>KN832878.1:0-521265 GCA_000827325.1 Oidiodendron maius Zn | reverse complement strand
CCTTCCTTCCTTCCTTCCTTCCTTCCTTTCCTTCCCTTTCCTTTTCCCTTTCCCTTTCCTTTCATTCCATTAATGTTATTTTATTACACTATTCTATTGGTCCCAAAACTTGTTGTTGGACATTTTTAGAGGCTAGACATGTCGGCCCAGCTCCGAAAGACCGCATATCTGCTGGTTCATGGTCTGATTTCAGTGTCCGGATATCCAACTCGCCTAGTGTTGGTTCCTCTATTTATTTCCTCGCCAGACCACAACAAGCATAACAATCCGCTCCATGAGTTTCTTCGTGACACGGCCATCGGTGAAGAGCGTTGGGTTGGCTTGAGTTTACCAGTGGTTACTATTTCTATGATTACGAGGTGGCCATGCGATGTCTTGGCATGAGCTAAGCCTATTTATTGGGCATAGAAGAGGCGGGGAGGAGGAGGCACACCTCGACGACAACACATAAGTATGTTTTATCATCTGCCTGAATGCTCCCACACAAATTTATTGCAACACAAACACTGAGCTCTTTTCTCTCCATTGCGACCATGGATGAAGCACAAGAACTACAGGATGGTCTATCTCGTCCTTAGGCCCTCTCGTTGGACTATTGGGAGCTCAGTGGATTGGTAGCTTCTACTCCTGCCCGCAGCGTGAGGATGACCCCGTCCAACGTCCTTTCATATGAAAGAAAATCTCCTTTCCATGCCTCGTACTGTGAGGAAATGCTATTCTCCTCTGATGATATTAGCGTTATCCGAACAATGAAGGCTAACTTCTAGACAAAGCGTACTTGTCCTATTTTATTGTGATTGTTCTCTGGATAGCGTTGTTCGACTTGTAGACCCCCTTGATCACGGGCCGTTCAATATTGACGAACTTGAGGCCGGAGATCGCTTGAATGATATGGACAAATTTGTCTTATACGACTGGGATGATCTTCTTCCTCTTATGCATAGTGGATCTTGGCTTCAGTTTCCTATCCGTCTGGAGGCGTGGCGGAAATCTCGACATAAAATGTCGTCTGTGTGACGATTTTCTTTGATGCTCAATGTTCTTTTGCATTGGCCTTTGGACTGTTTGCTGAACAGGAAATTTACAACACAGAGTGATAGGATCGAGGTGGGCTCACTTTAGATGATTTCAACTGGGCCCACGTCGCGCAAAGGCTCGAAGAAGCGGGACTGTGACGCTGTAGGAACTTCTTTTGTAGCCGCCCCATTCGCCGTCTATATCTTCCTGATCGACCGGAGCTTTGATTCTCCTCTTCAATTCCAATTTCTCTCTCGAGCACACGTCCAGCTTGCTTTTGCCATTTACAGCGTTGGTCACTTACTCATCGTTGGCCTGCATAGCCAATCGTTGACATTCGCATATGAAATATAATGGCTGGCCGAGCCAAGGTACATCATGTACATTTCTCCTCTCTACAAAATCATGCTTGCTTCCACTCTTGGCTACTGGACTATTGCCGGCACCGGCGCCGGATGAGAAATCCGCGCAGAAAGGCTTTGGATCTGGTCGCTTCGTATGCGCAAGGTGACGAAGCTACAATTAGGAGGATCATGCTCAAGTTGTGAATGGGGCACACAAGAGGAGTTAGAATGACTTCTTTTATATTTTATTTTGTCAGGTGATAATTCTTGGGGCGTTCGTGATGGATGCAGATAATTGATGCAGTTTGTCGCGACTTATTTGATAATATTTACGTCTCTCATGTCTGGGTGAGCTGGATTAGTCAGATCAAAATGTCTTGGCTTGAAAAGCCCTGCAGAGTGTACGGCAGCTCGGGTGCGACACAGTTGAAACAATGCAGTATCGGGGCGGAAGTTGGGGGTTCACTCTCGACCGTTCTGATTACGGTGCCAGGAAACACACGTAGGAACTTCAATTGCCTTACGCAAGTGTCCCATTACGATGTGGAATGCAGTAATGCAGTCGCCGCATCATGGTTCAATGCCCGAGAGCAGGGCAGGTTTTCATGTGCGTCTCTTTGCCAAGGTAAATGCCGAGATGTCATCGTGAATGCCTCAGGCGCGAAAGCCAGGCTGCCGCCAAGTCCCTGATCAAACTCTCCGAGTCGATTAGGGGGAAATCACCACCAAACGGCTTGGAGCGCGTCTCTTCTCCTCTTGCAGGGAGAGTAAAGCACAACTTCAATCTGCCAAGATGGCCATCGCGCGACCCATTCGAGTTCTGGCCATGGCGGCCGTCGTGCTCTGGGTCTTCTTCCTCTACCAGATCTTTGGGCCAACGAGGTATCCTAAAGGGCCGGGGGACCGGGTGACGCTGAAGAATATGGACAGAGATCCAAACTTAGATCGTGCGTTCCTTGTCCACCGCTAGGAGGATTGTCTGCTGACCGCCTGACAGTAACGGGAGAACCAGAGGACTCGTTGCATAGGAAGGATGAAGGATATGAGCCGGGCGAGGCTGGGACAGCGCGAATCAATGCGACCATCCTGTCCGTAGTTCGCAACTCCGAGGTGGATGGAATGGTACAGGCGATGAGGGATCTCGAGCAGACTTGGAATTCGAAGTTCAACTACCCATGGACATTCTTCAATGACGAAGAGTTCACGGAAGAGTTCAAGACCAGGACGCAAGCCGAGACCAAAGCGAAGTGTTCATATGGTATGGAAGAGTGGATGTCGGCGCGAATGATAGAACGCAGCTAACGCGCACTCTAGAACTGATACCGAAAGAACATTGGGATGTTCCTTCTTGGATCGACGACGGGCTCTTCAAAGAGTCTCTCAAGATTCTCGAGGAGAAGAATATCCAGTACAGCGGCATGGTGTCATACCACCAAATGTGTCGATGGAACAGCGGACTCTTCTACAAGCACCCGGCGCTTGAGAATACGCAGTATTATTGGCGAGTGGAGCCCAAGGTGCACTTCTTCTGCGACGTCGACTACGATGTCTTTCGATATATGCAGGATTATAACAAGACTTACGGCTTTACCATCAACCTGTACGATGATCCGGAGTCCATCCCCACATTGTGGCCCCAGACGATGAAATTCGTAGCACAGCACTCGGAATACCTGCATGAGAATAACGCGATGAACTGGTTGTCCGACAGCGTCAGGCGGCCGGAGCATAATATCAAGGCACAAGGATACAGCACTTGCCACTTCTGGAGCAACTTCGAGATAGGGGATATGAATTTCTTCCGCAGCCAAGCGTATGAGGATTACTTCAACCATTTGGACCGCGCTGGTGGATTCTTCTATGAGAGATGGGGTGATGCTCCGGTGCATAGTATTGCGTTGGGGCTGTTCGAGGATGCGAGCAAGATCCACTGGTAAGCACTTCCTATTAGTAGCAAAATCTATGACCCGTGACTGACGTGGAATTATAGGTTCCGTGACATTGGCTACCAACACATCCCCTACTTCAACTGCCCCAACTCGCCCAAGTGCAAGGGATGCATGGCGGGCAGATTCACGGATGGCGAGGCGTTCCTGCTGAAGGAGGACTGCCGGGCGAACTGGTTCAAGTATGTAGGCATGGGCTAGGCTGCGCTGCCGCGGCTCTGCTACCCCGTTGTTATATTAATGTGTATTCTGTGAACCATTGAAAGCATTGCAGAGGCGTTCAAGGATGGGGGACTGTATATCAACGGACCCGAGGAGCCGGAAAAGGAGAATCGACAGGTGGGACGTTGCACTCGGCGATGCGGCCAGGTGATATTCTGTTATTAGATAAGATTACAATAGTAAATACTACGGCAGCCCTGTATATTCTGTGTATGTAGCCTTCGAAGTGATGGTGGATTGCTTTGCACAGAGATCGGATGGCTTTTCGGAATTAGAGTTTTGTATGCAGTTATATCAGACGAACAAGAATAAGCGTAAGAATGTATCATTATATCAAGCTACAGAGCTCAAGGGTCAAATACAAATTATCTCCGCCCGCTAAGATCAATTTGTCGTAAAATTGAGAAGCTGGAGTTGGCAATTCTGATTCCGCTAAGACACATTTCCATAGATTTATCAATTCCGCTCTCGATTTGGCGCGTCAACCACGGCGCGTCAATATATCACCAACGTCAACATTCCTCCTGGCATATCAAGAGCCTACAAACCCCTCCTCATGGCGCACATTGCCAAAATCGGAGCATTGACAGAAGAATTAGTTGCCTTACTCACATCCACATCTCCAGAGGTAGGGCAGGCTCATCGTTCCTTCCTTCCCTTTGCGCATTCTCTAAAAGCTAACCATACCAGACCAACCCTGCTCGATTCTACCTCCACCGCGAGACAACCCTGCGTGCCGTTCGACACACGAACCACGCCCGCACCGACCAGTTCGACATCCGCAACCGCCTCGACGGGCTCGAGGAGAAGTTCCGTGTGTATAATGAAGATCCTCTTGCGGATGCCTTGCGAGAACGAGTCCAGGAAGTGAGGAAGATAGGTGGGAAATGGACGCCTGAAGTGCTCCATCTAATTCTTGAATTATCGAAAAAACCGCTGTCAAAGACGAGATTAAGCGATTTAGAGCTGTTGAAGGAGCCGGAGGGGGAAAGCACCCCAGCTTTAATGTGGGAGGACCTGGTTGGAGAGGATCCGTTGCTGAGAGACAAGAATGTGTGGAGGAATGTGGATTTCGGAGACGAGAGTTCGGGCGAGGAGGAGGGGTTTGAGGATGGGAAGAGTGAGATTTCTGTGGGCTTGACAGACTCGACGGGGAGATCTAGTGTGGAGGAGGATGTGGGGAGGCGTGCGGATAAACTTGTTGTCGACACTGCGGATGATGATATGCTGGAGGAGGTCCTGGCTGCGCAGTTCTGGAGGAAGATTCCGAGTGTGAATGGGATGAAGCTGGAGACGGTGAAGAGGCCTGTTACGGAGTTGCAGGCTGTGCGGGAGGTCCTTTCTATGTTCAATGGGTTCCCGACATCACTGTTTAGGATCGAGGAGGGTAAAGTTACGATCGTTACGGCTTCGAAAGAATATGCGCTGAAACATCTATCTACGGAGGCTTACCAGACCCTGATGGGCAATATTGCAGAGATGGGATCTGCGATCATCACTTTGCGGTTTTGGTTGAAGAGGAACCAGACCGTCCCACTGTTACAGGTTCTACAAAACGCTATTGCCGAGAGGATTAAGAGGTTGGATGAGGTTTTGGCAAATATCCAGCGAAATTTTGTAGCGCCAACTGATGATGTTATTGTCAGTCTCCTCAGGGTTAAGATGGAGATTAGTACTTGTCTTCGGCCACTCAACCGGCTATCCTCGATTATCGAACGACTGGAAGCGGAGCCATACGCACACCCCTTCCGATATCTAGAGCTGCTGTACGACGAGACCTGCACATCTCAGATGGCAGGAGACGACGAAATATACGCCTTCATGGGCGATCTCTTCTTCGAGTGCTTTGCTGTATATCTTCGACCGATCAGGACTTGGATGGAGGAGGGGGAGCTGGAAAAATCAGATACTATTTTCTTTGTTTCTGAAACGGCCGCTGAAGTTGAACCAGCGTTGGTGTGGCAGACCCGCTTCAGAATCCGCAGGACTTTCGATGATAGCCTTCATGCTCCTCGGTTCCTCTGTGCAGCGGCCAACAAGGTCTTCACTACTGGCAAAAGCGTTGTGGTCTTGAAATACCTGAACCAATTCGACTCGCTGCAATCTTCTCGAAGTAACAAGGAGCCTAGATTAGATTTCGATACCGTCTGCAACCATTCCGAGCTCCAGCTCGCGCCGTTTTCAGAGCTTTTCGACGTTGCATTTGATAACTGGATTCAGAGTAAACATCAATATGCTTCCTCTAAGCTGCGGAGAACGTTATTCGACGGCTGCGGCCTACATACTTCTCTTGAAGCTCTCCAAAATATCTATTTTATGAAGGACGGAGCGACGGCATCGATATTCACGAACTCCCTCTTTGACAAGCTGGATACGCTAGATGAGTCTTGGAATGACCATTTTACAGTTACCGAGCTGGCACAGAGCTCTTTTGGTGCTTTTACGTTTGTCAACCCGGACCGTCTCCGAACAACGGTCCTGTCCATTCCGCGCAAGTATCAAGAGGTGTCAACCTGCCGGCGATCTGTCAAGACCTTGGCCGCCATTCAGATAAACTATCACCTCTCCTGGCCCATTCAAATAATCCTAACCCCAGATACAGTGGCCTCTTACCGCAGGGTCTTCACTTTCCTGCTACAACTGCAGCGAACATCGCACATCTTGTCTCGAGACCCGCCACGCTCCTTTCTGCTCAGATCCACCTTAACCAGTGAGAATGCACTGTATTTCTCTCTCCGCGCTCGTCTCCTCTGGTTCACATCTACTCTACAACACTACCTCACGTCCCTCATCATTGGCCCAAATACGCAGAGAATGCTTGCTCAGCTAGAGGAAGCGACGGACGTTGACAGCATGATCGACGTGCACGCATCGTATATCAAATCTGTCATCTCTCAATCCCTACTCGGGAGCAAGCTCGAACTCATCCACAAGAGCATCCTCCGGATCCTCAATCTAGGGATCAAACTCGAGGATGCCCTAGCCGCGAATACAGCTCGAGAGCGAGAAGAGGAGGTGCGGAGAGAGTCGGGTCTTGCGTCGCTTGGCCTGTCTTCCGGGCGTCAACTGTCCTCTGCATTTAGTCGTCCGAACAAGAGAGAGCAAAATCCCCTCGCTCATGAAAGAGAGGAGGAATCATCGTCAGATGATGAAGTGGGAGAAATCACGGTTGACCTGTCGATGCTGTCGTCAAGTTACGCCGGGGAGGAACTCGATGAGCACTATCTCGATAGATTGAAGCGACTGAAGATGGATCTTGAAACACAGCTTCGTTTCGTGACGAGGGGATTGAGGGGAGTTGCAAGAGCAGGCGAGGCAGCGCAGGCGCGGCGCTGGGATGTACTCGCGGAGATGCTGGAGGGAGGTGTACCTGGAGGAGGGATGGGGGAGAGGGGATGGGCATAGGAAAGCTGATGGAATTGTCCAAAGGAATAGATTATGAATGTAGATACCCAATAAATACCTTGATCTGGAACCATACCCTAGTGGATAGTACCCAAATGGGATAGCTATGATGATATTTTCCGATTCGAAATATCTTACCAGAGGCCATCTCCATCTCCACGAACAAGGCTGGCGGTCGAGAGATGCAGCCTTGCTTAGTCAAACCCAATCGGCCTGATTACGAATTCTTATCAGGATGGTATCTCATTCCTGTTGTGGAATCCCTGGAGAACCCCATTTATCAAAATAGATCCCGTGTCAGACTTCCGCTCTTGTTCTTTAGAGATGTCTAGTCATCGACCTTTCTCTCTGTCCTAGATTGTGTTTCACCTGTCTATCCAGCACCACGATCAGTTCTTCTTGCCTCATTTAGAATGGCAGACATGCACCCCGAATCCATGGCTGCTCCCACTTCTCCCCAACCCCCACTAGATTTCAGCCACCACTTCTCCAGAGTGACGAAGGGCCGGCAAGCCAACAGTCTCAAAAAGTTCTATAGGTTCTTCGCTATTCCAGGAATTGGGAATCTGGCAGGCGGTGCGCTTGAACCCTTCAATTATTAGCACAATTCATCTGACTTAGATCCCAGGACTGCCGAATGCCACATTCTTCCCATACGACACTCTTGAGGCCCAGACCGCACGCCCAGATCGTTGGCAGCCCTCTCCCAATGAACCTAGCAATATCACGAGAAAACTAGACTCCACTAGCTTAGAGACTCCAGACACAAGTGCTGCCTCCCATATAACGGTGCCTCATCTTGCCGCCGTGACAGATCCCCTCCAGAAGATTGATCTGACGACGTTCCTGCAATACGGACTTGTAGAGGGCTATCCTCCTCTCTTCAGCTTCGTGCGCCAGTTCGCCCGCGAGACTCTTCACCCGAACGTTCCTTATCTAAACGGCCCGGAGGTTATCCTCTCGTGCGGAAATACGGATGGGTACTCTAAGGTCATACAGGCTTTTACCAATGAATGGACTCCAGGCCGAGACTGGGTTCGGGAGAGGGAGAGCATCTTGTGCGAGGAGTTTGCGTACCTGTCCGGCATACAAGCCTCACAACCAAAGGGTCTGCAAGTCGTTCCTGTGAAAATTGATACCCAAGGTATGCTGCCTTCGGGACCTGGGGGATTGGAAGACATCTTGGCGAATTGGGATGAGAGGACGGGCAAACGCCCACATCTGATGTATACCGTAACGTGGGTATCCCGTTTCTCGGATTGTTCTATACTGACGTGTTGAAGAATTGGCCAAAATCCAACTGGAAGCTTACTCCCTCTTCAGCGTCGGAAAGAACTCTATGCTATCTGTAGTAAATACGACGTTCTCATTATCGAGGATGACCCGTACTTCTGCCTGCAGTACCCATCTGTTCCAAATTTGGAAGCGGCAGCTCGCGGTGTCCCCCTCCCAAGAGACCCAGAGGTGCACACCTTACCAAAGAAGTCGGGATTTCCATTCATTGATAGCCTCGTGCCATCTTATCTGCAAATCGATACCGACGGTCGTGTGATTCGCCTAGATACATTTTCGAAGACAATTGCTCCAGGTTGCAGGCTAGGCTGGATCACTGCCCAGCCAGCAATCATTGAGCGTATCCTCCGCATCACGGAAGCATCTACGGCCCAGCCTTCCGGATTCGTGCAGGCCATGGTCGCCGAGCTTCTTATCGGCGATCAGCCTGCAAAAGTGGAGTTCATGCGGAAGAACAGGGCAGAGCAAAAGGCTTTCAGAGGGTGGAAAGTCGACGGCTGGGTGCGCTGGATCGAAGGGCTGCGCGGCTCGTATGAGCGCCGCATGACGCGCATGTGCAACATCCTCGAGGACGGGCGCTTCCAGCTCAAGCAAGGCACACACTGAAACCCTCTGAGAGCGACTGGGCTGTGATCTCCAAAACAGAGATGTACAATTTCGACTGGCCGCGTGGCGGCATGTTTGTCTGGGTGCGCATGTGCTTCGACTCGCACCCGCTGGCCTCCCAGGTCCCCGGTCCTGAGATCTCAAGCACCTTCTGGGTCTACCTAACTCAGGAGCCGAACCTCTTACTCGTCGCCCCCGGCCAGACCTTCTGCCCTACACCCGAGATCGCTGCGGAGGAAGGGTGGAAGTTCTTCCGGTTGTGCTTCGCGGCCGTGGAGGAGAAGGACGTGGAACTGTGCTCGGAACGTTTTGCTCACGCAGTGGCGACATTCTGGACGATTAAGAGCAAGAAGGAGTTGGAGGATATAAATGACGGTGAGGAGGCGCTTGAAATGGGAGAGGGTGTGGAAATGTTCAATCTCGGGCCTGCGATGGGATGTTAGGTTTCTACGACGGATAACTGAGATACGGAATGATCTGGGATACGTGAAATGACGAATTTGCGAAAGAATTTAAATATAACATAATATCTGCCAAACACTAATGTGTGTCGCTTCAGACAACTCTCTTAATGAATGTATGCGCGCCAAAAAAAAAAAAATTTCTAAAAAAAAATTTTATAATAATAAATCGAGGAGGAAAAGTAATTGTGTTTTCTGTGCTGCATGGACTGCCGAAGGGGTTGGATGGAATGGAGTTGGATTAAGACGAGATGAAGGACATTGGGTTACGACCTATCTTACCAAAGCCAATCACATCCACATCTATTCAAACTGGAAACTTAAAGAGAGGAATCCGATCCCATTTATTTCACTTCTTAAAAGTGCAGATATATGCCCTAGAACGGGAATGCACCTTTTGTGTAGCAGCGCGCGCATGATCGAAGCAAATCCCAAGCATCCATCAACCCCCCTATCCATTTCCCTCCAATCCATCCCCATTCATCTATCCAGCCGGCCAATCCCCTTATTCATCTATCCCATCCTCCCAAACCCGAACTAGCAAGAGCGGAAAGCCAAGTCGTGTGTCTTCTCACCAAGACGGCTTTGCTTAACAAATCTCTAGTTCATCGGCGTTCATCGCCATGGAAAAGACGAAGCAAAAGGTGCGGCAGCAAGGCGTCAGCGGGAAAAATAAGGGCGAAACAAGTGCAAGGATTTCGAATGTCGATTAACAAGTCGAATCGTCGAGAAAGAGCCGAGAGATGTCTGCTTCTCACATGGCCATTTCTTTATTTTACTTGTCAATTCGAAGTGTAGGTAATATTCGGGATACTCTCCTAGGACAAATGTATAATGTGCTGGGTCAGTAGAAAAAAAATCTGGAATGAAACGTCGCGCCTGGTATCGTTCAGAGAAAAGAGCAAATAGAGAGGAAATCAACGCAAGCATTTATCGTCCGTCAACGCCACCAGTTATGGATTCCTTATGTGCGCCGTGAAGAGTGACAAGAGAAGCCAGACCGAGAGATGGCTGTGATTGAGAAGTGGCTTCAGAACTTGCCGAGAGATAGGAAATCATAGCTTTGGTACATTAGGGGCTTTGAAGTCAGGAAGGGGGACGGGCGGAGTACGTACGGAAGCCAATTCTCGAATCATAACCAATCTAAGCCTCAGTGTCGTCATTGTCATAGTAGACAGCGTTTTCTTCTACTTGCTCACGAGCAAACTCCTGAATGTCATAGTTGGCAGGATTATACCCGTAAGCATTCTCAGGAGTGTTGAAGCCGGCCGCGTATTCGTCCTTGATAATGTTGTCATTGAAGGAACTACCGGCACTCGCACCGGCACCACCCTTCTTCTTTGTAATGCGGCCATTGTTGACCTTGTTAAGCGGACCTTTCTTCTTTGACGGGGTGGTCAGGTCCTCCTCATCATCATCGACGAACTGAGCATCGTCCTCAACCTTCTTCTTAGGAGTGGCCTTCTTACCACGAGGGGTCGAAGCTATTTCGCGGTTAATGTTCAGATTCCATGCGTCTTCCTTCTTCATGCGAAGCATGCGCTCGCTGACAGCCTTACCTGTGATGCCTTGACCAAAGTTATTGGCTACGGCTGTGAGAAGTTAGCTAATGATCAACAAAAGATATGGGTGACTTGGGGCATGCGAAGACTAAAGGAGATTCAATGTAAGGAGATGGAAACATGGAAGGGCACAAGTTTCTTCCGTTGAGGACCCAGTACCGGCTCGCATGGCGATAGCATCTCTTTTGATAGGACGGAAGCGATGCTCTAGAGCAGTGACCGTAGTATCATTATTTAGATGCAGTGCGATTGCTATAACCTGGTTAACATGATCCTCAGTGGCAGAAACATTGTGTAATTGGCATGAAGGGCCTTGCAACGAACGAAGATCCGCACTGCGGAAGCCTCACATCCTCCATGTCTCAGACGATGGCCCTCAGCAAGAATTGTTCAAAACCGATGCTGCAAAGAGTCTCGACTTCCGTCTGGGTAGTAGGCTGCAATAGCTGCATCAACATCAATTTGCTGGTCCTTGGTTCAAATGGATCTAAAGGAAACAATATGCGGCGCATCAAGGGAAAGCACTACTTTGGTCACCCTTGCCATTAGCCTCCTCGCCTTTACCAGCCCCAATACCAAGAGTCTGAGGATCCCCGCCTGAATTGGCGCATTGCTTCTGGCTCTTGGCATAAAGCTTGATCTGGCGGAATTGGAAGCCAATGCCACCGGGTGTGCTGTCTTTCCCGAAGTACTTGGAAATGTCTGCCGAAGCATTAATAGGGGGTTTCAAATGGAAAAGGCATGACTGAGTGCAGGAAAGAAATGGGCAAGGGATATTTGATGCATTGGGGTAAACAGGTGTCAAGCTTCTGACCCTGATTGTCCTTGCCAGCGCTAGGAGTCACATCCTTTGGATCAGTTCCACTCTCTAGAGCCTCTAACTGTGCCTTGCTAAAAACCTTAAGTCGAGCTATTTGATGCTGAATGGCCTTGGAAGTGACATCACTGCCCATGGTGCGAGCGACAGCTGAGAGGAAATTAACTTCGTGACCCCAAGCACCAAGTGGAAAGTACAGTAACAGAGAAATAATAAACATAATTAAAATCAACGGCGATCTGACCCTTATCATTACCGCCACTACTTAGGGCAACGTCCTTGCAGTCCTTTCCTTCACTTCGGGCCTGCTTCAAGAGCTTGACATGTTCCTTAATACGAGTAGCAAATTGGAATTTGATGCCGCTGGCCGTAGCATCAGAGCCAAAGAACTGCTGGACTTCTGTAGACGAGGGTCAATATGCGCTGGGCTCTAGAATGTGAAGAAAACATGTATTCGAGAAATATCGTTTGCCAGTACCACTAAGTTTGGACACGCTTTCAAGATTGAGGTCTTTCGGATCGACGCCATTATTGACAGAGTCTCGGATAAGCTGAACCTTCGGCGTGATGTGACGGGTGAAGTAAACTCGAAGAGCCCCCGGCGTTGTGTCACTTCCTAAATGCCGATGCAGGGCTATCGCAGAAACATCAACATGTGTGTGAACTTTTAAGAACTCTCAAATCATCAACAAAAACGCGCTGTGTAGGGAATAACCTGACCATTATTGCTCCCGCCCCCTTGAATCCGCCTATCTCCAGGAGGTGCGACCTCACTACGAAGCTGGGCAACCACGGGTTTGACATGACGGTACATGTGGGTCTCAAGAGCTTTTGGATGTAGGCCTTCACCGTAGAAATGAGCGGTCTCTTCTAAGTATCAATAAAAGCAGGTAACAAAGAAAACTTGTGCAGTGCTTTGTAGGAGGGGACAGGCGCTTCAAGGGGTTCCCGAATTGATACCTTCGCAGCTACCAATGCCAAGAGTTAAAGGATCTACGCCGCGAGATATGGCATCATTGATGCGTTTGCTATCCTGCTTAATGCGTCGAAACCTGTTTTCCAAGGCACTTGCGGAGCAGTCCGAACCCATCTTCTGGGAAAGAACTAGAAGGAATCAATAGGAAATCTGAAAAGAGGGCGAAGAGGCAAATGCTGTATACTAATAGACAAAAGAAACTCCACTCGAGACAGCGACCATGGTTACCTTGGGTCTTCTTCTTGCCTCGTGCAGCAGTCTCGTTATTGAGCTCCACGGTGAAGGGGTCAATGCCACCATCATATGCCTCCCTTAAAGCGGAGGCGTGACCATTGATCTGAGCCATGACGGACCAGACCGCAAAGTACTTGACTCCGCCACCGAAGAGCTTGGCTGTTTCTGATTTAAAATAAACATCAAAATCAATTGTGAAAGGGTCAAATTGAGGAGATGCAGAGTAGTCGTGCTGTGCAAGGAGTGATTGAATCAGGACGGCGACATAGCTACCTTGTCCTTCCTTTGAATTTCGAGAAGGGGCATCGGCCAACTCAACGCTAATGGGGTCGATGCCATGTGCGATAGCCTCGTTAATCAACCTGGCATTCTCTTTGATCTGGGCCATGCGACCCCATATCGCCTTGTATTTCGTTCCGCCACCATACTTCTTGCCCACTTCTGCGAGTGCATCAGGAATATCGCAGGATTGACAGGATTGAGATTTGAGCAAAAGGTAAACTGACGCAGAGCAAAGAAGGTGCTAGTGTTGTGTAGATGACAGAAAGCAGAGAGAAAAGAAAAGTAATTTGCTTACCATCATAGTTAAGCTTCAGGTCGGGATGAGCAGCGATGATAGCCGACAGGAGGCGGACAGAGGATTCGTAGGTCTTCCAGTTGGGCATGGTGACTAATGTTGGTTCTGCAGCAAGATGTTTGTCAGTACAAACTTCTAAGATCGACTAGGCTCGCCATATCAGACCAGAAGGAGAGTTGAGATGAGAGCATTAGTGTGCGCGTTGAAGTTCCAGATTCTAGGAGTTCCTAGCTAGCTGAAGGTAGAAGACGGGCCTTAAATGGAAGCGTATGTAAGGAAATTTGTCCTCGAGGCGGTGGGCAGAATATTAGAAGAGAATGTGTTGAAATGTTGAAGGAAGAGTAGTGGGACAAGGTGAATGACTGTAGACGGGTGAGAGGGACGGATCGGAGACACTCTGGTCTCTGGGTGGATATGGGAGGGGCTTGATTTGAGATTTTAGACGAGGAAGAGGTGGAGGTAGGAAGGTAGATGTAGTTGAGAAGGATGAAGACAATGAAAGGGATGGATTACGCACATCGTGCTGAATTAGGTTTTGGGCTGAGGAGTGTTTGGATTGTGGGATGCTGGAGAATGAATATTAACGAGGAGTTTGAAGGAAGAAAAAATCGGAGAGAAGATATACCTTTCGAGGAACTAGAGAGGTTTAGAGAGAGGGCAGCTTTGTTTGTTGAGTGAGCGCGAAGTCGAGATTGAAGTGGGGAGGAAGAGAGAAAATGAGAGAGAAGCTGGACGAGGACTCGTTAAATAGAAGCACGAGGATAGGCAAGCAGTTTCGAGCGAGGATACGCGATACTCGAGAGAAGCAATTTATTTATGTGAAAGAAGTACTCGGAGCTGTAGTGAATATCTGTTATTTCTTGTGACTGACGTGTGAGGTCTTTGATACCTGGGTTCACTTAGATCGGGCACTACACCATCGATCCCCGCCGCTTTTCAGCCTGGAAAGTTTCTCAATCTGTGTCTTCTTTTCATATTCCCAGTAACTCTCTTTTCCCGCAGATATATTTTTGCTGACCGTCTCGACTACCTCGTTGTATTGATCTGACTCCATCGTCGTCGTTCACAACTATCCACACCCCGCCACTCGATTCTAAGCGAGCGCCTTCCGTGCTGATCCTGCCAAGTCCCTGCTGCAAGGCCCGTCGGCAATATTGTACTCTTCTCTCTATATTGTCCTAGTGCTGTGGATCGAGGATCACTTTCAGATATTTTGCTACGTTTTGTTCTACTCTAGCCTTACTCCTAAATGGCGCGACACATCTGCTTGCTGACTGTTCATCACTACATATCTCGGACGATCAGCGCAAGGCTTGAATTCCCACAGCTGCAGAGTTGCACAATGCTCTTGGAACTCTGCGTGAGATCTGTCAAGAGGTAATTCACCACCTTAATATTGTGCTTGACGCTGCAATCGTCCCATTATGGATGAACATGCAGGGAATTGCATGGGAAGAGTTCATCTACCTTATCAATGAACTTAAATCGACCAATGTGGTGCATGTAAGAGCCCATCCAAACTCTCGAATCGGTCTCTCCTTCGCTCCCCCCTCCTATATCCAATGACGAGCTGAAACCTCTCGACATGCCCAATCATACCCGCTGACATGGGCAAATATATCTTTTCCTGTGCTGGTCAAAGCCCTACCTTCCATCCATCTCTAACCCAGGCGTCCGTCTCCCCATAGCAAGTCCATTCGCGTATCCGAAAGCGCCTCCATCACCTTTCACTAGGCCCACCTCAACTGCCGGGCTCATGTGCTCTTTCATCGACAGTGTGCCGGCTGGGGGTGCGTTTCCAAACATAAGGTACTGCCCCCCGAGGAAGATGTCGCAGAACATCTGAAATATACCGCACATCTTGAAAGCAAGGGGAATCTCAGTGGTTGCTGTGAAGAACCAAAACATCTTCATCAGATCACCACCAAGCCAGCTCGCTAGGACTGAAACACGGAAGCCTTTGCAGGAGCGGGAGCGAGCGTTGGCGAATATCTGAGGAAGGGGCAGAGTGGCCTCGACAGAGAGCCCGATATAGCCTACCAGCTCTGAGTATGGCTTGTACAGACCGTGCATGGGACTGATAGTAAGTTCGAGGGCAATGAGGGTTATGAACAGGTAGAGGAGGAAGTGCCAATATCTGGTATCACATTCTATCAGCAAGCTGAAGCCGGACATGACTGAAATAACAGGAGGGACGTACGGCTTGTGAGATCGCCATTGCCAGAAGTTGTACGGCCTCTGGAACCCCCAGTCCCCATCTTTATGTGCCGCGAAGGGCGTTGAGGCCTCTCCACCTCTTGAAGTCGATGGTCGATGGTCGAGGGCGACTTTGAGCAGCATAAGCTGCATAACAATCATTATGAGAGATTGTATAAGGAGCGACGTATCATATTTTGCACCAGGATAGTAGAATACACTGCAGCTGTCCGTCAATTCTGCATCAACCTATCCCTTGGCGACCGATGATACTGCCAGGGCGAGAAGAAGGCCTTACCGAAACATTGACGCCACCAGCATGATCAAGGGGATATCCAGTGAGAACCCCGCACTGGTCTTGTTCCGGTGTATCGAGTATATCTGATCGCCATAGGATGTGATTGGGGAGAGGATAATAAAAAGGGGAGCGATGTAGCCCGACACAAAGGATATAATTCCCATCTTGTCGGGTTGAATGGAATGGGCGGATCGCGATCGGAACGAGTAAGAGAGGTCTATAATGTGTCCATCTATGTGCAGCAAATTTAGACAAAAAACAAATGGATATGTGAAACTGTTGCAACCAAGGAAAACAACGCTGAATGACCCTTGGTCATCTCAATTTCCGTTGGGTGAGATCCAGAAGCTGAAATACCGGACTAGGAATTTAATTAATCCGGAACTGTGGCGCTTGTGGCTGGTGTCGCGGGGTGACCAAAATTTATCTGCAGTTTTCCCCCACCATGATCTACTAACTTCATAGTTGGTGAGTTCACATTTCCAAACAACGTCTGCTGCTTACTGCACTGAGAGTCGCTGAGAGCGATCTCACTGGATTCAAGCCCTCATTGCCTTGCCTCCAGCTCCTTAATTGGTTGCTGGTTGAATTGAATTCGAGAAGGTAACACAGGGCAGCATTATTCAGTCTGAAACGCGAATCCCTTTCAGCGAAGCGTCAACATAGCTCCTGGAGACTACTGAACGACAAAGATAGCTGTATAAAGATACCATGGAGTACCTCGTTTCCCCTGGTGAACCCTGTTTTACGGCTCCAGAGGCAAGGAAGCTGGCTGGCCGCATCAACAGACTTGGCTACAGGGTCAATGACATTCGTGGCGTATGGATTCATTATACTCATCTGAAACTATCAGATCAGTATACAGCGGAAGTGAGCACGACCTCCTCTTGCTTTTGTATTTCGTTGTAGAATAAGCCATGAGATCAATGGATTTTGGGCGATCCGTTGAAACATGACGGCAAAGCCCAGGAAGCTTGCTGACAACGCCTAAAGAGCACAGAACAGAAAATCAACCAAATCCTTCCTGGAGTTCTGGATTCAGAGGCATCGACTATCTTAACAGCAAAGCCAGGAACTCTCACCCGTATCTATTACATTACCCCTCGGAACATCTCGCCATGGAGCTCCAAAGCCACCAGCATCGCCCACGTTTGCGGCCTGAAAGAGCGAGTCGATCGAATTGAGAGAGGTCGTGCTATTCTAATCAGCTTTTCTGAATCGCTGGATGACTCGGATGGCGACCTAAAAGATGTAATTTATGATCGAATGACTGAAAATATCAGCACCACTGAACCTGTTCCAGAAGAGATGTTTGCCACGGGCAGTCCCTTCCCTTTAGAAGCTATTGACTTATGGGCCAGGGGAACCACACCTCTTGAGGTCTTGAAGGCTTACAACTCCAAGCGGGGCCTTGCGTTAGATCATCTTGAGATGGAATATCTTATCCAAGCGTACACCCAATTGGGTAGACCCCCTTACGACATCGAATTGTTCATGTTTGCGCAAGTCAATTCAGAGCACTGCCGACACAAGCAATTTAACGCCAACTGGACCATTGATGGCATGGGCATGGGATCTAGTTTATTCGAGATGATTCGAAATACCCACAAACAAAACCCGGAGTTCACCGTTTCCGCCTACAGCGACAATGCCGCAGTCCTCCAAGGTGAGATGGCCAGTTTCTGGGCCCCCGATTATTCCACCGGAAGTTGGAAGCAGATTAAAGAGAGAGTCCATTTCCTCGCGAAAGTGGAAACCCATAATCACCCGACTGCTATTTCTCCATTTCCAGGAGCTGCAACTGGCTCTGGAGGAGAAATAAGAGACGAGGGCGCTGTTGGGCGGGGGTCAACTCCCAAAGCCGGTCTTTGCGGTTTCTGGGTCTCGGATCTACTGATTCCGGATCATCCTATGCCGTGGGAAATTGACGTAGGCAAGCCGGCACACTACGCGAGTAGTTTAGATATCATGCTCGAAGCTCCCATCGGCAGTGCCAGATTCAACAATGAGTTCGGCCGACCTTGCTTAACTGGCTGCTTTAGGACGCTCCTCACTGATACTGATGCTGGAGCCGATGGACACGAAGTACGAGGATATCACAAGCCGATCATGATTGCAGGTGGTATCGGGACTGTCAGACCTCAACACGCCATTAAAGATGGGCGGGATGTCAAAGAAGGAGCACATGTCATTGTCCTCGGAGGACCTGCGATGCTGATTGGGCTTGGTGGTGGCGCCGCGTCTAGTAATGCGTCTGGTGAAGGATCTGTGGAGTTAGACTTCGATAGCGTTCAGAGAGGTAACCCTGAAATGGAACGAAGAGCTCAGATGGTTATCAACGCTTGCGTTGCCTTGGGTGAAAGCAATCCTATTGCCTTCATCCATGACGTGGGAGCTGGTGGGCTTTCTAATGCTCTTCCTGAGCTCGTGAAAGACGCAGGATATGGTGGAAGGTTCGAACTCAGGCAGATCGAGAGTGCTGACAGCAGCATGAGTCCATTGCAGATATGGTGCTGTGAAGCTCAAGAACGGTATGTCTTGATTATTAACCAAGACGGGTTGAACAAGTTCGTCAGCATCGCAAGTATGTTCCATCGACCTTTTAGATATTTCTCTGCTGATAAAACGTAGACCGCGAGCGATGCGGATTTTCTGATGTTGGATCTGTCATTGCGAAAACGCAGGATGGCATGTCCAGGCTCATTTTAACTGATCGAGAATCCAAAGAGTACCCAGTTCCTATTGACCTTCCCATGTCAACACTATTCCCCAAGGACCGCAAATTGGACCGGATAGTCAAGTCTAGGAAGCTCAACCTTAAGCCTTTTGAAGCCTTTCAAACCTTGAGTGAGACGTATCCTCATATTCCGGATCATGACTTACTGCGAATGGCTGTTGAGAGAGTTTTAACGCTTCCGGCGGTTGGCTCGAAATCTTTCCTCATTACCATTGCAGATCGTACCGTTGGAGGGCTGACTGTTCGAGATCAGATGGTTGGTCCATGGCAGACTCCTGTTGCTGATGTAGCAGTAACCGCAACGGCCTTGAATATTGGAGACAAGCTCAAGACCGGCGAGGCTATGAGCATGGGCGAGAAACCGACATTGGCTCTTATTTCACCAGCCGCTTCTGCGAGGATGGCTGTAGCTGAGAGCTTGATGAACTTGGCGGCTGCTTATGTCCTCGGAGACCTCCCCCGTGTCCGCCTATCTGCCAACTGGATGGCAGCAGTGAATCACCCTGGTGAAGGCGCGGCTTTGTATGATGCTGTCCAGGCAATTGGTATGGAGCTATGCCCAAAGCTTGGAGTCAGTATTCCTGTTGGTAAAGACTCAACGTCAATGAAGGCAACATGGAAAGATCGGAAATCTGGAGAGGCAAAAGCCGTCACTGCTCCTATGACGGTGGTTATATCAGCCTTCGCTCCTGTTGCTAATGTCCGCAGTACATGGACACCAACTCTTCGCCGGATCGAAGATGTGGGAGAGACTATTCTAATGTATGTTGATCTTGCACTAGGAAAACAGGCCATGGGAGGTTCAGCACTCGCTCAGGCATTTGGGAAACTTGGAAACGAATCTCCTGATGTGAGAGATGCAAGTCTTTTGATTGATTACTACGATGCCATTCTACAGTTACATCAGTCTGGTATCGTCCTCGCTTACCACGACATCTCAGATGGTGGTCTCATTACTGCTATCGCGGAGATGATGTTTGCTGGACGATGCGGAGCGGAGATCATAGTTGATGGCTTCTCCAAAAGCTCCTCCCTGTCGCATATCACAGAGGCTCTTTTCAACGAAGAGCTTGGGGCTATTTTCCAAGTACGCAAAGCTGATGAGACCAACTTTATTCGCTGCTTTGCGACCTGTGGACCACCACCAGGTCTAATTCGCAAAATAGGTCGCGTTCCTGCAACAGCCAAGCAACAGCTTTCTGTCCGCTATTTCCAGAACACAGCCTTACGAATGGATCGAGCAGAATTACAGCAACTGTGGTCGAGGACATCGCATCAAATGCAACGACTGAGAGACAATATGGGGTGCGCAGATGCGGAGTTTGAGAACATTCTTGACAACCACGACCCTGGACTGCACTTTAAACTAACCTATGACCCCAAGGATACTATACTCCCATTCGTTAGCTCGCTCACTAGCTCTTTCATCAAAGCACCCCGAGTTGCGATCTTGCGTGAACAAGGAGTAAATGGCCACGCTGAAATGGCATTTGCATTCAAAGCAGCAGGATTCAATCCTATTGACATACACATGAGTGACATTATCGGAGGGCGTACCCTATCAGATTTCGTCGGTATCGCAGCTTGTGGCGGCTTCTCCTATGGTGACGTCCTTGGAGCAGGTCAAGGTTGGGCCAAGTCAATTCTGATGCATGAGGAGAATGCAAGACCTGAATTCCAACGCTTCTTCGCCCGACCTGATACATTCGCTTTGGGAGTCTGCAACGGCTGTCAGATGTTCACCCGCATTGCTGAACTGATCCCTGGCACCCGACACTGGCCACTATTCCTCGAGAACAAGTCCCAGCAATTTGAAGGTCGCGTTTCTATGGTCCGCATTCAAGATAATAGCAAAACCCCTTCGGTGTTCCTGCATGGCATGAACGGCTCCGCGCTCCCCATCGTTGTCTCACATGGCGAGGGTCGAGCCGCTTTCCGCAACCAACAGGATCTGGAGACCATGAATGCTGACGGGCTCATTCCCATCAGGTACACAGAGAACAGAGGAAGCGTCACGACTCGCTACCCGTTCAACCCCAACGGCAGCCCTGAAGGTGTTGCTGCTGTGCGAAGTATGGACGGTAGAGTCTTGGCGATGATGCCCCACCCAGAGCGGACCATCATGGCCGACGTGGGGAGTTATATCCCGCCTGGAAAGCAGGAGGAGTGGGGAGAGTTTGGGCCTTGGGTTCGCATGTTTAGGAGTGCAAGGAGATGGGTTGGTTAGAGGAGTGGAATGGGTAAATAAGGTGATTGTTACAGGGTTGCAAGCATTCTGGTCTGGCTCTATCATTTGTCTCATCAGTAACTAAAGTTTAATGGAGACACATGTGAATTTATCCCATGTTTCCGTGATCTGTCGTATGGCCCTAATAGCCGACCTCGCCTTCGGCTTTCCTTATCTAAATCACATCTGTCTCATCTACTGCGTTTTGTGAGACAATGGTCTTCCAGCTTGAACTAATGGACCTCCCGGTACATTCGCGATGGGCATATACTACTTAGTAACGTAGCAAGTCGCTCTTCACCCATATTATGTTTATGCGAAGATCTCCACTATCCCACTGTCTTCCTTTCCTGCTCCCATGTGCCAATTGTCAAGGTTTCGGATACAGACTTGGGGTTGTTGAGCTCCCCACTTTCGCTATATATTAATCCCGTTCTTGCATCCCCGCTGCACTTCGTACTTGTTTCTTCCGATGATGATCGACACGAGCAACGTTACCTACTAAGCAGGTAGCCAGACTCAGCATAATAAGGCTGGTTTTTTGTGTCTATCTTTTTTTTCTTTGTGGAGTATAAAGCCGCTATCTACAGCAATGAATAAATTCCGTCGAGTCCAGCACAGCAGCCATACCTGGATATCGCGAAGAGCTGTCTCCAGCAATCATGAGATTGTCAACTGCAACCCTCCTGTCTTTGAACTCATTGGTGCAATTGCAGTGCTGTAAGTACAAACTTTAAATTTTAAATGCTACCTGCCTAAATATCTACAGCGGCAAGATGGCTCGGGATTCCCACTGTCCCCTTTACACAGTCACCCGGAGGAGGAACTTTCGCTCTGAAGCACATCAACTCCATTATTGTGGATGAGCAGTATCAGAATTCCGTCAACAATCTTGGAGAGACGTTGATCCCCCCAACACTCTTAGAGTTTTCCGAGACATTTTCTGCGGACTTGCTCTCAACTCTCAATTTGAAAGCCCCGGTAGTCACGGGGAAATCCGTGGGGTCACAGTCCATTTTCATCACTCTAGGAGACTCAAGGGCATTTGTTGATGCTGCTGGGAGACCAACTGCAGAGGCGTACGAGATCCAGGTGACCAAAAATGGCATTTCTATTATAGGAGCTAGTCCCTTGGGTGCATGGTGGGGAACCAGATCTATTCTCCAGCAAGGAGTCTTAAGCAAGAATCAGGCGTTGAGCTTGGGGACTGCAGTAGATGCTCCTGGCTGGGGAATCCGAGGAGCATTTGTATGTCACTGTTCTCATATGTATTAACGATACTAACAGGACTCGGTAGCTCGACTGTGGCCGACACTATTATCCACCAGAATTCCTGATGGAGATGTGTTCATATCTTTCGTACTTCAAGCAGAACACATTTCACATCCATTTGAGTGATAATCTAAATGTCAATGTGAACCTTTCTTCTGAGCGGAAGGACGAGCTATATTCAGCCTTTCGACTGAACACGGGAGACCCGCGACTTGACGGACTTAACAAGCGCCTCAATGAGTCATATACTCGGGTCGAATTCGAGGAAATCCAACAAAGCTGCGCAAGCAGAGGTGTGACCATCATCCCCGAGATTGAGGCGCCAGGACACGCTCTGGTGATAACTCAATGGAAGCCCGAACTAGCTTTGGAACCGACGGGCGACTGGAGTTTGCTGAATATCTCTCATCCAGAGACCATTCCAACGATGAAGAATATATGGGATGTTGCCATCCCGTGGTTCCACTCCAAGACAGTCCATCTGGGTGCAGACGAATACAGCAGCGACGCAATTTCAGAATACAATCTCTACGTCAACACGATGCATTCGTATATCGGCGAGCGGTACTCCAAGAATGTTAGGATCTGGGGCACATTCCCACCCAACTCTATCCCAGATGAGGACAATATCAACACAAACGTCTCAATCCAGCATTGGGAGTTCTATGAAGGAAATCCATATCAACAGTATATCAAGGGAGGGTATAATGTTTTGAACTCAGACGATGCTATGTACATGGTCTCTAAGTGGTCTGGCTCATATCCACAAAAGCTCAACCTCACACGCATCTTCCACGGGGCTCCAGATGGTGGACAGTACGCGCCATACATCTTTGACACAAAGAACTCAAGTAACAACCCACTGAGAGACAATCCAAATATCCTAGGGCATCTGCCTGCACTATGGAATGACTTCGGCCCCAATGCCTCGACAGTTCATGAAGCATACTTCTCTTATCGGGAGGGTCTCCCGGCCCTAGGAGACAAGCAATGGGGTGGCGATCTCTTGATGTCAGAGTACTACAATATATTTGAAACTCTGCATGCCGCAATACCAGCTCAGAATCTCGATCTTGCTATCCCTTCCAGGTCATCTACAATCCTCTCTTATGACTTCACTCACGCGAACAGAGGTCATGTCTCTGACACGTCCGGAAATCGATATGATGGAATCATATCAGGGAAACCTTCAATATCTTCGGATGGACTGAAGTTGGAGAATGGAGTTGCAGTCCACACTCCTCTGATCAGCAAAGGTAGGAATTACTCTTTGTCCTTTAACATCAAGCCTCTGTCCGACACTCCTGGCCCGCTTTTCTCCGCTCCTACTACCTTCCTGCTCTCTGGGAATGACTCTTTGCCAAACGTGACATTCGTCACTGGTGGAAATGCCTACGTCTTGAACTATACTCTTCCTGTCAACGTTTGGAACGCAGTGAAAGTCATCGGTCTGAACAACGCGACATATTTCTCCGTCACAGGGGAGGGAAAGAAAGAGGAAGTGCATGAATTCACTGCTACTATAGGGACAGACTCGAATGCTTATGTCTGGAATAATCCGATGGGAATTGAAGTGCCTTTGCAAACTATTGGCGGGGGTGGATTTGAAGGCTATCTGAGAAATGTGGAGTTGAAGGATGGAGCCGATGAGAAGTACATGGCCTTTTATGAGCCGTTGGTGATAGGCCATCTGTAGCTAATGAGGAAAGTATCTGTCTACACCAGAAACAAAATAAAATTCTCGTAGATGGTTGTGTAATTTCCCTTCGAGTGACTGGGTGCGGCTCCATACAAATCGCTCACGACTGATCCGAACCTTCTCTCGCAAGAGCCTGAAGGCATTTGACACCGCCTGAATATTCTACTCCAAGAATGCATACCGCTTTGCACTTCTAACGAGAGTAGTGACGGTATATCTAATATGTTTTAGGATATAATTTTTTGGAGGGGGGGGGGAAGTTAAAGCTATGTTTTCTATATAGGTCAGTAGGTCAGATGGGGATTAAGCATAAGGAATCAAGCGACGTGGGAGAACGTGCAAGATAATCAGTCTGTAACTTCGGAATTAAATAGAGATCTGCTTAGATATAGTATAATTTATATTTGTAACTATTGCTAAACTCTCCTTTCCCCTTCTTTGACAGTTATCGGAACATTCTCCACTGAAGCACACACTCTAGAATCTAGAATAGCACACCGTGTCGCACAGATGACAAGGCCCGCGACACCGCTTGCACAATGGTTCTCTTGCCAGGTCTCACTTGATTTCTTGATTTTGGACCACTACTAAGCTCGCGAGTTTGATCGAATATCGCTAAAATTGACCAACTGTCTTACTCGAGCTGTCAGCACAGTTCTGTCCTGTCTCGTTTCGTAGTGACACACAGCCCTCCCGCGCCGCCTCTCAGCCTCTCGAGGATAAATATATCGCATCCTGCACTACTACCATAACTACTTGAAGGTAAGCATCTAACACTGACCCGGTCGGTGCTTTTCACTTTTCCGGGCAATAGGACACTCTTTTGCGCTCGACTGAAGCGGCCCGCGTGCACTATTTTGTTACTGCCAAGACGAGGAGGATTGGAAACATAGGTGGCGCAAATGTTGTATTCCTCTATATTCTTACCCTTCATACTGTTTATTTTCGAGAAGTAATTCCTCTTATAGTTTCAAACTCCTTTTCGGTTTCCCTTCTGTTCCTCCTCAATCCCAAGTTCTTGGTTTTCTTGGACTTTCTTTGACAACCTGCCTTCATCAAAATCCTATCACGGTATGACATTCTCTTTCGTAGCCGCCCTTGGGGCGCTGGTTAGCGTCTGCAGTGCCAGCACCTTTAGCACGACCCCGGGAATGCCTGGGGTGATTTCTTATGATTTATTTCGTACAGCTACAACCCAGCATGCCTCGAGCGACGTCGTGGTGGCTCCGGCCACGCAATTTTTGGTGAGTTGTTTCTTTTCAGCCTAAGCAGTCTCCTCTAACAAACTATTATAGGGTGGACTCAGTTACAACATGAATATTACAATTGGTACCCCACCTCAGAGTGTTACTGTTGCGTTTGACACAGGTAGCTCTGATCTAGTGGTGAACTCGCCAGACTCGGCATTTTGCAAGGCCGGTGACTGTCTCTATGGATCTTTTGATCAGAACTCATCTTCAAGTCTGAAGACTATAAATAGAAACCTGGGTGTAGTATACGCCATCGGATTCTTCACTGGGCAGTGGGCCACTGATACGGTTCACATCGAAGGAGCGGCACTGTCCGAGTTTGTACTCGGTGTTGGTGACAACTCCAGCACCATGGTGCAAAATGTCCTCGGCGTTGGCTTCCCTGGCAACTTAGTTGAAGGTAACCAGCTGGGAAATCCGACAAATCAAACCACTTCTGGGGCAATGGTGAAAGCCGGCCTTATCAAGTCTGCGTCTTTCAGCGTCTACCTCAACAATCACACCAACGCCGATGGAGGTGTTATCTTCGGAGGCCTGGATCATGCCCATTATACGGGTCAACTCCAGACATATCCCATCACCCCAAATTCCCAAGGGATATACGATCGTTTGGCTTTCAATATTTCAAGTGTAGGGGTCAACGGAACCAATACTACATCAGCGATGCGTATCCTGATCGACACTGGTGAACCAGATCTCAGACTACCTCCATCATTCGTGGATAAAGTATGGAAGAGCTACGGTGTAACTGGGTTGACAGTCGGAAACCCAAACCTCAACGTGACTCAGGGTCTGATCGACTGCACTATGGCCAACTCTCCACTAACTGCCGATGTCATCCTGCCGGGCCTGGAGATCTCTATCCCATTCCGAGACCTTGTCCTTGAACCATCTCCAGAGCTCATTGCTGCATTCGGGAGAAAGCCTTCGGATATTCCAAGTGGTACTTGTTTATTCAATATCAACCACGGCGGCGCAAATGACGACGTCTCTATCCTCGGCATCCCATTCTTCCAATCCACATACGCCGTCTTCAATCTCGACACTAGGCAAATCTCTCTCGCGCCGATTAACAGAAACCCAGGGCCTAGCAATATCACGGAGATCACAGCTAATGCTATTCCTTCTCCTGCATCTTTTACTCAGACCACAGCCTCTACCACCAGTAGCACTCCTTCAGCGACTAGCAGTTCTTCTTCGCCCAGTTCCTCAACCGGTGCAGGGGTGCGGTTGAATAACTGGTCGGTGGCTGGAATACTTGGTTTGTTGAGCGGTATCATGTTCATGCTATGAGAACTAGAAAAATCGCATTTTCTGCCATCAGATCCTAAAACTAGGATCTTTTCTCTTTGGAGATTAGAGATTGGAGTAGAAATCATGGGCTGGAGTTGCGAACAAAAGTTTTTTGTACATATATGCATGTTATGATGCTGGCTTGTTAAAATAGATACCCCTTTCTATACGCAATATCCAACCTCCTACGCTTAATTATTCACTATTTGTGACTCTCTGTTGGTAGGCGTTTTAAATTCCTTAGTTCGGCGACTCGTAGTTGTAGACATAAAAGGCACACCCAAAGTCTTTCACTTATTTGGTTATTGGTCTGTAGCTTGGCGAGAAAGAAAATATCATAAATAAATTGAGTTATAAATGCCAACATCAATCAAATGTTAATATTCTATTATAGTTGCTTCATTGTAATGGTATCTTGAGAACAATCCTGAGGGCAGCGGGGTGGGACGATAAACTTGCTACCGACACCCTTCCCTATCTCGAACGGCGGCTTTTCGACTTAAACGCAGATTTGTCGATGTGGTCTTTCCATCAAAATCAGCTTCCTGCCCATACATTCTTGTCATTTGCAAGATCAGCATGGCAACTAATGGTCATAAAGCTGCGTCAGAGCATGACGGCTCGGGCAGACAATCCGCGCCTCGGCGCAAGCTGAAGTTTTGCACCGTCTGTGCAAATAACCAGAACCGGCAAGCAACTCTATGAGCCCCAAATGGTAATATATGAATCTAATTGGCCCGTCTCTATTATAGATCAATGGAAGCTCACCTTCGTCTCGCAACTGCCAACTATCCCGTCATCTCCTTTGGCACAGGCTCTAACGTCCGCCTCCCTGGCCCTTCCATTAGTCAACCAAACGTCTACGCGTTCAACAGAACCTCCTACGATTCCATGTATAAAGAACTATACGTGAAGGACGAACACCTATACCGTGCAAACGGAGTTCTCGAATTGCTCGACCGAAATCGCGGCATTAAATGGGGGCCGGAGAGGTGGCAGGACTGGTCTATCGGCCTCCCAAGGCTCACTCAGACTAACGACAAAGGATCTGTAGGGACTGAAGGTGGCACCGTGGACGTGGTATTTACATGCGAGGAGCGCTGCTGGGATGCTGTGATAGAAGATCTGCATCAGCGGGGCGGGAAGCTCAATAAACCCGTTCATGTCATCAACGTCGGAATTATCGATAATGCCAAGGAGGCTCTGGCAGGTGGCAGCGCGATTCTCGATCTTGCGAACTGCTTCCAGAAGGCGCTAGAGGAAGAAGAGGAGAAGTTCGGGAGTGGAAGTCAGGCGAGAGATGGGTTTGATGATAGGGTGCCAGAGATAATTGGGGAATGGGAGGAGAGGTGGCCTGCTTTGCCTGTATCGTGGACATTGGCCTGGTTTTGAACATTGGCTTATGCAGGCCCATAAGTGGCATTTTGCTACTGACCGGCCAACACTGGCTCCCTTTGGCACTTGAGGTGTGTCATGCCGGCCAGAGTTGGTTGACTCGCCATAGGGCATTAATCACGAGTTGGCCAGGCCATTCCATCAAAGGACGATATTGGCCATGACTCTGCACCAGCATAGGCACTGCACATTTGTCCCCAGATGTATAAGACCAATAATATGAGATGAAGCTACCACGTGAGTATCTCTGAGCTTGTCATTCGGAAAATTGCTAAACTTTTACAGGAACCATTCCAGAACGGAAAACTAGGCGCCGAAAGGCATAACTGGCTCAGTAAATAAGACGGTTAACCGACATCTCTGCGAAGCGAAAATCCCGTAGTAAAGCTGACGGATCTGACCAAACTGCGAATATCTCGATGCATAGGGGTGCTTCTAATTTATTAGTGAGCTGGCCACATATGTAGCCGTTTCTAGTTCATAAATTGGCAGTTTATCGATTAGAAGTTGCATGGGGAGCCGTTGCGTGCGCTATAAGCATTGTCCTACTCAATCCTACTCCAGCTACTCTTCGCCATTTCAGCGCGTTAGCAATGCTCTTGATTTCAAACTTGGCTAGGGTTTATGTTGATTATTCTATAATTATACGCGCAAGTTCTGTCCCTTCATGGCTATCAAAGGCAGTGGGATTTGTGGGTCTCACCAACGCGTCCATAAGCAATCGTCTTTCCCTATTCCTTCTCTACCTACCCACAACGTGGATCCTCCAACCCTTAAGAGCATGCCTAAGAGTTCACTTTGAAGATATTCGCACCGTACATATGGCAACTCTCTCCCCGAGTCTCTTTAGGTCCTCAGTCTGATTCCGCCGTCGACCGTAAACCCAAGTCTCCGTACGACATTCCGGTCATCCGCCCCTCAAATCCTGAAACAATCCACATCCCTTTCCATTGCACTTAAAAAGGGCAACACGGAAAATTTCCTCGATCGAATTCCCCGTCGCGACCTATCTGAACAAGGTTATGGGAGTAAGTACTGCTATTTTTAATTCATTACTCTAATTGGCGGCATACTTGGATTTTGTGCAATGCGGATCTGACTCAAGGATTAGCCTTGCTTGCAACAATTCCTAACGTGCCAATTTTTGCAAACCCGCAGGCAGGCTACACTCAGGTATTAATGTATGCTTGGAATGGAGAGAAATTTCTAGGGAAGTGGGATGTTGGACGATATTGATAATCTACGCGAACTTGCGGTGGGACTGGGAGGAATCACGAGGCGTCGTGATTCACACACCCGCAATGCAGAATGCGGAGAGCAGAGCGGTTTACCCGGATAGAAATGGACTACAATCTAGCTTGCATGGGATGGAAAGAGGAGGATGATCTTTCCTTTTATGTTATGGAAGTACCTTAGTCATTACCACCATCACTCTCAGGTTTGCTAACGCCACCGGCACGATAGCTGGTGCTGTTGACGGATGCACACAGTCTTATCCGCCTTTGGGTTTTAGAGTAACTACAAATTAAAATATTACGCATGGAAAATATGGACTATGTAAAGTACAAGCTAGGATAGCTATAGAACGGTAAGTGCCAATTTCCGTTGAGATTTTTACAATTCTGGCGAGATAGTTCACTTTACTACGGGATTTTCGCTTCACAAGGATAAGGGTTATATCAGTTTCAAATTAGCATGCTCAAAGTAGCATCCTGCTGAGAAGATGGATCTCTCTTCAAGTGCAAAAAAATAGGGCGCATGGCGAATTCTGTCTCGATTTGCGGGGCAAACAACCGGCATAAGATATACCCGAATGATTATCTTCAATTCTCTCGGGCAACTTTGGCTTATGAAGCATGTGTTTCCAATCCGTTAGATTCCCATTCCATTTGAAACAATCTTTACGAACCCACATCTGACGAAGATTTATTTGTCAGCTGGAAGTAACTTATTGATTTGTAAATATCAAGTACTTTACATCAAATGGATTTTCACTGCTCGAAGTTATTCGCTCTACAACCCAAAACCAGCAAGCATTCACCCTCTATTATCTTCCTCTAATTCCCATTAATTTACCCCGCTGCTTATATCTTGACGTTTATCTGGTGCCGCATTTTATCCAATTGCACTATTCCTTCAAAGCAGAATGACAACAAAAATTCTCGTCTTGGGTGCCGGAGAGTTAGGAACGGCAATCGTAACCTCCCTTTCCCAACTTGCCCATGGCCAAGCAACATCCATATCCGTGCTCCTCCGCCCCGCCACAATTTCTTCCCCATCTCCCGCCCAAGCCGCTACCATATCCCTTTTTAAGTCTCTAAAGATTACCATCGTACCAGGAGACATCTCGTCCAACCCCGAAGAGCTAGCCTCCCTCTTCACGCATTACAACGTGATAATCTCCTGCCTAGGCTTCTCCTCTGGGCGCGGGTCGCAGATAAAACTCGCCCGTGCAGTCCTCGCTGCGGGAGTACAGCGTTATTACCCCTGGCAGTTCGGCGTGGATTACGACGCTATTGGGAGAGGCAGTGCGCAGGATCTGTTCGACGAGCAGCTTGACGTGCGGGATCTGCTACGGCGTCAGAGCGCCACGGAGTGGGTGATTGTAAGCACGGGCCTGTTCACTAGTTTTCTCTTCGAGGAGTATTTTGGAGTTGTTGAGTGGGAAAAGGGTGTTGTGAGAGCATTGGGTGGGTGGGAGAATGAGGTCACAGTGACAACTCCGGAGGATATTGGGAAGGTGATGGTAGAGATTGTCAAAGAGGAGGCGAGCATAAGGAATATGGTACTATATACGGCTGGGGAGACCGTGAAGTATGAGACGGTGGCGGATGTGGTTGAGAAGGTAAAAGGGGAGAAAGTTACAAGGGAGACTTGGAGTGTAGAGCAATTGAAAAGAGATTTGGAAAGCGACCCCGACAATGCGGTGAAGAAGTATCGAGTTGTATTTGCTGAGGGGCGAGGAGTTAGTTGGGACAAGGAAAAGACGTACAATTGGCAAAAGGGAATCAAGCTTGAAAGTTTGCGGGAATGGACGATTAGGAATATGAAGAACAAGTCTATGTGAGATTTGAAATTAGTTCATCGGAGAACATAACCATGAATTTTGACAGTTCGTATGAAATAATTGCATTGCTGTATAAATTATCTAAACAGTCGCTGTGAGAGAACCACGGTGCCCTATTATTCCACTCTCTGGCAGGACAGCCAGAGAAGCATTTGCCACGACCGCGCCAGCTTCTTGCTGCTTACCTTTAGGACCTTTCATTTCAGTCTCATCTTTCAACGAGACAATCAAGTGGCCAAACACATCTCCAAGCATCCCTCCTCTAATACTGGAAGCCTGAATGTTCTTGGCTCTTAAGACACTGGTTGCAATCCGTGCGGTATCGCCATCATAACAGATCAGCATAACGGACTGACCAGAGCTTGCCAACTCCTTCAGAGGGTTTTCCGACTCGGCATTCCGGGACCCGAAAAGCGATTCCAATTCTCGCCACTGGGTCTCAAGAGCTTGGGAGTCAAAGAAGGGGCTTTTCCCACCAGCCACAAGAGATCGAAGGGGCCAGTTCAAGGCACCTGGGAGATGGCCGACAACGAAATCAGCAGAGTTGCGAAGGTCAATGAGGAGCCATTCCTCCCGGGATAATGTTGGGTGGATAATATTAGCGTAGAGATTTGAGAGAGCAGTTGTCGGGGCAAGTTCCCATGCCTCATCGTAGCGGTAGAGGTCAACATTCAGGAGATTCTACCAGTATAAGTATTACTATATGGAATAGTTTTGATAAAGAACTCACGTTGTTTTGAATGGGGTGGAAGTAACTCTCACCCAGCTTCACAAAGTAATCGTCTAAATATTGATATGGCAAATCACAACAGATGAACACGCAATGGATCTCGCCGTCATCCCCGGCTAGCTCTTTCAGGGTCCCCGCGTCTTTCCGCTTTCGAAGATAATTATATAGCCCTACCAGAACGTATAAGAATTTGAATAATGTAACAACGTAAGAGAATCTCGCACCTTGGAGATTAAACCCAGAACTAGGCCCACAGATTAGGCCTTCTCTTGACAACTCCATACTTAGACGGTACGCATCATGCGATCCGCACTCCTCCAAAGCGTCAACTGCTTGCTTCCAAGGAAATTCCACTGGGGCAAGTAATGCGTGAGATCGAGGCCCTGGAACACGATCTCCAGGAGCGGTACAGACACTGAGAATTTATTCCATCAGTTTTCATTTGTCTGGTGTAAACTTAAATGATTGAAAGTACTCGCCCAATTCTGATAATGGATGGCTTGACTTGCTTCAAATACGTGCCAATCCCAGTCATAGTGCCAGATGTTCCCATTCCAGCACAGAAAACATTTATTTGTGGCAGCTGCAAATATAATTGTGGCCCGGTCCATCTTATATGTGCGCCCCAGTTCTATGGACCAAACTATAAGTTAAGGACTCTGTGGTTTATGCATTTACACTCGTTGTATAGTATATAAATGGAAGACGGAGCAGTATTATATTCATAACATACCAAGTCATTGACATATTGATTGGGATTATATGTATCGTCTCTCTCCTGGGCCAGTCTATGGGCACCATAGATGCCGCCTCTGTGGTCAGTTGGCTGTGGTTGGGATGGCCCACCAAATATAGATCTGAATTCTTATTAGAGTCGATGATAGGAAGATTTTAACTGCTCCACATAACGCATACATATTCAGGCCAAAATATCGCATCATCTGCAACTTTGCATGCGAGGTCTTATTACTCAGGAATGCCCGCGTATCTTTGATCCCGTAGAGAATCCGAGCCATCATACTCATCGATACCACAGTCGAGCCTGAACTATACTCCACTATGGTACTGGTTTTGCCGGGAGTGATATTGCCGCCTTGTAGCATATTAAGTGCTGGAAGGTCTAGTTAGCCACACGAATGTAGCACAGGGGGGATCGAGCGTGCCTGGGAGAGCTTTGACGTTGTTTGCTGGTAAAGTGGACATCATTTTGGCGTATATACGTACATCATCCTGACGAAAGGGATTGAGAGATAGAGGGATCTCGACAAGTGGGAGAGGGGGTTGTTTATCTGGATCGTGGTAGTCTCGGAGACTATCGGGTCCGGAATAGACGTTGAGATGCGAGTTCGACATCGATGTCTTCGTTATGTTTTGTAAACTGAGTGCGATATGTTGAGGTCCCTCCTGGCTAATATATCATCAGGAAGTATCCGGCAGGAGAGAAATCAGACGGCGCAGATATTTATAGGCAATGCTTCTTACGAGCCTGGTTAGGATAATAGAACCCCATATCTATCTAAAATTACGTTGATTTCATTCAATTCGTTTAAACCTATCCAGATTCATCTCCTCAGCCAGATCGACATCCTTGTTAGCTCATATCGACAGGTCCTATTGAATGTTACACGCTACCATGCTGGATATTCCTGCCAATCTCCGCAAATTCGATCGGAAATTGGGCCTTTCAAACCATTGCCAAGGTAGGTGTCATGCCTAGAACTCTGTGATAGTCCATTTCAATTACCAAATTCCTCTCTTTCTGACATAAACTTGGCTGAACATATTAATATCAGGGCCTGCCCTCGCATGCATCCAATTTATCAATTCGTCACTGGGCGAACAGCAACGTCGTAGTACCGTACACTGTTCCACATGTGACCCTTGTGGTCTTGGCTTTTGCGCATGTTTGAGCATTTTCGAGCGCTTGCGTGCTTTAGTTGATTGACGATCAATATGTGTGACAGCTTGCGAATAACTGCGGGTCGCTGTCTAGTATCCACGGGCATGCCGTCATTAATTCAGGGACCGAAGACGACTTTTCCTGGAATCTGCATTATACAGTCGAGAATCAATTGTTATATCCTTATTTCTCACGTCCTGTTCTGTTTTGTTTCCCCTGTTGACTGGATTTAATATCTGTAGGGAATTCGGGATATCCTATTTCCGGCCATGACTGCCATCTCTCCTCTCGGCACTGGTGACAATGCCGACGCCGTCAGTGCTTCTCCCGCCGCCACAAAGCCAGAGGACGACATCGAGAATGGAGAAAAGCAGCCGGTGCAAGTGAGGTTTGGGGATCAGAGTAGCCGATTGCCACGAGCAAAGATTATCACCGTTAGTATGGCTCTTCTCCGCCTCCCAAGTATTTAATCCGGCAGAAGATCAATTGTCGAGAGAACAAGAGATGAATCACACAGAATCAGTTTTACCTCATTGGCGAGAGGCTTAGGAATACATTTTTGGGAGTTGTTTTGCTTTGAAAAAGAGATTCATGGGTATCTAACATACAGATGACTAGATATTCCTTACCTGTGCTATGGTCGATTTTGTAGCCCTCATCGACCAAACCACACTAGCGGTTGCTCTCTCAATCATTGGGAATGCTTTGAATTCTAGTAACCAGACGAGTTGGATAGCCTCAGGATACTTCATGTGGGAGAATATTTCCTCCGAATGAACTCTTTCTAGTTCTGCTCTCGTGCAATACTGACGGTCCTCCAGAACCTCCACATCCTTTCAGCTCCTGTATGGACGGCTGTCAGATATCTGGTCACGTAAACATGTTCTCTACGCAGGCCTCGCCTTCTTCTTCATCGGGTCATTGGCATCTTCCTTTAGCACCTCCGCTATACAGTTGATCGTGTTTCGTGCCATCACCGGCATAGGAGGCGGCGGGTTAATGACTGTCGCCCAAATCATCGTTTCGGATGTAGTTAGCTTGAGGGATAGGGGGCGATACCAGGGTATTCTGGTGAGTGATTATATGCTACTATATAAGCGTGTTTACACTGAAAGGAAAGGGTGCTGTTGTGGCCGTCTCCAATGGCATAGGTCCTTTGATCGGAGCAGCGCTCGCGTCGGCATCAGACAATGGCTGGTATGTAAAAGCAGTAAATTCTCAGTCATTGGCTATAATATGTTTTTATTAACTAATGGTATGCTAGGCGGTGGATATTTCGTCTTAATCTCTTCACTGCGGCATTCACTACGGCCTGTTGCCATTTCTTCATGCCACTGAAGAAGACACAAGGGCACTGGAAAGAGTAAGGGGGGAAGCTCCCTGCACATCTGGACGCGGCTGACATATCACTGTGGCAATTGTAGGAAGCTAATTGCAGTGGACATCTTTGGAGCTGCCTTGACTCTTCTCGGGTCAACACTTTTGATTGTATGTCCATCATCTCTGATGTTCTAATACCAGGCACTAATCCCCACCAAGCTCGGGCTAACATGGGGAGGGGATCATCGATCCTGGAATTCCCCAATTGTGGTTTCGACTTTAGTACTTGGCTTTGCGTCCATGGTCGCTTTCATCTTCTGGGAATGGACAGGTACAAAGTACCCTCTAGTCCCTAGTAAGTTGCCCAACTCGAAAATTGACATATTATGCTCACTTTCCATAGTGCATATTTTTAAATTCAGAATGGTCAATGGCGCGTGTCTCACGATGGCTATTAATGGCTGGCTATTTTTGACTCAGATTTATTACATTCCGACGTTCTATCAACTTGCATATGGATATTCAGCAATTAGAGCTGGGGCTTTGCTGCTGCCCTTGACTCTTATTCAAAGTAAGTTGAAATGGGTTTAATTCCGTTTAAAGCCGGGGAGGTGGAATTTTTAGTTCGATTGGTTGATTAATATGAGTATTGTTAAACAGCTCTCAGCAGTACTCTTTCTGGTTTGATAGTTACATGGAGAGGACGATATAGAGTAAGCAATATATTACATCAGAGATAACTAACTAACTTGGCGCAGGAAAGTATACTGGTGGGTTGGATGTTTTGGACTGTCGGATTGGGTCTTTTCTCCACATTAGATGTAAATTCAGGAGTTGGGAAGCAGATTGGTTATGCAATTTTAACAGGTTTTGGAGTTGGACAGACATTACAACCGTAACTGCTCTCCATATTTTACGTTCCTATACCAATATACTGACTCCTCAAGTTCTCTCATTGCTATCCAGGCCGGCGTCAATAAAGAGGATATGGCTGTGGTTACGTCGACGAGAAAGTATAACCGTGCTGAATCCGTTGCCAATATCACTCGCTTACTTCTTACGTTTACGCAGTTTTATTCGTAATCTTGGAGGCACTTTTGGCCTCGCCATTGCCGGCACGATCATGTACACCTCCTATTCTGATTGAATACATATATAAAACTAACCAATCTTTAGAAACTCCTGCCTGCTCCATTCTATCTCCTCTCCCGCTCTCAATCTCACACCTGAGGAAATCAGCATGATTCTCAACAATCCATCTACCAGCAAGACAATAGCCTTCAGTGCGGCCAACGAGAGTGACATTTCTGCAGCGATCTTTTCTGCTTACAAGAAAGGATTCCGGATAGTGTTTATACTTAGTGCTTCACTGGCAGCACTAGCATTATTCTTAGCCGTGATTCTGATGCCACACATTGATATCAAACATGAGAAGAAGGCAGATAGTGATGAGAGTCAAAACGGCAGCCACGTCTTGGTAAAGGAAACGAGAAGTAAGGGATCGAGTCCGCACACCCCCCCAAAAGAAGTTTCCCATGAGCTAGATGTATCAAAATATGATAATATCTTATAAGAAGTAGAATAGAACCCCAATCATCTATGACAGATAAATTGATATATAATTGAGGTTGGAAGATACAATGACAATAATCTTCCATCACTGCCATCTGGATCGTAGACAGCTGAAATGAACACTCGCTTGCAAGAACCTTGTATAGTAAAATGATATAATCAGGGATCCATTTTAAAGTCAATATGATAGAACGCAGTTAACTTATACTATATGAGATAAAACTATCCGCCAACTCACAGTGTTAAATTCGGACCGCGGCTCCCCCATTTGCCAAGCGAAGCCAAGTCAGGGGCATCAGCCGAATCGGGTTAGCGCCCAATTTCAGACGCTATGAACATGGACCTCAAGACATGGACACAATGTTTTGCAACTTCTAAGCCCTCGAAGTCACGTAGGCGATATCTATCGCACAAAGAACTAAAAGGGCAATTAATGGAGACATGTCCAGTGCGCAAGAAATATGATAGAATGCTCAGTCTAATGTAAAATGCCAAGGCGGCGTGCGCAGATTTCTCTTCGGCGTTACGTACGGCATTGGCATTGAGCAGGTTTGAGTCTGTTTCCACTTTTATCGACCATCTAACACCTCCGGAATGTCACATAGCAATATATGGTGTTATGCATATTACATATCTTTACGGCCGTTGCATCACGAGGTGCATTAGTTAAGCTGCCTCAAGTCTTGGCATCTCTTCTACGTCTGTTTCTCTATATACTCATTCTGAGCTTTATATCTTCACTACACTTCTTTATTTCAGTGCTCTGTCGCTTCTACGACGAGTAAGAGCACAAGTGAGGCAATCATGATGTATCTCAATACCTCAACGGGCCTTCCATGGCTCAACAGCCCTGTTATGCTGCACTCATCGAGAATGGATATGTGCAAACTGACCCCCGAGCAGTGTGCCTACCGCTCTGGACATTGGAGGTACTGGTATCAGGCCGATCATGTCTATGGTTTGAACACAATCTACTTCCTGTGCGCCGTAAGCGGTTTGTTCGCCTTGGCACATTTGTGGAACCGCTCGACGGCGACGGCAGGTACGCTGGCAAGGGCATCAAATAATCCAGCTGTGGCAGGGTTGAGGTATCTTTCGTACCGTTCATTTTATATCAGGGCATTCTCGTGGTATTCCCCAGTTCTGGGAGTTATTATCTTAGGTTTGGCCGGATTTGTGTACTTCATGGGTATGCGTATCACCCAAATTCTGGAGCAGAGGGAAAAAGGTTGACACCATATCCAGCCATGACACTTGGTCCTCAGCCATATTATTGGCCGAATACTGCAACTGTATCATATGGATCGTCACCACCAATTGCAACTCGCACTGGTTTCATGGCCTTGGGCCTGTTTCCATTCGTGGTATTGCTCAGTACAAAAGCCAACTGGGTGACTCTCGTCACTGGGATTTCTCATGAAAAGCTGCAGGTAAGCATGTATTCATATTATTTCTAGCTACTATAAGTGAAAGTTGTATAGTGGTTAACTTTTCAGGTTTTCCATCGATGGACGAGCTGGACAATGTTTGTTTTGGCGCTGGTCCACACTTTTCCCTTCATAATCGTGCATATCGGGAAAGGCGACATGGTTCTGCAGTGGAAAACTTCGGTCGTCTATTGGACTGGTGTGGCAGCCCTAATACCCCAGGCGTATCTTAATATCATGAGCATTGGTCCAATCAGGTATGAAAACCATGTATATTTGTGTGCAAGCCGGCTGACGCCAGCCCCAGAAACTACTGTTACGAGTTCTTCAAAGTAACGCACTATATTGCCGTTATCCTCTTCTGTTTCTTCTTCTGGATTCACTGCGACTTTCGACTCTCCTCTTGGGATTATTTTATTGCTTCTGCCGCCCTCTACCTCTGCTCACTCCTCCTTAGTACGGGTCGCTATATCTTCCATATAGGAATTCATCATGCCCACCTCGAACTGGAGAACTCCAAATCCAATAATAGTCTCGTGCGTGTGACTATTCTTACTGCCATGCGCTGGAAACCTGGTCAGCACATATTCATTCGTTTCCTTACGGCTGGTATGCATGCTATCACTATCCATCCGTTTTCTATCTGTAGCTTACCTGATAAGACTGGAAGAGCAAGCGATATGGTGTTCTATATCAAGCCGAAGTCTGGTTTTACTGCACGTCTTGCTGGAATGGCAGCTAGTGGCTCTGCAAATGCAATTCCTGTGCTCCTTGATGGACCATATGGCGGCCCTCCCGATTTCTCTCTTACAGGATACGAGCAAGTCCTCCTTATAGCTGGAGGATCAGGGGCATGGTTCTTATTACCGATATTGGAAGATTTGATTAGGTGTACGTGCCACATGGACGAGTTGTTAAGGATTAAAGTCCATCTCATCCTAGCTGTGCGAAAGTTGGAAGAGGCACAGTGGTTTAAATCTGCTGTTGGTGCGTTAGTCCATGGCGATGTCTGTACATGCAACATTCACATTTCGGTCTACATAACTGGCGATGCCACCATAAGCGTTCCAGCTGATAACAAAGCTATTGGCGAGATGGAATCAACCCTCACCCTCGAGGCAAAGACAAAACGTGATTCAAACCCAGCAGGGCAAAAAATAACAGACTCCGAAGAAGTCTGCGGCTGCGACGAGATGTTATATACCACAGTCCCAGAGAAAAGTGAAGGTTGCACCAATTCACCAAAAGACGATACTCTTGACAAGTCACGAATTATAACTTTATGCTCTGACTCTGGACGGCCCAATCTGCCTGAAATCATCAGCACAGCTGTCGCATCTCACAGGTCAGTGGGCATCGTGTCATGCGGTCCGAAGTCAATGCTTTTCGATGTCAGAAACTCAGCGGCAACAGCCCAATTCCGTGAAGGGAAAGGAAAAGATGTATATCTGCATGCAGAGAGCTTCTCATGGTGATTGCTAGCCAGATTTAGAGGTAATTATAATCCAAAGGGCGCTTGAGGAATATATTGTATGAAGACAGTGTCGTTCACGTCGAGGGATGACTAACCGCATATCATATACAACAACATCAAAGAAACGGAGTCTTATCAGGCTGAAAGTACCGAAGTATGTAGAACTGGGAAACGACAATGCATCGGTATAAGGCTGCAGGAGAAGATAAATGAAGCCATATATTTGATTCCCCCAGTCTCTCTCTGTGGACCTCGGCAGCACACTCTGGATGCTGCCTTCCTGTGCATAGAATGCTGTTAGGTACTATTCTTGAATAAAGGGATATTCTCAAAGTATCAATGACTATGCATGCAGCCTGACCTGTCCATCAATATTATGCATTAATCATGTTGTGCAACAACTGGTATTCGTCGACGATATCTTACAACTATCTCCACAGCCTCGCTTCGACGACACCAAATATAAGATCATAGAAAAAATGCTCGCCTCAATCAGAGCCATTCCCTCGAAAGCCATATCTAGCATCATTTCCTATCTCCCTATCGAAGATGAAATATTGAAGTCTCCTATCGACTTCAGGCAACCTAAGCCCTTCCGATTTTCCTGGAGGCACCCAGCACTTGGCACCTATGCCGCCATCAGCAGGGCATGGCAAGGTCCTGATGAGTATATAACCTTCTCGCGCATTAATGTTACCAATGACGGCTTACCGAAGTTTAAACGTCTTTTAATTGGAAACCGGCGGGAAGCTCTCAGGTTCATCAATTTCAAAATCCATTTGCGTTTGTATAGAGGCAAGGCTCGGAGTAGCTTCGAGTCCATTGACAAGCAAAGAGATAATAATTACATATTTACGAACACCATTCGGGATCTTCTTCTATTTTGAGTTTCTAGGAAAGAAAAGATGAAAAAGAAAGGGGAGAGAGCAGACCAATTGAGCTGCATATACAGGCTTATTCGCCGTCGGATGACCTGCCAGAGCGCCGGGTGTTTAAAGATATCGGCGCACACCGGTATCGGGATTCTGAACTTACGTTGCTAAAGCCCGAAAATCTTGACAATGCCATGCGAGTGAGGGGTTTTAATGTTGGTGGTATGAAGACAAGGACGACACAGCCAAGATCAGTGGTGGCCATCACAACATGGTTTCCGGCATTGACGAAGGTCAATTGGATGTTAATTGACAAGGATAGGATTATTCATAGTAAGAGGAAGGAGAGTCGCCTTGGTATGTCTAGTCCTGATATCTTGCTGTTACATCTTCGGAAAATATACTAATCCAACAATTCAGATTTCGCAGTCTCCCTGAAAGACCTCGATCTCTTGAGGATTGGACTCCTTTCAAATATCGTACGGAAATGACGAGCCCACAGATCAGGGTTTCCGGCCAGCATCTGTTTAAGAGGACCGGAAGATAATTTAGGCCTTTCTCTCAATGCTATCAGCCATATTCCAGGCTTGACAGCATTCCACGCTTGCGGCCCAATAGTGATCTCGCCGGCGATATTTAACATACCACAACTCATCTCAGAACCGAGCACATATCTCAACATGCTAATGAGTACGCCATGGTCAGAAATACGGTATTTCAGTGTTAATTTTCATAAAATCACTCCAGATGGCGAGTGCTACTTTCGCTCCCATCCTGCTGGCCCTGGAGTAGCAGACGATGGCTCCGACGGTGATGTTGATGATGACGGCACACTTGACAGAGACGAAGTTCTCCCCCACACACATTTCCTGAGTGGCGATGATGAAAATCTCATCTTCCACGAGCATCTATGGCAGCACGAGATCGGCGCCGGGAAGTTCAATAAGTATCGCCACTACCCACATGCCACGGTTGAGGAAATTCAACCTCCCTCGAGGCACGCCTGACTGCTGTACATATCTGGCGAGAGGCGAGAAGGATTTCTTGGATCTGGTTCAGGGATGCTGACCGAAGAATGATATGGATCCAAGGGATATGGGATTTATGGAGGATGATAAATTGAAGGTTTTGAAAATGAGAGGGAAAGGGGGCTGTATTTGCAAACGCGGAGTTGACGAGGAGATGAGGATGAGAAGGGTATGGAGGAGGTGCTGGAATTATTTCGAAATGCATGAGATAGAGAGGGAGAATTATTTATGGATTTCTTTAGGCTGTGATAGTGGGACTATTTTTACTGTGGTTTAAGCGGGCGATCGACTAGTACAGGCAAGAAATGATTCAAGTTCACTAACCTAAGCAAGTCTATCTAGCAAGTAATGTGCCTCAAATATACTATGGGAAAGACATCGTGACTATATTCAAGCCTTCTTGACTTTCTATTGCCTCTTATCTGTGTATAGATGTTCGTAGTAGTCCTCTATAAGCCGTCTATTGGCATTTATTGGCAATTTATCGGTCATCAAAACAAGATTCTCTCATATCTTTGGTGACTCACCAAGAAAGCCCCCAACGACAGCTCGAAGCAGTTGGTTGGCAATGGCTGTGTGAGGTGGAAGCCTCAATGAACCTTCCTTATACCCCTCTGCGGGCTTCTCGCCCAATCCACTCGTCCCTGTTCTTAGTGCTTCACGGATCTCATCCAAATCCACCCACTTCGCATCCTCTAACTCCGGATCATGTTCCAGGTGAATCTTCTCGCCATCCGGTAAAGCTTGCCCAATGGCGCCAATCATTAGGTTGGCCGGGTATGGCCAGGGTTGCGTGGAATGAATCACCACGCGGCCGAGCAGAACGCCAGATTCTTCCCACACCTCGCGACGTACTGCTTCTTCTACTGATTCTGCTGGTTCGCAAAACCCAGCTAGAGTGCTGTACCAGTAAGGTGGCCAGCGCTTTTGCCTACCCAGGAGGACACGCTTGCCGTCGTGGCTTACTACTGCCATAATAACAGTGGGATCGGTTCGAGGAAAGCAGAGGTTTGAGACGCCTTTTCTAGTAACACATGCGGCTCTTTCACGGGGTACTGCTAGAACTGTAGTAGCACCCCCTTGAGGCGTCGGAAGTGAAGCATAATCTGTTGGCGGGCAGACTCGTTTCGTTCCGGCATTTACGGACATTGTTGGCTGTCCACAACCGCCGCAGAAAGGATTTCGAGTATTCCAATCAACAAGCGCTCTGGCTTGTGCATATATTGCAGCTAGGCTCACCGTCAGTATCGCCACTGTGCAGAGAAAGAAATACTACTTGCCCTCTGGCGCTCTCAAACTCGTATGTACGCGGCCCTCAATGAATGTCAATCCCTTCGCCTTTACTGTTTCGATTACTTTGGTAGCTTCTTTTTCTGTCGTCCCTCTAGGGGTAATATCTATCGCAAAGAATGGTGTTCCTTTATATATCCCATGCTCAAACCCATCTTTCTTCCTCTCGTCTAATCCTAGGAATACCACCAGGGGTAACGTAACTGCTGAGTTATATTCCTTAATCATCTGCTCTTCGGTCTTCTCAAACGGGTTCTCCCCGACCAGAGACTTGATATCTTCATGTTTTGCGTATGCGAGCTTCGTGAGGTCTTGACCTAACGGAGCAAGGTCGTTGAAGAGCATGAACGAGGTTGTTGGATGCACAAATGCTTTCGAAATGAAATCATGATTCCCTCTAAGGAAGGAGATTCGATTCAGCGGACTGCCAGAGAAGTAGTTTGCGACCTCTCGCCCGAATTTCCTGCTCAGCATCGAGTCGACGTCGGGATGCGCGGGGTCCGGGAGGTCAGGCAGAGGGGGCATTCTGAGGCGCCTATGGTGATTCGGCGGATGTGAGACTGAGGGTTAGGGATAGATCCGCGAGCCGTACATATGGATTAATAATTTATATATCTAGTTGGCTCTTTGTTCGACGTATCTCTCGAGGTGGAAGATCGCGGCCGCTTTATAAACCAGCAAAACTTACGTGGGGTAAAGTAATCAGCCTCGACCCGAGGTTCAGGCGCTTTGTCAGCGCAAGTCAAGATCCATGTGAGGTTAATATTTCCTCTTCCTGGTCATAAAGTTTATAGTTTGCATGTCAGTCTCTGTAAATGTACATTCATTTTACTTGATTTACTGTTACTAACGTTTACATAAAATTCGTGCACCAGCTGTCCTAATATCGCCCCGTTGTGTAGCCATCCCAGTTCTAGCCAAATCTCAAGCTTTTTACATACATACACCATATATAATCTTATCGAACAAGCTCAGTGATAGTTGACCTTCCTCCAAACATCAGAGATCTTTAGTCCCTCGCGGATCTGCTCTCCGAGACTGCCGACTCTTCGTTTTCCAATGCATCCTCGTCTGAATTGAAGTTTTCAGCTTCTCTGTACATAAAAAACTGGCAAAATATAGCAAAATCTAAGGAAAGCGTTCCCAAACTTCCCACCAACCAGGATGCATTAACAAGCATGTACCGACCGTATATTCCTACGGCTTCGCCCTCAGAGCATTTCCCACGCTTCCCGGCGCATTGTGGTTCGTACGCAAGGATGGAAAGAACATAAGTGAGATTGCCGATGCAAGCGAAGAGGAAGAAGAGCATGGACACGCCCTCTGTGGACTTTCGACGGTAGTTGAGAAGGATCTGCGGGATGCGGGATCCAAGATAAAGAACCGCGCAGAGATACCCAAATATCTGGCCCCAAAGAGAGAGTGACAAGTCGCTGTCATCAGGCTCCATGCGCTTGTGGCCTCCTTGAGAACGGTTGCTGGCATACCAACCAACAATTCCAGAGGCACATACCATGAGAATGGCGAACAGGTTGAATACGGTTGCTTGTAGGCGAGTTATCGGGCGCTGGCTCTCGAGTACAGCAGCATCAGAGTAATTCGCAGCGTCCAGTAGGGGGACCGCAGGAGAGAGATGACTAGCCGAGATTTGGGAAAAGACACTTGAGCGTCGTTCTCTAGCCTCCGGCTCACGGTGGTTCGAGATGAGTCCAGTGGATTCAGTTGCTTCGCCGACAGTCCTGGTGCTGGGCTTTGGTGGAGGGATAACCTCATCGCGCCAGGTAAAGCCTCGATAATAAAAGCATTGGCATAGGAGAACGATATCGGCAAGCGTATAGTAAACAGCGAGAATGATCATGGTTGGTAAAACGCCTTGAAGGGCTGCACCAAGGATATTGAAGACATCGCCAGCAAGCCAGACGATGATGAATTGAAGCGACAAGCCGTCAGCTGAACCTCGCTGGAAATTCTCAACTATTTGTGGAGAGAATACAACAATCCAACAGGCAATTGATATTGATCTGCATTCCCGTTAGTTACTACAGCTGTATCAATGCGGGGTTGATTGTCCTCACCCACAGATGCCACTGATGGCAGTGACACTCAGGTCCAATGCCTGGGATGGAGGAAACATCTGGACCGATTATTGTTATGTACGGCCATACAGTCCAAGGTCTAGAAACAGGGCCACAGAAATAGAGACAACTGGCAGTGGCAAGTTCAATCCAGCTTCATCACTCTATCTCCGACGACTTCTCTTGCCGTCGAAGCTTTCCGCTATTTCCTCAGGTCTCCTTTCCTCGAGGATGAGATATAAAGGACTCGAAGAGAGGTAAGAATTGTATTCATGCGCTTTTAATTCGAGCCGCAAATTGAGATGGTTAGAAATTTCCCCTCACGTGCCATGTTCTGGCCACCGAGAACCTGGAAAGTTCAGACTCACGTGATTTCCCATTTAGAAACAGCTGCATTAATTTTAAGTTTAGAAGAATTCTGAGAGATATTTCCTAAGGCCATACATTTAAATTTCTCAGAAATACAAAAGCTCAAAATTAAGCACTGCGTCTGCTATCTGCAACAAAATGAGACGTCCAGTCGCGAATTGTCATTGGTCCGTTAAATTTGCGACTTGCGGATATATTCCTCTTTAGGCAGTTTCTAAAACCGGCGGTTCCTAATTTATCAATATCACGTGATAAACGCCTTTTGGCTTCTCCGTCGGAAATAAAATTAAGGATGGTTTCTAGATCGATCAACAGAACCCTTTAAGCATGTTGGAATGCAATTCTCAGAAATACACTAAGTTAAAATTGAAGGTTGTTTTTGCGACGTGCAACAAAACCGACTCAGCCGCCTCGCGACCTTTCATTGGCCAGCGTGCTGACAGCTTGCGACCATGTCCGCATTAGGCAATTGAGCAATCGCAAATTCCTAATTGGCAACACGTGACTCTGCCTCTTTGAGAGCCGTCGCAAGATATAAAATTAAGACTGAGTTTCTGGTGATTTCCTGAACCTTGAGTAAATTGAAATTGAAATTATTAGCGCGAATTCAAAAGGGTTTTAAAGACTTTTGCTGTTGCAATGTGCCATGAAGTAAAGGGCTTGTCATGCGACTCTTTTCATTGACAGTATATTCATGTCATGTGATTTAATGGCCTCTTTAGGAAATATCGTGTTCCAAACTACCGCCATTTCAGTTTGGATAACCACTCTTAACAGATCATTTACAAGCTAACTCAACCCCAGAAACACCCCAACGTAAATCACAGCGTTATTGCTATTCGCGAAAGGCAGGAGTATTTAAAAATCAGGTTGTTCATAATATACTTGCAAGATCATTTTATATCCAATGGCCCATCTATAGGCTGCGCCAAACGCCTCGCCGAGAGGTATAAACTTCTTGACTCCTGTGCATGATCCTGACACAATTAAGGAGCAGCGAGCGCTGCTTTTCTCCTCGCTTGATCTCTCTGCAATTTTTTGAAGAATGGATTGCTCTCTCCTTTTTTCTTCTTCAGTTCCTTATTCTTGCTCTTGTTCTGCTCCACATATGCCATGTCCTGCCCTCCTGCCAACTCCGATAAAGTCCCTGCAGTCCTTCTAGCGCCAGGTTTCTTCTTAATTATCGCCTTCCCGTCATTGCGATGAAACAGATCGTCAGTGATTTTTTCGTCCCAGTCTTCATTCTGAATCATAACATTCTGTAGAAGTTCTCTTCTCTCTGCTGCTGTAGAGAATGCGAGGCCAGGTAGATTCTCGATACCTTGGAGGTGGGTAATGACCTTGAATGCATAGCCCTGATCAACAAGGAAGGCTTGACGTTTTGAGGAATAGTACATCTCTTGTGTATCTTTTGAAACGAGTGAGTAGAAGAACGCATTAAATCCTTCATCGTTTCGTCGCTTTGCTCGAAGTATACGACCTAGACGCTGTGCCTCCTGACGTCGTGATCCATAGTGTGAGGAGATTTGGATTAGGCACGTGGCTTCAGGAAGATCAAGGGAAGTGTCACCAATCTTTGAGAGGAAGAGAGTATTGATGTTTTCATTGTGTTGAAAGTTCTCCAGGATGCGTAGACGTTCGTGTTGCGCTGTGCCACCGAAAATGAATGCTTTGTTCAATTTCTGAGCATAGGCGTGCAATGCAAAGACATTGTCTGAAAAGACGATGATCTTATCACCGCGCTTTTCATGATAGTCGATTAGAAACTGACATGCCTGGAATTTTCTGGGGTTCATTATGTACAACAAGGCGCGCTTGCGACTTGTTTCCCGAAGATATTCGGAGTAGAATTCAGTCGTCATCGGGCACCAGACTTCAGCGCACTGCACTTTGGCAATGTGACCTTGATCTGCGAGCTCCATCCAGTTAGCTTCATATAACTTGGGTCCAATCAAGAAATTCAAGTCACTGATCTTGTCGTCCTCGCGAAGAAGTGTGGCGGTCAACCCGAGCTTCGAGTGGGTCTTGATGGACGATGTGACTTTTCGAAAGATATTAGCCGGAACGACGTGGACTTCATCAAGAATCATAAGGCCCCATTCTCGGTTTTGCAGAAAGTCCATCATCTTCCCAGCATCGTATGATCGAGCACGAGTTTGCGTAACCATAGAATACGTCGAGACGATGATACCAGTATTTCTCGTAAACTTTTCCTTATGATCAGATGTAAATACTGCAATGTCATTTGGGTCGATATTTGACCACTTGAGGAACTCCTGCCGCCACTGGACAACTGACATGGAGCTTGTACAAAGAACGATGACTCCTTTCTTGATTGTGCAAGCTGCTGTGATACCAACAAGAGTCTTTCCGGCGCCACAGGGAAGGACGATAATACCGCTCTTTGCTCGACCGTTACCAAACATCTTGCTCAAGCTTTTCTCCTGATAGCTTCGAATCTGAGCACTGGGCTTCAAATCAATTTCCAGATTTGCATTTGCCTCGTCGTTTCTAAAATCGTACTCTTCCAAGACGGGTAATCCAAGCTCCAGACATCGCTTCTGAACGGCTTCTACACCTGTGTCAGAAATTTCAAAGGCGTGGACTGCATCAGAATCGTCATCGTCATCCTCCTCGTTGAGGGTAGCAAAGATATCCTCTTGATTTGTGTTCTCCCCATCTTGCGGTCTTCCTCCGCTACGTTGATCGGTGGCTTGCTTAACGCCTTCGGCATTCTTTGTCCCGGGGATAACTAACCCTCCCATATTCGGGGCCAAGGTTGTCGTGATGGCTTCCGTTCCCTCCACGCGTAGTGGGCCGATTACTTCGTCCTTGAGCAGCTTCTGTAACATCTCCGGATCTGAGCTCTCAACATAATGCTTGGTGTTCTTCAATACCAACTTAACCTTGCCGTAGCTTTGTGTACAGTTTGTAATGTAGGCTCGGATGTTATCTGGAATAGGCATCTTGGACAATCGGTCCAGTACATTTATGATATCTTTTGGATCTAGACCAACAGATACTGCTGCGTAGAGACTATGGGGTGTCAACGCATACTCGTGGAGGAACGACGGTCGCGACAAGGGTTCGGCGATAGTTGTCAAGAAGTCTTGGGCATGTGCCGCCAGCGGTGAGAAGCTTTCGAGAATGATCCTCCCTTTGTGCGGATCGATCCATAATGGTCTATTGTCATGATCGGGCTTAAGAGAGAGATACGAGAAGTCGTTTTCTCTGAAGTGATGGCTTGCAGAATCTCTTCCCTTCACGCCGGTATCCTTCTTTGTTTTGTATTTAGTAAGTGTGAACTTATTAATAGCATTATCTATATTCTCCGCCTCCGTCTCACTCGCCTCCTCCTCGGAGAACTCATCGCTACTACCCACGCTTTGTGGTGTAGAGGGGCCAGGTGTCGACGCCTCTGAGTCCTTTGCCGCTTTAGAGGAGCTGCGCCCACCTAGATGAACTTGTTAGTGATCAGAACAAGAAGTTTTGAGCAAGCAAAGCCTCATACTTGATGAAGCTTTTCTCTTGATCGGCATCTGGACGATGTTTCGACATACGACACCAATGTGAAGTAGTAGACAGAGATCAAGAGGCAATAAGTGAGGTTGAAATGCCCCGATGTGTCATAGGTTGCTTACTCAGTCTTTTCGCTTATATAAGCTCAATCAGTCCGCGATGTCCCACGAGTGAATAATTCTGTGCATCCAGTGCAGATCAGGAACTGGAAGAGAGACTGTCTTGAGGCTACAAATACACCTGCAGCTCTTAATAGTCCACTTCCCAACCATGTGGTAAGAGTATTGCTAACAACTGGCTTACTTACTCTAACTTTATTCAAAGTAAACACATTCTCAACGCACAGGTCGCTATCAGATCTCCCTGCTGTATTATGCCCCTCCTTTGATCGTGCATCTGCTAGCATTAACAAAATGCAGGCAGAAAGTGGTTTGATTGTGCGGATTGTCATCATGAGACTGAAAGCCACCCCCTTGCTCAAAGGACGGAAATGGTACGCTCTGTATATAATTTTACTTGACCAGTTCTAATTAAGTTCCTAGATCTTTGCCTGCAAAAAGTGCAAAAAGACCTTTCGAAAAGACGCCCAGGAGTTCGAAGAGTCAGACGAGTACTGCCCGCACTGCGATAATCATTTTGTGATCGACGCCATGACGCCGAAACCCATGCTGAAAATCGAGGGTGAGGATGCGCGGATCGATAGCAGGATGTTGAAGGATGAGCGCGTAAGACAAGAGGAGCAACGAAGTATTTTCGACGTCAAGGAGGCACCGAACAAACTGGGCTGAGGCAATAACAACATGGAATGTGTAAATATGGAGGGCAGAATGGTGTTTGGCTCAGCGACATAATTATGGGAGCCCAGGAGTTACATGAGATAAGGCATTATTACTTGGGAGCACATAATACCAATGGCACTCTTGCTACATAGACAAAGCTGTGTGGAATCATTCAAAAGGGCCACGCTATTCAGCAGACGATACCTAATACGAGAATAAACTGGACGAGAAAATACAGTTTCATCGTTTAGTGCTATAGTACATAGTTCTATTAAGATGCAGCGATTAAAGACGCTAGAACCCTCTATTCAGCTTCATCTGGACCTCTTGATAGGATTGCCGCATTTCCAGTGCCTGGTGTTCGACCGGTCTTCTTTTTGGCCGCCTCCTCCACCTTCTCCTGCTCGATGTTCTTGACATATTCCTCGATGTTCTCCACTGGAAGCATCTCCAACGGCATTCCAGGGGCCATGATTGCAATCTCAATATTCTTTGCTCCGGTCTGCACAACTTCCAGTAAGGACTTAATGGTCAATTTAATGGTCGCTTCTCTATCCATATCGTCCTTGTGATTTCGCTCGAGGAATTCGCGGACAGTCTTGGCCGATCTGCCGATAGCGTTCGCCTTCCTTTATGATTGTCAGTAATTACCCAACCTGTCTAGAGCAACCATACCATGCAGAGTAAATCCCCGACGGCTCGGTTTGGTATAATCTCGGCGTCTTGTCATTTGGATCAAATCCGACTATCAGCGTGCTGATTCCAAATGGTCTGACACCTCCACTTTGCGTATATCTCTGCTGAACTCCGGCCACGTATTTGGTAATGTACTCTATCGTAACTGGATCCTCCACAGTGAGACGATGAGACTGAGCTTCTAATCTCGCCTTGTCCACCAGAATTCTTGCGTCGGCATTGAGTCCGGCGAAGGCGAGGCAAACATGGGTGTCTACGAGGCCAATCTTCGAGGGGGTGATGCGGGTATCTTGGAGCTTCATGGCAGAGCGCTTCTCACACCCTAACACCACAATATCCTTGCCCTTGACTCCCACAGCGCATGTTCCTGGATCCTATTAGCTTACGTTCAGACTTAAATGACGCTTGGATTCGCACCTCTCTTCACCGCCTCGAGAGCGTACTCTACTTGGAAAACATGTCCATCGGGGCTAGATACATTATCAGTATTGCAATAGCGCCGAAGAATCACAGTCCAGCTAACCTGAAAACTGTATATTGTTAGCAGAGGATCAATGGAATATGTAGAGACTAGCTTTGCTTACCCGAAAGAGCTCTATCGTAACCTGAAGCCATGATTTATATCTCCTCACAAGGCCACGTCAAATTGTGGTATTCAGTGCGCTTCAGATGCGAGGCTTACAGTGGTGCAGGAGGTGTTGTGGTTGGTGATGCGAGCTTCCTTCGAGCTTGATGTTTCCAGGCTACATAACCGCGTAAGAACCGCGAGCTGGCCTGAGTCACATGACGACATGATCCGAGCGTCAGGCCGACCTCGCAAGGCTGAAGCTTCCCTCCCCACTTTCTGCTCCGCATACCGAACTCGCAGCAACAAATTTAATGCTTCCTGGATTTGCTTCAGCATGGCGATCAGAGCGAGGCTTGCTGTTGTAGTTAGCAGACCTCTGGTCTCTACCACTCAATTCTCACGTCCTGCAGTTCTACGAGTGCCAGTTCAAGCCAGATGGCAAAGCACCACAACTGTTGACCAGCACAAAGGCGCTGCAAAGACCAAAGCAACGAGCTCAAAAGTGATTAAACTTACCTCCGAGACCTACCCCGAACTCAAACGAGATCCCAAATATGCACAGGTCACTGAGGAGCATATCAATTTTTTCTGGAGGCTGCTAGGAAGCGAATCAGCTCTAATAGACGGAGTCACGAAAGATGCTACCGACGATATCGAGCCCTTCAATGCGGACTGGATGAGAAAATATAGGGGCCATACGAAGTTGGTTCTAAAACCCTCCAGTACAGAAGAGGTCAGCAAAGTACTGAAGTATTGCAACGATAATATGCTAGCGGTAGTACCACAGGGAGGCAATACTGGCCTTGTAGGAGGTTCAGTGCCTGTTTTTGACGAGGTTGTCATAAATATGAGCAGAATGAATCAGATCCGGTCGTTCGACGACGTTTCAGGCACGCTGGTTGCAGATGCTGGTTGCATATTAGAGGTTACGGACAACTTTCTGAAAGAGAAGAATTATATATTCCCACTTGATTTGGGTGCAAAGGGATCTTGTCATATTGGTGGCAACGTTGCTACAAATGCTGGTGGACTGCGGCTGCTAAGATATGGAAGCTTGCATGGAAACGTTCTTGGGATTGAAGCTGTATTGCCCGATGGTACCATTGTAGACGACCTCTCGACGCTCCGAAAAAATAATACTGGATACGATCTCAAACAGCTGTTTGTTGGTGGAGAGGGAACTATTGGGATTATTACAGGCGTGTCGATTCTTTGTCCACGCCGCTCAAATGCCGTCAATGTCGCTTTTCTTGGCCTGGAATCCTTCGAGAAAGTCCAAGAGGCGTTTAAGGAAGCTAAGGGCCAACTCTCAGAGATTCTCTCCGCATTCGAGCTCATGGATAGCTACAGTCAGGACGTCGTTTACCAAGTTACTAAAAACAACCGCCCGTTGGAGAGTGAGCACCCCTTCTACTGCTTGATTGAGACGAGTGGCTCCAATTCCGATCATGACAACGAAAAGCTTGAGAAATTCCTCGAGCATGTCATGGACAAAAACATCGTCTCTGATGGAGTTGTTGCCCAGGATGCGACACAAGTCAAGTCCCTCTGGGGTTGGCGAGAAGGTATTCCAGAGAGCTTGGGTTACTGGGGGGGCGTTTACAAGTACGACGTATCGATACCCATCTCGGAGCTCTATGGACTAGTTGAAGAAACGCGAGAAAAAATCGCTGGAGCCGGTCTGATCGGTGGCTCTGACGAGCATCCTGTCGTCAGTGTCGTAGGGTATGGGCACATGGGAGACTCCAATCTTCACCTAAACGTCGCAATGAGACGGTATGACAAGAGAGTCGAAGCACTACTTGAGCCGTTTGTGTACGAGTGGATCTCGAAGCGGAATGGGAGTATCAGCGCCGAGCATGGTTTGGGACTTGCGAAGAAAAAGTATATTGGATATAGCAGAAGTGATACCATGATTAGACTTATGAAGCAACTCAAGGACCTCTATGATCCGGTAAGCTCTTCATTCTTTCGCCAATGCTGATATTTACTAATGTGTATAGAATGGCATCATGAATCCGTATAAATATATATAGATACTGGAGAGAATATGCATATAGTTTACATACACTTATAGATTAAGTTGCTTTCACGGCATATTAATTCACGGTTATCTACCTTGCCTCCCCGCCTCTTTATACACTGCAGCAGCATTGCAGAGGCTTGTATGGATAGTTTAGTTCTCTAGCCTAAGAAGTTACGTTTCCTCCCGCGCTAGATGAAGTCGTATTGTAAAATATGAATTTGCCGTGAGACAGATAATATTATTTCGCTCTAGTGCAATATCCGTTTAACCAAGACACTTGCTAAATAATAGGATTAGTTCTGGGCAGAAGACTTTTGTAGAGTAGGATAAATTAAAAGAAATATTGAGAGGAAGTGTAGGATGGATGCAAAAGATTTTTGTTTCTCTTGGGGGGGCGGGTGGGGTTGGATGCACCAACTCTGGGCGACTGACAACACCTCTGTAAAATCCCCCAAGAAACTTGCGCATATCTTGGACAACGGGCAGGCAGGTATATGATAAGCTCAAATGTTAATTGAAAAAAAGGAAAAGCTAACGGCAGAACGCCTGCGTAGACCTTCCCTTCCCAAATACCAGAGCCGCAGTCCCATGCCATGTCACATCCCAGACATCTCAAGCTCATCATCACTCAATAAACTCTCAACCAATGAATCCCTTCCAAGCGCACTATTTTCAGGCTCTCGCTTAAGCAATATTGTTGTATCCTCCTCCTCCTCCTCCCCCTCTTCCACCTTTATTCTCCCGCCACTTTCTTCCTCGTCTTCAATAAGTGACGTCTCAACGGATGATCGTAGAGTCTCATTTATGTTATCTACTTCGGGAGAAGGACGTATGGTATTGTCGTTTTCCTCTTCTAGATCTTCCATCTTGGGTTTTCCTTCTCGCTCTTCGTCGCCAAGCAGTGTTGTCCTGTCCTCGACAGGCGTACTGTCCTTTCTGCCCTTTGGCGTTTTCTCTGCAAGGCCGTTGACAATCTTTCCCAGACTGACATGGATCTTGTACAAAGCATTCCGACCAGTGGCATCTGACATGATTTTGTTGTCGACGGCAGCAGTTACTTCGGCATAGACTTCGCGAATCTTCTCTTCAGTGGAAGCAGGCGAAATGTATAGCTTCCCTAGGAGCTGAGCAAGTAATTTCTTCTCTTCTTCTATAGTACTTAGTTAGAACATGGAGTAAAAGAAGATGGAAGAAAGACCTACTGCTAGCGTTGGAATCCAAGCGTGCCAAGATGTCACTGGCAAATTGCAAATGCACGTCGCCATTTACAGATTTCTTGTTTCCTTCATCACTCAATGCAAGCTGGTTTCCAGGGACATAGCATTTCCTTGGATCTGTCCAGTCTACCAAATGAGCACCAATCGTCGACAGAGCCACCATCTCGGCTTCAGCATCCTCATCATCGTCGTCCATGTTTTCTTGGATCTCATAGAGCTTATGGAAAGCATCCACGGAGATTTTTCGCATCCTGTCTTGATTTTCTTTTCTGCCGTAACTATAAACTGGCAGGAAGTACGACAATGCCTGACGGACTGCTTGATTATTGGCGGTACTTGGATCGAAGTAGAGCACGACAAAAGTCTTTAATAGATCGTCAATCGCTGGTGAAGAATCAGAGATGACTCGCCCGAGCATGAGTTTCGATATGGCGACTGTGGCTGCTGCTTGGACATCGGGAGTCTTAGATCCAGACTTGAGAGCCTTGAGATACACCTTGAATAAGGTAGGATTGGCATCAAGCAGATGCACGCCGTGGACATTCAAGATGTCGGTGAGGATTTGAATTGAGGTTATTTGCAAGGCCTCATGGCCCTTGTTGAAGAAGTGCATGAAGAGCGTCAAGTTTTCTTCAGCCAGTGACTTGTCCAGAAGAGAGCAAAGTCCAAGGCACAGGAGGCCCCGTTCTCTGACTGGAGCCTCATGACTTCGGACAGCAGGAACAACCAAGTTATTTAGCATGGCAACCAAGTCGATGTTCTCTTGGAGATTTCCTTCCACATTTTCAAGCATGCACTGAACGATATGTAAGCACTTCATGTTGACCATGATTTCTCGAATCGCCTTTGCCTTCTCCTCTTCTGGACTCATATCTTTCTTGGGCTTGCCAAACTTTGTAGGGGTTCCGTCGTCACTGAGTTCCGATTTCGCTGAGTGGAAGCTGTCATCAGTGCCCTCTAAATTGGTCTCGTCCATAATAGTGTCGTGGACATCTGCTACGGCCTCCAGAACGACGCTACAGAATTCCCTCTCACCAGCAGCATCCGGTGATGAGATGCCTCGTAATACGTCTATGGCGAGTCTGGTGACTTCCTCTGGCAGATCTGGAATAGCCACAGACTGGCGAAGAAGGGCGAACATCTTTCTGCGACCGACTTCATCAGAATAGTCCAAAGTCTGTGCAATGTGAAGCAGTTGCTCGACAACGAATTCCTGCTCAACAGTGTCTTCTTCCTCGTCCTCTGTTGGCTCGGCAGTCGCAACTCTCTGGAGAGCTTCAACAAGGATGGTAATGTACTTTTGCAGATAGAAAGCAAGTCTAGTGACCTCTGGCATCTTCTCCTCGCCCAAGGCTTCGAATTTGCCATTTCCCTCCGTTTTGCAGAAGTCATTAAAACTTCGTGCCATAAATACAGATTCAGCACCAAGGTTGTCCCAAAAGGCATCATCGAATGTGACATTATCGCGATAGTCGGGACGGCCTTCCCAGAAGCCGTTCATAGCTTCTATGGCAACACCATTTTCGACTCCAGAGTTTACTACATCGATACGTTCCAGGAGCTCGAGCAAGCCATCGAAGCTTGGAGGCTTAGGTTCGGTGCCTTGAATCTCGCCGTCGGCTGATTCCTCCATCTGCGCAGTACCGGCACAATCCTCGATCCAACGTTCCCGGAAAAGTTTCGCCGCGGCTTTGCGTACAGTCTCATCTCTGTCCCGCAGACCCCATCGAAGAAGCTTCTCACGCATAGACAGCGAAAGGTGCCTGAAATCACCAAGAGAGGGCAGGAGCTTTGAGTAGAGAGCTCGTCGGGTGCCGGGATCTTGATCTCGAGCTCTTTCGAGGAGGAATGGCAGTGTGCTCGGTAATATTGGCAGGTTCACCATTAGACACCTTCGCACATCAGCACTAGGATCATTTTGCAGCACCTGTAATAGCTTGTCCATTAGACCGGCGCCTGAGTCTTCATCGTCATCGCTCTCCTCAGCTTCCTCATCAGCCTCGTTACCGGCAAGCCTCGACAGCCCCTGTACAGCTTGAACACGGACCATACCCTCCTTATCATGGATTCTCTTCAACAGGCCATTGCGGAGAAGGTGGAAGAGATCATCGTCGATGGATTCCAGGGAGTTGATGACGTGCGATATCAATTGTGTGGATCGGTATCTCACGAATTTGTCCTTCGCGTTAACCAGAGGCACAATCTTGGTCATGACATGTGTAATGAGCCGCGAGGTCGGTGTTTCTATCATAATACCAGTCTCATCTTCATTCACTGGGAGCAGCTCATTATCTTTATCAGTTCCGTGGCGCAAGAAAACCCCAATAAACTTGATAACCTTCTCTCCAACAGTCTCGCTCTTCTTCACCGGCATGACCCTGAGGACGCATCGCGTAAATTCGTGTGCAAACTGCTGCTCGTCGAAATCCTCGGCACCAGTCTTGCTCTTCTTATTGCTACTCGGTTCATAGCAGCAGGCTTCCTGAACCTTGCGTAGGTTGATAACTAGTTTTCGGTGTGACGCAGTCGTTCGTTGTGCATCACGAAATATGGAGGATATCCGGGTTCGTAATTCATTATCTGGTATCTCTTCAGGCTCCTCGCTGTAGGAAGAGGAGACTCTCGATGCTACCGACGCACGCGAAGCAACTGTTGGGGCAGACGACTTGCGCGATGCTGCCGTAGACGCGCGCCCAGACCTTGTAGATACTCGCCCAGGCATTCCGGAAGAAGCCAATAATAACTCAAAATATAAAATTCGTCGCAGGTCAATCCAGTTGTTGTTGGTGGTTGCAGAAGTCGATTTGGGCGTTCTTTGATCAATTATCTTTGAATGGTCGACAGTCGCGTCTGTTGACTTTCGGCTCGGGGAACAAAACATTCTGCCATAAGCGGTATAGCGGTACTGTTATCTAATCGGCGATGGCGCAACAAATGCCGAGTGGAAAATCAACTCGGATTCATCGAGAATAAACAAATCCTGTGGCTGCAATGTTTCGAATTGGGTTGCGGAATTTTGCGACCACGGCTCGTAGAGCTGTAGAAACGGTGGCCCAAATGGAGGCCCCGAATTTGTATGGAGTCGGAGTCTCTAAGGCACAGGGTGTTGTGAAAGGACTTACTGGAGGTAAGTGACCCTCCACTTTAGCATACAGAAACTCTGACAAATTGCAAGCAATTGGAAATACCCCCCTGATCCGGCTTAATCATATCTCTGAGGCGACTGGTTGTGAGGTGCTAGGAAAGGCAGAATTCATGAATCCTGGAGGGTCCATCAAGGATCGAGCTGCCCTCTATGTTGTGAAGGACGCTGAGGAGAGGGGTCTGCTGCAGCCAGGAGGAACCGTAGTTGAGGGGACGGCTGGGAACACTGGCATTGGACTGGCGCATGTGTGCAGGTCAAAGGGCTACAAACTGGTTATTTACATGCCCAACACACAATCGCAAGGAAAGATTGACCTCCTTCGGCTCCTTGGGGCCGAGGTGTATCCAGTGCCAGCGGTACCCTTTGATAACCCGGACAATTACAACCACCAGGCAAAGCGGCACGCGGAAAACCTGGAGAATGCAGTATGGACAAACCAATTCGACAATGTGGCGAACCGCAAGGCCCACATCGAGACTACTGGTCCCGAAATTTGGCATCAGACCAACGGCAAGGTTGACGCCTTTGTCTGTGCAACTGGTACCGGCGGGACGTTGGCTGGTGTTACGAGATACTTGAAGACAGCTTCGGACGGAAGGGTAAAGAGTTTCCTTGCTGACCCTCCCGGAAGTGTATTGCACTCGTATATATCCTCTGGAGGAAAATTGATCGAGCGCACTGGGTCGAGTATCACTGAAGGAATCGGACAAGGTCGCGTTACGGACAATCTAGGACCGGACATCGACTTACTAGATGGATCAATGCATGTTAGCGATGAGAGAAGCATTGAAATGGTTTATAGATGCTTGGATGAGGAAGGACTCTACTTGGGAGCAAGCTCATGTCTGAATGTGGCTGCCGCGCGAGAGGTTGCCGAGAAGCTTGGAAAGGGACACACCGTGGTGACGGTTCTATGCGATGGAGCATACAGATATGCAGATAGGTTATTCTCCAAGAAGTGGCTAACTGACAAGAAACTCATTGGTGCGATACCTAAGCACTTGGAGAAGTATATAGTACTTCCTTAGATCTATTGTACATAGAATACAGGTCGTCTCTTAATAGGATATTCAAGCTTCTAAGCGGCCCTCTCAGCTAGTAACTTATCGCACAGCTCTATGCCACGGAACTCCCTCTTGAAAGTACTATTGGCAACGTACTCCCTCTCCTGCGAGATAAAACCTTCCAGTTCTATCTTCTTTTGCTTGAGCTTCTCCGCCATCTCCGAGGAGCTATCCAGTACTGTCTCAGCCACCTTCATACCATGAACTATTGGTACCACCGAGCGTAACCAACGGTTGGCAATGTATGTGTCTTCCAGATTGTCAGGTGATTTGGCCGTAGGTTCCAAGTTCAAAGGTAAGCTAAGCAGCCTGCTAGCATATTCTGCAACTTTCCCATCTTCGTCCTTGCCACCAAGATGTCGAGCAGCTCTGATAGCTGATAGTTCGAGTAGTATGCCTATTAGTTCTGGGCTGGTTCTCGGATCATCATTGTGGGAGATGACTCGGCCTCCAGCGTGTCTCTTGTCCTCTAACATAGCACTCACCATCTCCACCCATGCAAGAGCTCTCTTCGTCTCCTTAACATCCCAGTCACTGGCCATGGCAGCATTTCGAATCTTCGCTACAATTTTATTGATCAGTAACGGGTTACTCAAATCGAAGCCAGTTTCCGAAACTCTTCTGGCGCACTCGAGGATAACGTCCAACCGACCAGACTCGGCAGCTTTCGTCACCATCATGAACTGCTGAAATTTCGCCGGGTTTCTTCCCGCCTGGTGGAGGCCGGTTAGAAATCGCGGTAGGTTATCCCAATCTCTCTTATCCTGCATTAGATGTAGGGCTTTGAAGATGCCCTTTCTAGTATTCGGAACATCCACGGTCTTATCAATGTGCTCCAGCTGGAAGTCCTCGCCGGCGACACCTGCCATCACCGGCTCTGCCGCGACCGTTCTCTTATATTTAGTTTTGAAGACGAGATCCCGTTGCGCTTTCGAGAGATGCACCGGGAGGAAGACTTTCTTACGGAACGTATCGAAAATTTCGTCGAGCTCAGGGGTGGAAGTTTTCGTAAATGACGGTACGGCGCCTGATCCAATTAGTCCATAGGTTCTATTATATCCCTAAATGCGGTTATTACCTTGCCTCTGGCAGATCGCAGAGCTGGCGAATTTCCGACTTAGTGATCTCCCAGTTATATTGTGGAAAGCGCAATCGCCATGGCGAACGGCTCTGCTGAGAGCTCTCCCGCCCATTGCACTATGTGGAATCGCACCAGGCCAAATTCTAGTACAATTGGTGATGTTCTCGCAGAAGATTCCTCGATGCTGGAATTTGGAGGTCGTACCCGATGGGCAAAAATTACATGGAGCGACATCGACCAATCAGAAGGGAGGAGAGATTTTGTATGAAGCTTTAATTCGAACCACATCCATTCAACATCACAACCCATGGCGACAGCAACGCCCACACTACGGCCATTGGCCTGCTGGAAGAGCATATTAAGGCACTCAAGACAGCAGAAGGCCATAACCAGATCGCTGACTACTCTGCGTGCTCCTGAACGGACCGCAGCACCTGCGTCTCGGAACTCTCTACCTCCCGGTATGTCCAAACCCTACATACTACAGTCATGAGCCTTGAACGATGGCCATAAATGTGAAACCTGACTCTCAAATAGTATGGCAAAAATTAAAAGTCTACCCACCACCCCCATCCGCAGCGGCAGCATCCCGAGAACCCATTAAAGACTTCACAAACGACCAGTTACGCATTCTAGACCCCACGCGCGCGCGAACAAACCTCTTCTCGAAAGGCAATCCCGAAGGCGCCAAAGTCGGTGATATTCTTCTTGTACGCTTGAAAGATGGCGAACCCTTTGCAGGAGTGTGCATCAATATCAGACGTCGGGGTGTCGATACCGGAATCTTGCTGCGAAACCAGTTGACGAGGGTCGGCGTGGAAATGTGGTACAAGATCTACAGTCCGAACGTGGAGGGCATAGAAGTGGTGCAAAGGAAGGAGAAAAGAGCGAGAAGGGCCAGATTGACGTACATGCGGAAACCGAAACATGATCGGGGAAGTGTAGAGAATATCGTGTACCAGTATCAACGGATGAAGGCTGGACTTAGGTCCAAGGAAGACAGCAACTTGGGTGGGAAGAAGAAGGGCAAGGGAAGGAAGTAAGTTGCTGACCCTGTAAGAATACTGGCGTTTAGAGATGGAGTGTAGATGAATATTCATGAATTATAATATACACACTTACCGGCCAAAGCCGAGCGACCCTTCTTGCGGGTTACAAGTCCTGATATATAGCCTTTCTGTATCCGGTCTTTATTGAATTAGAAAGACCATGCTCGAACTGTACCTCCAAACCGAGATATGAGGAAGAGCAACTCGTATGTAATTGCGCAAACCTCCCCTGGTTCCATCAAGTGTGTTCAGAGCAGTCGTAGCTACCAATTTCATCGAAGGTCATGATAACAGTCTTATATATCGACTTGATCCATACGATATATATATTGCCACGACTGGATGACTAGATCCATTCTATAGACGACGACCAATGTGCGAAATATGCAGCTCATGAGAAAAGTCATTCAGGAAATTATTTTAAACGTCGCACTTCCCTACCTGCGTCTAGAGCTTGGCCGACTTGCCTTGTCGTTCCAGCAGCTCCGTCTCTTTCTGATAAATCTTCACCAGTTGACGTACTCCAAGATCGAATAAGACATCCTCGCTACCACCAGGAATACGGGCGCCGGGGACTTCTCGATAGATCACTGATGCTTGTTAGTAAGATATCTTTGAGAAATGAAAGATACGCACTCTCGACTAGCTCTCCTTGACCAGTTCTCGTGTAGCCATTCCCTCCGAACAACAGCACGGCGCACCTCGCGCATTCATCCAAGACTCTTCCAGCTTGAGCCTTTACCATAGCAGTTAGTCCTCCTAGTTTGGTGTCCGCCTCCTCCTTGCTTAACTTAGTCATCTGGTAGATGAATTGCTCGACCCAAGCAGATTGACTCTCAAGTTCTGCTCCACACTTCGCAAGCCGATGTCTGACGACTGGCTGGTCCATCAACGTCTTACCGAATGCCTCTCTTTTCAAACAATACTCAAACGCTGCACTTAGCGCTACCCGTGCCGACCTGGTAACAGTAATTGCAATCGTCAATCGTTCATGATTGAAGTTGGTCATGATGTATTTCATTCCGTGGCCCTCCTGTCCTATGATATTCTCAACTGGCACCTTCACATCGTCGAGCTCAATAAAGGTTGTGCCAGCACTTATCTGGCCAGCAACCTTAAGTCGTCGCATAGTTACACCTAGGTATCCTTTCAAAGGCACGACCAACATCGATATGCCGCCAGCGCCTTGCCCACCTGTGCGGACGGCCATTGCTGAATAATCGGCCCAAATGCCGTTGGTGATCCTGAATACATATATTAGCAAATGAAGTTACAGAAATTTGCGAGGAATAATATACCATTTCTTTGTTCCGTTGATAATATAATGTTTACCATCCTTTGACTTGATAGCCGAGGTCTGAATGTTTGCAACATCTGAGCCAGCATCTGGTTCTGTAATAGCAATGCAAGCGCGCTTCTTGCCTCTGAGCAGATCTGGGATAAAGCGTTCTTGTAATTGTGGACTGCCGAATTTGAGAATAGGAGGGACACCAAAGGCCATGCCTACTGTGACCGACGAGCCTGGCCCTGAAAGACCTGACCGAGACATCTGAGTACCTGTCAGCTGGCGAACGACATAACACACAAATATGCTGCAAGAAATCAAATACCTCGTCAATATAGATGGCAGTATGTAGATAGTCCCATTCTTCAACTTTAATTCCCCCTGGCATCTCATGAATTCCCAGTTTTTTCAGCCACGCGACAGGCAGTGGAGCCGGGAGATTGGGGATGAGAAAATTAGCCTCTGCAAACTTGGTGAAGACATGCTCTGGCACAGTCTCCTCCCGCTCCCATTCTATTGCATGTTTTAGAAGGTTCTCTGAGATGAATGCACGGCATGTTTTCTGCCACCGCAAGTGCGACTCGCTGTAGTATGGAGATGGCAGTCCGGACAGGTACGGAGGTTCTGAGAAGGGAACTATGGCGTGATCTGGGGAAGCCATCTTGCAAGTATACTTCGCTTCTGATTGCACTTAATTAGACAATGTTCTCGAACTCTTCGTGTTCACTGTTTGTTATTGAAGTTAAATGTTATCCATTGCTGTTGCAGCTGATCATATGCAGAAGCTCCGAGGCAAGGGTCGGCTATTTATCGTGCCGATGAATCTCACAACTCCATGGTGAGGGGAGGGGGTGAGGGGTGAGCTTCACAAATCCTATGACATGGCTACGGACAAAATGGTACCCGAACATAAAAACTATATGATACCGAGGATGAAAAGTAGGGTATACTCGGCATTAGCGTAGGAAATCCCAAGCAGAATTAACACGGCGCAAGATTGGAGGAGAGGACAGGCCTGGAGCTGGAAGCTAGGGAAAGTGAAGTGACAGCGCTAATTCACATAAGAGAGAAGAGATACATGTAATAGTTGGTATCTATACAATAATATCGCGGATCTGTGCGGAAAATCGGTTTCCTTAGGAGACTTCTAAAGTTTAGATTTGCTCTTCCCCCGAACCAGCTCTCTGAGCTGCCTCCTCAAGATTTTTCCAGACGGATTCTTCGGGATGGCATCAATGAATACCACCCCTCCTCTCAACTGCTTGTAACTAGCAACCTTCGATTTTACGAAGTCCTTGATCTCTTTCTCCGAGATCTTCTTTCCTACAACCACGAAGGCACGAGGGACTTCTGACCCATTCTGCTCAACGCCAATCACGGCAGCATCCAGAATTTTCGGGTGAGATAATAGAACAGCCTCTAATTCAGCTGGCGCAACTTGAAGGCCTTTATATTTGATAAGTTCCTGCAGTGCAGTTAGTATTGGTTTGTTAAAGGAATGGCGTGAAGTGTTTACCTTCTTCCGGTCTACGATGTAGATCAAGCCATTACGTATCTCGGCCACGTCTCCGGTGCAAAACCAACCATCGACGAAGGCTTCTTTTGTCGCCTTTGGGTTGTTGTGATATCCTTTAGTGATAATAGGGCCTTTGACTAGGATCTCTCCCCGCTCTCCTGGTTTGATATCCTTGCCATTATCGTCGACAAGTCTAAATCGACCAATATTAGTGTCTGCATCAATATGCATTTCGGCATCGATATTGAAACACGAACCTTAAACTCATATTAGGTAGTATCGGGCTGACACTGCCTGTGTCATCACTCCGACCCCAAGGCATAGCTGTCACACTTCCAGTCGTTTCACTCAGTCCCCAGGTCTGGCTTATAAAAGTCTTCCCCTTGCCAAGTTTGCTACTCGACGCTATCTGCAGTTCCTTTCCCATGGATGCAGCTCCGCTGACTGCGACTTCCAGGGTGTCGAATTGATCTGTCACCAAGGGAGATTTTGCAATAAGTAGATAGATAGGAGGCACGCTGAAGAAAAATGTGATCCTGTAGCGCTTGTTGTAGTCCAAGAAGCCCGGCCAGTCAAACTTCGGCATCCAGAATACCGGTCCTCCCATATAAAATGGGTTCACGAAGTACCCTTGAACGCCTGCTATGTGGGCAGCGGGTAGATGAGCAAGTGTCCTGTATTCAAAAGGCGGCGTACCAGCGGCTTCACGTCGGCGAATTTCACCCTTTGCCAGTTCGCCGGTAATGACACTTGCTGCAACCATGTTTGTGTGAGATAGGAGAACTCCTGGAAGACAAATTAGCTCACACTTTATAACAGTCTACCTGTTGAAGACACAACCTTTTGGAGGACCCGTCGTCCCTGACGAATAGAGCAAACACACCAAACTGTTTTCAAGTTCCTCCTTATCCGTGATCCTCTTCCAATGCAACTTTTCACTAGAAATGCAGTTCTGATTATCATCAAGCGATGTTAAGCTCCATGTTGGACTCGATGATAGGCATAGCACGCGGTGTAGTGGCACTCCGCACTCTCTCGCGGCGGCAACAGTTACTTCCTTCGTATCAGGGCTGCAGATTACCAAGTTGCTGAATCCCTGGCTAATCTGACGAGCTAATTCGGGTGTGGTGAAGGAGGAACTCGCAGCGGAGTAGACTCCACAGGCAGCAACTACACCATAAAACAAGACTGGCAGAAGAGGCTGCCCCGAAGAGATGCATACTACTACATCCTTACCCGGCCCAGAAGCGCCTATGCCGAACTTATTTCTGAGACCATGAGCTATGTGCTGTGTTAAATCTCTGGCTTGGCTCTTCGTAATGAAGTTAGAGTCGTTTGCAGCTTCTATATGGATCTTCGTGTCTTCGCGTGACTGGCATAGATCAGAGTCTAATCATGGGACCTATTAATATCTTAAACCCACTGGTCAAACGGGACCCAAGCACATACCAAATAAAAGAGATAAAACATCTAGATTTGGCACGTCGCAAAATTCCTCTTGTTGATAGATCATAGTTGCGGTCAAGCTGGCGACGATCAAGGACGTGCGTACTTCGTAGCAATACTAATCGTCCTGACAAATTTGATTTGTTCTATAGCCCAAACGCCGGCGGTAAATGCATCTTAGAGATTATCGTTGGTAAATTTCATAACGTGACTTATGGAGGCTGGACCAATATTCTCGGTCTCGTTCGGTTATCACCGATGTGTTTGCCACGGGTAGAGCGGTGCGGGGGCGGTTTTGGTGTAAAATGAGGGGAACCGCTTATTCAGTGTTATTTCCGCGGATGAGGGACGTATATAGTAGTCCCAACGTTATAGCTAATTTTCTGGCTAACAGAATGACAGAGTAGTCTCGGAAAGAGGTTCGTGGAGTTTTATGTCCACGGCTTACTCAATACAAATGCTATTTTTTAATTGTTTTTAAAGAGGAGATCAAGTTCTCTGTGGTACCTGACACAAGATGTTCAACTATGAGCCAAACCAATGCCGCTTCAATAACCCAGCGCCGGACATAATCCTGTATTAGACCATCCGAACCTCGCAGTAATTTAAATATATTTGTGAAACACAGCACGTCGTGATTACTGAACCCAATAAGTGCCAAACGCAGTCCATCCCTTGGAGTGGCTACTAGCTCGTACCCCGCGGGACCCCTCCTATCCAGTAGTGACTATTCCACGGTCCACATCCTCTTGTATGTACCGTGCTGCATCATGTAAGAGAGATAGAGGCATCCGTTGATCGGCCTGGGCGTCACTGCCATGGATGACGCGCTTTATAACCGCATCTATCACATTCGTCACAAACTGGCCTCCGCTGAAGCGGCTCTTCAGGATATAGAGAACTTTCATGAGACTTCGCATCTCTTGTAGTTCCGTTGCGGAATCGCCAGGTTTTCTTGTATTTCCCAAGAGGGTAAGCTTCAGTACTATAGGGAAAGTTACCCACGCTCCGCTGTCTTAAATTAGCATCTGTCTTGGCTTGAAATAAAATACGGGCTGCCTTACAGTGCTAGTGGAATGCTGTTAGTGTCAGGATTTTCTAACAGAGTTTCTGCACTTCTGGCTATCCGCGATACCGATTCCATTACTTCATTTATTGCTCCCTCTATAAATTTGCTCGCCGGATGATTGTAGCTGAAAGGGTCGAGGCTTGTATAAGGAAAGTATAGGACTGCGATGACAGAACTATTACGCAGTAATTAGTTATGATGGAGTAAAGTGCCGTTATTGTGACCTACTCTGAGATAATCCTCGATAGCTGCCATGGTACATCGCACCTCTCCACTGCAAGCTTCTGAGATATGTCGAGGGAGAATTCAAAATCTTCCCTAAACGCCGTAACTTCAGAGTGGAACGACACGACCTTCATGATCTCGCTGACATCAACATGTCGACACCTATTGTAAAATTTGGCATATCCCAGCTTTGATTGGAACAGCATAATTCGGGTCATAACCTGGCTGAGTTCGCACTGGCGAATAAAATTGTTTATAGAAAGCGTTTTCGAGAGCGGGTTCATGAAGCACGGGGCCGTAGATTCTGTACCGAAATCATCCGCGCGGACCATGATGTTGGTTAATGGTTCCGTATGGAGGGTGTTGATCCTGCGGAGGGCAAATGAAAGCAGTGCGTCCCGCAACTGGCAGCACCACCAGATTATTCTTCTGCGACCAGGGCTTATAGATATGGACGCATAATCTAACTCCTGTCGAATGGCGGCTCGAGCAGTTGTAAAAGCTTGGTCCACCCAATAGCTATTTGACTCCTTTTCTGAAGTGAAAGGGCTCCAATAGCTAAGCAAGACCGCTGCCCTAGTGAGACTGATCGGGGTTTCATTGCTGCATGTGTGGTATGTTCTCTAATATGCGCTGTCAGGACCATAGTTTTATTTCTCGGACTGAGAAAGTAGCTTACCCTAGCTGCCTCAAATAGTTCACTATGACACTCAATAGTTGAGGTATATTTGGTCTTGGAGATTTGTTCGTGGTTGAGATGCTATTCAGGGGTTAGAACCGTAATAATCTCACGGAGAATTATACTGAGGCAGGGACAGAAGTATTACCAGAGAGCCGGCAAATATCAGCGCCTGAAACTCTACCAAACTTATGCTTTGTAGGAAGGCTAGGTCTGTACCTTTCCGGAAATATGCTGTGTGAAACTCCACTTCGTCGAAGACCGGGCATAAGGGATGAACATGCTTAAAGAACAGAACGACAAGCTCATCCCGAAACGCTTTAGGTGGAAGCCCGAACAAATCATTTTGAGAAAAGGAGTCCAGAGTATCATGGACGCTAGCCACGAGGCTTAGAATCGCATCTTCCGAGAATGCTTCTGACCCTGATCTGAATACGTCGAGCGCGTCATTCTTCTGCGTGACAGGGACGACGTTTTCAGCGCTTTGGTCGCTGCTCGGACTTGTACCTTGCTCCGCGGGAAGGCATGGACTCTCCTGAAAAACATCACTCTCAATCTCATTCCACAGACCCCAATACCAGCACACAAGCTCGTCCCACGGCCCACCCTGGCCACCAACGTCTTCGCCACGGGTGCATCGCTTCTCGGATGCGGCGAGGGCCTCTTCGAACGACTTGCTGGCCATGAAGAGTGGCTACCTGTGCTCTTCGGCGTCGGCAATAGCAGTGGTACGTTAACAGGTCGTTTCGTCACATAACGATAAAGAGTAATACCAAGTAGGAAGGAAAAGGTTAGTATGCAAGCGGGGTTTCTGGGGCCGCAAGGAGCATGAGCTGTTCCCGTTGCATGTGGTAAGTTGCTTATTCCCGCACGGTGGGATCATCCATGCATAATTAATGGCCTGTCAGCTGGACTGACAGGCCAGGCTACCGTGTATCCCTGCGGCATCTCCTTAGCTGTGTTAGAAGCGACTAAAGATTGCAGGATTACGCGGCAGCGGTTCTGAATGCTATCTATCATTTCAGGGAACCCTCCGGGACCTCGGGTAGATGGTGCGGCTCTCCTTTATTTCCACCGCTATGCGCTATGCCACTATAATATCCAATATACATAGAAGGAGAGTAATGTCAATTATATACCTATTAAATCGGCGTCCGCCAAATCATTATTTCCTTCCTCATAGGACGGACAAGAGATCAAGAAGCCCCAGCAGCCCGGAAACGCCACCTACCACTGTTGCGGTTGGGCGAAAAGCCAACGCATTGGAACTCAACGAAGCTACCCCACCTGATCCGGCTGTAGATCCCTCAGCTTCACCATCCGCAGCATTTGTCTGTCCCGCCATTGCATTTTAAGTCGGGGTAGGAGTTGTGCTGCAGCCCTTGGTAGCAGGTGTTTGAACACTCTCGACGACAGCCGGCTCCAGATTGATATACCCCGTCCGGAGTGTTGCCTACTCTGATTTGCTCACAAGTGAGCTGCGAGAATTGAGGTTTCCTAAGCCGGCGAGGACAGACATCGGCCAGAGCAGTCAAAATAGCTTGTGCTAGTGTAGGTGGTAGTGGATCGAAGCCGCTGAGGCATGGGGGCATAGTTGTTGTAGCTGAAGGAACTGCGGTGAGAGACACTTTATCTCGTATTGCCTATCTAAAAAGTGTGCTAGTTTCTTCAAAGTTAGGCCTTTCAAACATACGCCAAAATTTATTGCGGGGTATCTGTGAAGACGTCATTAGCCTTGGTTATAATGACCGTCAGTAGCAAAACACCAGTGTAAATTAATTGCATTAAGACACGAAGCTGCATGATAACAGGTACGAAAACCCTAGTATCGGCTAAACCCCACAATCCATAACCGAACCCCTGAACACCCCGCCTCCTCCTGGTCGATTGGCGATACCCCACATGGCACACAGCATATGCAATTCGTGATGCACAGTGTCTTGCGTGCTCAGAAAAGAGCAAGGCCGCCCGGCTCCGGCAGAATTATATGAAATTTATCAGTAGCATGGGTAGCCATTGAGTTTGCGAGCAACCGTAGCACAATCGACGAAACCCTTCCTTCACATCAAAGGCCATTAAAGCTAGATACAGTGATGCCGGACGGCTAAATTAGTCCGTTATCATGCGTTTCTCCTTTCTTCTTCTCGGCTTCTCCTGCCCACCATAGTGTTTGCTACGCCCACTCCTGCGGAAGTGGAAAAGGCAAGCCCAGTGGAAATAGCTGCCTGAGCAGATATCTCCTCTATTCTCTCAACAATCACGGGAGATATCGGCCGTCTTATGAATTTGTTGAATCCTACTATTCTGAACAACATTGAAATTGTCATCAACAATCAGCGCTACTTCTAGACCAGCCACTACCAACTAGACCAAATCATTGCTCAGTACTGCAGACCAGCTGCTGAGTGGACCTCTCCTAGGAGAATTTTCTGGATTCGTGACGCAGAGTTTCGTGGCTGAAGTGTCAAGCCTTATCAACAATGCGAATAGCCTCCTGACTCCGTAGTTCGCCACAGACAAGCGGACTGATCAACGATGTTGCCCCTGTAAGCCATGATAATGAAGGCTACCCATAATACTCTTACTAGCATTTCGAAGTTGATATATTATCTCACAGCTGATGGGAGGTCTTCCTGGCGCTATTATAGGAGGATAGCCTTTAAGAGCGTGCTGCATGACCGCGTACCGAATGGGAATGTATATTTCAATGCTCGAGGTGGCCATTTCCCATGAATATAGAATATTGTGAGAGGAGGGGACATTTTCTTTTATAAATAATGGTATAAACCGGAAAGAAGTAGCTTGTATACAGAAAGATGCTTATACTTATAATGCAGTTAATGTTTTCGGCCGAGATAAATTACCCCATGCAGGATAGACACTAGTGAGGCGACAGTCATAAGTGTGTATTGTAAAGCACCGGATTGTAGGTTAATAACCTGACTCAAGAACACGGTGGGATGAAACAGATCTCAAGCTGACACATGGCTAATACAGCACTGAACCATAAAGCTTTCAATGGAAAAGCTACAATTTACAGAAAGAAAATATGATGGTGTATCACAACATTCTATTCCCAGTCCCTAAACTAAGTCTACAATTAAAAATCAATCTATTCCGCCAATACACTAGCAGTTTGCCATTTTTCCCTCTATGCCGCATTATTCATCCGCCGTCGCATATCTTTTAGATAGTACTTCATGGGATACCTTCGAATTGCCAATGGCATGTGTGGATACACGCCTCTCATGAGACCCAACAACATGCTATACACCAATCGCCGAGCTTTGGAGGTTTTAAGCCCATATGCATCGCGCATGTGAGGGGGGAGCCACTCCGCTGTCACGAGGCGCACCACCGGCATATTGATCCTTATCCAGATCGGAGCCTTCTTGTTATATAGAAGATCCTTAGCGACCTTGGTGGCGTGAGGTGTAATGGGGAAGCTCGCGATCATGGTGTCCCAGTACTCCCAGAATGCTTTGCGGTTCTCAGGCCACATCTCAGGAGGCACGCGAAGGGTGGTGGCAAGGACGGCGTGCTGTTGGTAGATGAGTTCCGCTTTGGCCTCGCTGAGTTTTCCAAAGATTTTCTCGTAGATATGCAGGCCGGCCGCATACAGCGTTGCGGCAACCCAGAGCTGGAGGTCCTTATCGTCGGCGGCGTAACTGTCTCCCTTGACGGGGGCGTGGGTGCGATGGACCATTTCAATAATAACTTTCTTTTCCTCTACGGTGCCGAAACACATGCAGTAGATGTAAGTCATGGTGGTGCGAAGCCGATCAGCAGGCCGGTATGCGAAGTTGCTGTGCTCATTGACGCCCTGTCCAACGCCTGGGTTTGCGACCTGCAGTAGAATCGCGGCCGCACCAGCAGAGAGGAGGATGCCCTCTTGAACAACTTTTTGCATTTCCACTGGGTTGAAAGACGGTGAGAAAGGATCTGGTCTGTTCACTACTCCGCTCTTCTTAAGGACGACAGCCTTCTCTCGGTCATCTGGCGTAACTGTTGTGCTCCTCATAGACTGAGAAGTGACCATGACGTCCTTTTCATTGGAGGTATCTGTCACTCCCGACATTTCTGGCGTGATTGCTGTTGCTGCCATCTTATGTTGCTGGTGACTTTATGTCTCACAGATTGGACTCAATATATTTATTGGTGATGGGGTATTCTAAGAGGCAATGAATAGCAGGAGCTTTTGCTTTGCATATGAGACTTGTAAAAAGTAAAGATAATTCCTATGAGAGGTGCCACCCTATACACATGCGCATAAATCCGCCCTGCGTTTATTACATCGGTAGTCGGTTCGTGCCAGCTGAAGTACTAGGTTCGGCTAACTTGCTTGATTAGCTCAAAAGGGAATCGGTTGTCACCAGCAGTGCAGCAAGAACCTGCAGCACCAGGATGGTTACCCGATATTCAGGACGATACCCGAGTGCAGGGAGAAAAGGGGAGGGGCTTCATTGAGAACCGAAAGTGGAAGTGAGAATGAGGCTTGTATCATGACATGTGCTGGAGATGAAATCGGATGGGACGAACCTTGTGGCTAACCAACCATACCTAACGCATCTATTGTTACATTTGAGCTGGTAAACACTATGATGCCTTTTTATCTGACCCATGGTTAAGCTGAAGCAGGAAAACGCGACACTGAACTTAATTATGAGGGGTCTAGTCCTCGGCAATGCCACAATTCATAATGTTCTCCTCCTGCCCTAAAACAACACCATCTCAACCGAGGCATCGTAATTCTCAAACTGGTTCTGCAAAACATAGGAACAATTATATCTTCTCAGATTGATCCTGTGAAGAATGGAAAATTGGAACTCTCAGCCTCTGGAGACTCGGCATTCTATAATTGGGAGCATATCGATTACTATGAGAAGATCTTGATTAGCTTGGTTCTGACGGCACAAATCCCAGTTCTCACTCTGTTGACACATTGGCGGGAGTGCTTGGGTGTCCAGCTTCTCCCTCGTTGCTGAATCTAACATCGATATTAAATTCCACTAATATTGTGAGCATATTATCTAATTTAACTTCATTGGGCAATCTTTAAGAAGCCTGGAGCGGAGGATGTTTTTGATATATTTAATATTTCTGAACGGGAAGATACCCGCCTGGTGAATTGTGGACTTGGAAATACTGACGGTGATACTGAGATTTAAACAATGCATATAATTTATATACTGAGTAGTTAAAGAGATTTTATCATGGTAATGAAAGTTTGCAAGCCCGTAATTGTATGAAATATCCAAGATGCCATTGGCAAACCTCAAGCCGCATGATAATCGCCTCATTAAGTGTTGCTGCCCAGTACATGCAGCCAAACTTTTGCTCTTAATAATAGCCGAGGTGAAACCAAATTCCCGCCAATGTAAGCAGGGACAAAGGATTTATGTCACCAAATATATTTTGCTGCTGAAAAATGAAACTGAAGCGGCGTGCACCCACTCACTTTTCATACTTTGTGCCACCACGTCATTTCCCGACTAGGATCTTCACGCTTTTCTCCACCGAATCAAATAGAACTCATTGATCCTCTCCCACATGTCCAAGACATATTCTCGGGGAGAGGTGGCTTCGCACAACAAGCCAGAAGACATATGGATTGTCATCGACAGTGAGGTTTTTAACGTCTCAGCTTTCCAAGACGAGCATCCCGGTGGCAAAAAGAGTAAGAACCCGCTTCCTTCCCACTACTTCCATTTCCAAAGCCATCCAAATACCTCATCTATATACCATTAAAGTTGCTAAGTTCTGTTTTTCTATTTCCATACAGTCATGCAAGGTGTCGCGGGACAGGATGCCACGAAGAAGTTCAAGAAGTATCACAGAGAGGCCATCTTAAATAAGTACAAGGATGAGCTCCTAGTGGGTCGTTTGGATGCAGATGTGGACGAAAAACCGAAGGTGGGATCAACGTTTTCTCTTGGATTCCTGCGGAGGAAGAGCTAGCTGGGATGAGGGAGAAGTAAAATCGGGGATTGTATAGATCGCTTACTTGGCTCTATTTGAATGATCATCAGGGGACAGGTGCGGGAGAGATGTCTTGGTTGGGCGGTTAGAGGAGCACAGGTTCGATTATGGACATCGATCATTGGAGCATCTACAAGAGGGGTATTGTCTATGCGAATGGATTCTCTAAGAAGATTATGACGCCCGTCGTGCTGGTTCTACTAGTATTACTAGCTCTTTGGGCTCGGTAGACATCCAAGTGACTTGCTACCAACATCCTGTCTAGACAGATCACAGTGCCCCGTGTATATAAACGAGGTTCTTACATGATAGCCTCACTCCGCTTTATCATTTCATACCAACGCACGCCACAATATTCTTCCGGCCTTACCCATGAAAGATCTCCACTGCGCCCGAACCTAGCAAGAAGACACTCGAAGGTGCAGGGCTGTATATGCCGACGGTACAGTAGCATATCCTGTTTTCGTGCCGTACTGGACAAAAATAGGTATACCGGAGGGCCGGTAGTCTGAATGCTCCGGATTGCAATGATACCAAATGGCACCTTCGTAATGATATCCAATCCCAAACCATAGAAATGACGCAGCACCGGCGCTGTTACATGCAGCGAAATACGATGTCAAGACTTCCTGACACGGCATTCGCCCACACTCCAGCAACCGAGGAACCAGAACCCCGCCCCAGCAAAAAGCAACTGGCGAAAATCATGGTCATTCAATAAGGCGTGGAGAAGGTGAGACATCTCGCTAGGCTTTTAAAGAACGCCTTCTGATGAATTCTCCCTCTCACCTCCTGTCTCCTTTGCCTTTGCTCCTGGTGTGTAATACAATTAGTAAAAATGGCTACCTCAAGCATCGCGGCAAGCCTTAGGAACCTCCAAACCCGCAATCTCCCCAGCCTTGCATCGCTTAAACTCCCCTGGTCATGGTCATGGACGACAGTTGCCATCCCCTCCTTCCTCATCTACACGCTACTATGCAGAGTCCTTCGAATGCAGAGGCGGAATGCCATGCACCGAAAGTTCGGATATGCCACGAGAGAGTCGCTCGCAAAGATGAGCAACGTCGACGCGCAGGAGATCATGACGTATTTGGGACAGTTGGAATTTCCACGGATTTACCTCGCATCCCTCCAGTTTGCACTATTTAAGGTATGTTATCTGAGTGTGGTGGCGTGTGACGAATCTGACATGCATATAAGACTTACGGCATCCCCACAATATGTTAGCTCGTCGACCATAGACCATAAAATAAAGACTAATACTTGACATTAGCTGGATTGCTCGTAGCCACGAAAGAATTTTCGACTCCTGAGAATGCATCCAAGAGGTACGCCTGCAAAATTTTTTATTTTTTTTTAAATATATATATATATATATTCTCCGGGAAGAAAATCCCCTTTTTTTCAAAACAGTTCCAAGTTATCCGCCCTGAAGGAAGACCCACACTGATATATCTACAGATACACGGATACCAGCCTCCTCATTGCAGAGTAAGTCGCACTCACCCCAGACCTTCGGAATTTAGAATTAAATAGACGCAGGTTTGCCGCCCATCCTCCCAAAGATGAGCGCACTATCAAAGCCATCGCTCGCATGAACACTATCCACTCCCGATACCAAAAAGCGGGGAAGATTTCGAACGACGACCTTTTGTATACCCTTAGCGTCTTCATTACAGGTATGTTTATATCTTCCGCTCATTAACGCAAATGACTATTTCTCACGAACGACCCCTAGAGCCCATTGAATTTGTGAAATCATATGAATGGAGAGAGATGACGGAGACGGAGATGTGTGCCATCGCTACGTTCTGGAAGAGCATTGGCGACAGCATGGGTATTAGTTACGAACAACTTACTCAGTATCAGACTGGCTGGAAGGATGGCTTAGAATTTTATGAAGACATTAAGGCATGGGCTAAGAATTATGAGGTTAAATACATGGTACCGCACGCGACTAATAAGCAGACGGCAGATGAGCTTGGTCAGTACGATCTTTTCATTCTCATCATATCCTCATATAACTAATATTTTGATTTAATATAGTTCCCCTTCTTCTCTACTTTGTTCCCAGACCATTGAAACCTATTGCCGCAAACGTTGTTGGTGTTCTGATGGGTAGCCGTCTCAGAAATGCAATGTGGTGAGCCTGCCAATCAACTATCACCCAAAATCTCTCGACCTAACCACCTTTCCATATAGCTACCCTACCCCGTCTCAAACTCATTTCCACACCGTTACAGTCGCCATTGAGTCGCGGCGCTTCCTTCTGCGACACCTCTCTCTTCCACGACCCTACATCTTCCGTGTCCACGACCTCCCCGACAACGCCGACCCGAAAACCGGTCGGTATCACCCGCGTCGCTACTTCGTCCACCCGTACTACACCAAGCCCGGTTTCTGGAACCGTTGGGGGCCCGGCGCGTGGTTCGTGTATCTCTCCGGTGGGGATGTTCCTGGGACGAAAGGAGATTTGTACGTGCCTGAAGGATATACGTTTGAGGAGGTCGGGCCGAAGAATTTGAGGGGCAAGGGAATTAAGGAGATGAGGGCCTTTGAGGAAAAAATTGGGAGCGAGAGACCATTGGGATGTCCGTTTGCGATATCCAGATGATGAGATCAAGAAAGCGGAAAAATTTGTTCTTCCCATGTACTGGACTATCCATGGTCAATTGGCGTATTGCCGTAATGCCGTGGTACGCTGTGACTGGCAAACTGAATTTACCGTTTGGCGATTTCCCAATGCAATGCAATTGAACGAACATACCGGAAAAGATATGTGTAAGTTCGTCGGTTGTGTCATGAAAGTTGCAAAATGGGAAATGGACATGTAAGATTTCTGTGTAGCTCCATAGGAAATTGGCTTGGGCCTCAGCAAAGTTTTTACTCATATATCAAGGATGTGGCCGCGAATTCGCCTATCATCCTCCTTTCCACGATCTCAATAAGATATCTAAGTGGGATTAAAGGCTGGCATCACAATGAGCATGGTTTAAAGCTTGCCGAGAGCTGTATATCTCTCATATTTTGTATTTTACTTCTAAATTGCTTCCTCGGAGCATAGCAATAGATACTATGCTGCATTACTTAAATACCTTAAATACAATTTTTTAGTCCTCCAGGGACGACAGTTTCCGGGTATCATAGCAACACCTCAAAATGACTAACAAAATCCCGCTGTTTGGAAATTCCTAGGCTTACACAGTATGCTTTTGACTTAATTCGACACGTCTCCAGTGTTTACGAATTAAGAATGTGATCATTCAAAACGAGGTTTGCAAGCCTCAGGAGTAGCTCTCGTGTTGGCGATTTATTAATATAATAGTCCTGCACTCGCACGAACTCGATGGAGATTGGAAACTTATTCTAGCGCTATACCGAAATTACCTTCGAGGCCCATGTCATGTATTAAAATTATGCACTTTGGATGGATCAGTAAGGATTATTTGCGAGCACTGGGTTTAAGATATACCTTGAACTAAGCACCAATATAGGAGAAAGATATTTGACACGCCAACTGGAGTGTGTACATAAGTCGTCGTTTGAAGACCGACAATCTCCTTGTATCAAGAAAGCTTTCTCACAACACGCGCTAGTTAATGCACGGCTTTACGACAGGACTAGCTGCGATCAATGGCTTTGCCTCTAGGGTCTAATTCTGAGGATCGTAAAAGGTCTCTGAGGCTGCCCTCGGCATGTGAAACGCCGGCAGCTCTCCCTTGAGGGCCATGGATTTGAGGAGGCTGTCTGACCCACGGTAGCCAAGAGCCGAGGCTCTCAAGGAGTGTTGGCCCGTTGTCAGAATCAGACCTCTGCATTGAATTGGTGGTCCTCGACCCTGTTGGTCTGCGGAATATAAGAGACTGCAGAGTGGGTGATGCTGCTTGAGAGGGCTCGCCGAACGTCCGAACGCTCGCAAGATCTGCAGTCGATGTTTGAGGCCTTGCCGGTTCGCTGATGAGCAATTCGGGTGATGCAGGAGTTGAGGAGCTCTCATTTCGGAAGTTCTCAGCGTTGTCTATCATCACTGATGCGAAAGATGCTGACTTGGAGCGCACTCGTTTCTGTGGGCTGTCTTCTGATGGCTCACCATCGACAGATTCTTGCCCGTCTTTATTTTTTGAACGCAGCAATTTCTTCGCTGCTCTGCCTCGGACCTCATCCGCGAGCTCCGCAGCGGGCTTCTTCTTTGACTTGTCCTCGTCCGAAGACCTGGACGAGGACATGATGGTCTCGAGCGTACCGTATGCCGCGGACCTCGTTCGCCTGGCACCAGATCTCCTAACTCGGCGTGTCTGCTCATCATCAGAGCTAATGGCTTGCAATGTAGGTCCACTGCCATCCGCCCCAAGTCCACCAATAATAGCTTCTCCCTGTCCATGAGGAGGCATGTGAACCTCGTACTGATTGCTTAAACTGTATCTACTGCGGGCACAGATCTCGGCAATCCTTTCCAAGTCATCTGAGACGCCATGGCGTATCTCGTCCATTATGCCCTTGAACGTGAACGCCTCCACCGGTGGCAGCTTCAATTCCGCCTGTGTCGACTTCATGGCCGGCAGCCCACTCTCTTTCTTCACCGTCACCAAATCCCGCCTCTGTGAACGTGGTCTGGCTGTGCCCGAGTAGGTCCGTACAATGACTGGTTGACTAAACGTACTGCTCCTTGCCCCCGTTGACTTCGTGTATCGGTGGCCTCGCGTGCCCCCGTTCAGCTGTCGAAGAGCAGAGATTCGTGTTGCGACGGTCCTCTCATCGAGGATATGCTCACCACGAGCAGCTTCTTCGGACTCGACTAGACTTGCCATCGACGCATTCGCACTCCAGAGGCCGGGCGGGAGGAAATGGAGGGGTAGCGAGTGTCGTCTCCCGATGACAGGCGCAGACGGGGGAGCTTTGGCGCCTTGCGAAGCGGGGGCATTGGGAGTCGATTGAGGAGATCGTGTTGGGCTTGGGTCTGTGGCCATGCTGTGGGATATCGTCATGGAATTGTCAACATTTATAGCGCTGTCCATTGCTAGACATTTGCAATGAGGACCCTTTTTGTGTGGAGATTGTTTCGTTGATGTTTTCTATGCACAGTGAACTGTCATGGCTGCTACTCGAGGAATATGAGCAGCTATCTGATTGGTCGATGAGAGTTGGATTACTAATGAACTGTATTACCTAATCTGGGGTACAACGTATCCGCCAATCAGAGGCTCGCCCGCCACTGCCGCAGATTCAACGTCAAGCATTACGGAAAGATTAGGACTTTGCAGGACAGGAAGACACCTGAACATTCATTCAGTGGCAACAACTGAATAGATGTGTATCCAGCATGGCTGCATTTCCGAACGACGGCAAAGATCCAAACGGATCCCAGTCAAAGACCGAGAACCCCTTCATCAGGTTCCGTCAATTCGCTGACGCCCAGATCAGCTCCCTTCTCCAAGGAATAGTTGGCCTGCCATCAGCCTTCTCCAAAAACCCACCTTCGAGCGCTCGATGGGCCGAGATCGACGATAAGCTCCAACGTCGAGATGAAGCAAACGGGTATTCCAAGCAGCCCAGCGATTCGAGTACGGAGCAAGAGAAACTTAACGCGACGGCAAATAAAGAGGTCGAGATACCTGTGAAGAAACATTCAGACTGGCGGCAATACTCGCAATCACCCGCGAAGGAGGATGGTGAGTCCATACATCAGGAAATGGATGGAATGACAAAAGATCTGCCTCTTTATTTTCCGGTATCGATCTCGCTCTTCGCCCATCTCCATGGAACATATGATCGGCCCCAAGACTGGATCCCAGACAGCTTTCGAACCCCCTTCGCAAACACAAGCCTCTCCTCACCAGATGAGGTATCTCTCAACAGCATGAAGTCGCTCCAATATGTGATACTTGGCCAGCTTAAAGCCGGCTCAAGTCTCCAATCAGACTACTCGCTTCTCCCGTATCTTCTCTTCTCGCCCTACTCTCCACTTAAACTGTCCTCGCGGCCAACTTCAACCACCGGGGATAGCTTTCCCTATTGTGATGCCTTTGAAGATTTGATTCGGGTATCCCAAGGTCGTCCCATGGCCACAACGTGGACTCGCATTGGACTTCCATGCCACTGGCTATTTCAAAATCCCACGACTTATGCGGTTTCATGTGCAGATTGGATAAAAGGAATGCAATGGAATGGACTACTACAGGAAGGCAAGCCATCCGAACTGCAACGACCTAAGCCAGGTGGGGTCATGCAGATAGCAGGAAGCCTTCCATCATTCTCAGAATTGCAGGAGAAGAACACCAATAATGAGAGCAAATCTCCTCCTGACGTGTCAAAAGAAACACTGGACGCTCAGACTGAACAAGATATGTATGAGCGCTTCCTCCGCGTAGCGTCATCGCCGGCTAGTTTCGGTAGTGTGGTCGAATCGCTCTTCGCTGATATCGAGAAGGAATTCAAAACGATCAGCCCCATCACCAGTCTATTTCCCGAGGCTGAGAAAAAATTCAGAGACCTTAAATCATCGAACAGTCAATTGACCTTCAGTTCACTCTTCTCCGACATCGAGAAAGACATTAAGAGCCTCAGCCCTCATGAAGCCCATCGTGCTTTTGAGCATATCTTAAGTGATACCGACAAGGTACTTGCAACTGCCTTGACGCCTGAAGGCCGTCGGGAGTTGAAGGAATCTTGGAGCAAGAAGAGGGAAGCGAAGACTGTATCTAGCTCTGTCAAAACTGGAGTCAGAACCCCTATTAAGCCTGACAAGGTGGTCTCAACTAGTACGACCACTGAGCACATAAAAAATGAAGACGGTTCCGTTGAGACCAGTGTTACAGTCTGGAAGCGATTTGCTGACGGACGAGAGATGATGACAAGCTCTACACATACTGAAGACACGTCGCATGAAGGACTCCCTCCAAATAAGGAGAAGCAAGATCCAAAGAAAGAGGATGAGAAGCAAGAAAAAAAAGACAAGCAGGGATGGTTCTGGAAGTAATGTCTTATATACTTTTGGCGTTAAACAGGATACCATTTAGGTAACTATGTGGCACTGGGCATATGAGCATATGAGCATATGGTGCACATGATATTTCTTATTGGTTCAGAATGAAAACTAATTATTTTGACCCAATTAAATTGAGGAAGTGTCGTCCCCTCCCATGCCCGTTTTCCTGTTGTTGACCCTTTGCGTGAGAACTTTCTTAAACGAGTTGAGGCCATAGGTGAGATTCACTGCTTTTAAGAACCAGTGCACTTGGTTCATTTATGCTACTATCTTGGATTCGATCTATCTCATACCCTTCTTTCGTTGTTTTTTCGCCCACCCACCAATATCAACACGCCCATAGGTTCTTTCGGCCCTAACGACATAATACTTCTCATTCGCTTCTGGGAAGCAACTTCGTCAGGCTACAGCGTGTCAGGAAGCCAAAAGGTCGCTGCCATGGCCAATGAGCACTCGCATTCTTAACGTGCTCAGTAGTGTGGCGATTATTGAAGAGGATGCCGAACATGTCACTTGTCAAATGATGACCTATATCATTACAGATTTCGAGAATGAGGATCAGAAGATAGGGTCTCAACTGCACCATGCATTAGGCACCATGAAAGTCGGAAATAAGTTCTGTTATCTTGCTTCCTATCAATTCGACAATCCTTCAAAGGCGCTTAATGTATCTCCCGGGCGATCTGCCACAGTCAAATTGCAAACAGGATGGAGCAGTTTACTTGTTTGGGACAGCTTCCGCCAGAGCTTCGTGACAAGATCTGGATCCATGCCCTCCCTGACCCACAGGTACTCAAAACCTATGGGGCTAGGACTAATGTCTACAAGAGCCATATGTCCAAGGTTGTACGCAAGACCCTCACCACTTTACTCACTACCTGTTGGGAATCTTACGCAGCCGTAATGCGATGCTACAAGTATATGAGCTTTGACGTGGCAAGTATCCAAACAATTAAGTATCGCACTATGTGGATTCATCTCTCCCCACACCGACATCCTATATTTTACCACCACCGAGTAAGTCACCCTCAACTCATTTCAATCCCCCCCCCCCTTCCCAAGCGTGATGTAGGTAACTTTGTCCGAGATCATCGCCATGCCAGCCGCTGCGTTTCGCTTCATGACGCGTCGCAAGAAAGACCTTAAATTCACTGCTTAGATTTCCGCTCTCACCCGTCTCGAGACTTTTCTTATTGTCTACCGCGAGATAGGAGCATGGCGGCGAAGAGGTCGCCCTTGACGGCTACACGGGCTCACCCTGTATGCACCAATATGGTGTGATCAATGAATGGGCCGAACCTACCAAGGATATCTGTCGGAATATTGAATTGATCTGGGTTCAGCCCTATAGGAATGGAGTCCTCAACAAGGGCGCTTTCTGTGCTCACCAGATCACCCCCCGTGGTTTAACTCAACTAGATATCTAGTGAACTGATCCATTGTGTAATAGTTTTTCTTTCGCGACGGACATAACTGGGTGGCAGGACTCGCTTGGCTGGGCATAGAGCTGCATAATGACGCTACATTTACATGGGCATGGAAGTTCAGATTCTAATACAGCTCTAGAGCATATAGTCTGGTGGCGCTGCAACCTTGCCTTTCTCTTCACGGGTTTCTTTGATGCTACTGTCCCTTCTTCAGAAATTGAATTGCGATAGGCAGATTAGCATCCTCTCAATGAACTTGCTCCTTTCAAATTACGCAGTGCATCGATCAGCACCTGTGCATCAACTAATAACGCAAAGCAAATTGCTTTCGTTAACGCAGCTGCCGTTTCATCATTTGACAAAGTAGTCCAGGCTTCACCTGGACATATTATTTCCCGTTCACAATCTCACGAACATTTGAGACTCAAGTTTAGCCTTGAAAATTCTGTAGGCATTAATATACCTCACTATGTTTCCATTCCATTAACCAAAACCTTCTGACCTACTCCACGCTGTGTGTGTGACAGCAAAATATCCCACATGCATATAGCAGTTTTAAAACAAGAGTATCGATGTATCCATCCCATATATACATGTATAACAGATTTTATCCCTCCTGAAACGAATGCCTCCTAGGCCTTGCACGATCTTCATTCTGTGCTAGGCGCTCTCCAGAAGGAAGTTCACGCAAAGACTTGGGACTCGTCTCTCTCCCCCGAGCATCTCTCCCATTCTTCTGCATGAACTGTGGATCGCCAGCATAACCGCGGCGGTGGCTATTTGGGATTGATGGGCCAGGATGCAGGAGGGTGGTGAGGAAATTCTGTGACTGGCGCCGCTGAGCGCTCTTACTCCGGGTCCTGGTGTGCAGCGGTTGCACATCATCACTGATACTCAGTCCTCTATTTGTCATTGATGAGCTGCGTCTGTGCAATCGCTGCAACGGATCAGTGTTTTCTTTCTCTTGGAGGTGCTCGCTTGGGAGGAGGATGGCGCGGTCTAGTGCGTATGGCAGACCTCTGTGTCTCCCTCGAATCTGCATTGCGATGATAACAAGTTTCGATATCACGCTGAATTCGGCGGAAAAGGATTCATCAATACCAGTATAACCTAGACTTAGGCCCACTGTACCATAAGCAGAAACTATCTCGAAGAGAACATTGAACATTGTGAAGGCGGGGTCACCACTCTGAAGACGAGATCCTTCGGCGATTGAGATAATGAATAGCCCAAGGAAAATATACCAAAGGTCGAAAGATAACTGCCGACGTATATGAGCGCCAACGTACGACGGTTCGCCTTCGTCCTCGTGTTCTTCTGAAGGGGAGCCATAAATGCCCAGGGCCTTCTCTTCGTAGACATTGGTTCTGCGGACCGAGATGGCGATGGGAAGTACAGATATGTACATCATGAGGAGATAAGAGACTTGTATGGCAGGATGAAGTAAAGAAAGATTAACGACACCAAATCCAGCTGTTCTGGTTGACACTGCTTGAAACCAGCCATCAAGGACTCGTATGTTGGGGGGCAACTGCGTGACAATGGTATTTCCAAGCTGCATAGTGTCAGCATCGAAGTAGTGGGCAGCTATATTCTAAGACTTACATCAAGGATGATAAAGAATATCAAGTCCAAGCCATTAAGCAGGACCAAAATTAAAAATAATAACCACGTCGCTTTAGACGGAAATAACAGTGTGAAACAGCGACGCGGGTGGTCCAAAAGAAATCTCAACTCCTCCCATATCCCACTGTTCTTAGGAACATACAGCGATGTCACCCATATAATGAATCGAAGCATGATCGGAAAGCCCGTGTTTCCGATGATAATTAAAAAGGACATTAGCAACAGCGGCCACACAGCTGCCTGAAATGATGCCATGCTATCCGGGGTCAGTGTGAATCCCAGATCCGTAAATGCTGAATTTGCTGTAAAAAAGGCCCACCAAGTTCGTCCCTGTCCAATCGAAGTGACAACCAGCCCATAAGTCTTGCTTTTAAGGATCCAAGGTATTAGACCAATAAACCCTAATATCATGAAGCCCCAGAAATAAACCGTAAGAACCAGAGCTAGAGATTTCAGGGCTCTGTATTCAATACCACCAAGTTCTTCTCTTTGGGATTCTGTGAGGTCCACGAATGCCGAATTTCGGCCAATTGTCGGCTCCCAGCTAAGATATGGCATACTCTCCTCATTTGAATGACTAAAAGTTCGTTTAATGCTGCTCAATGTGCCTCTCCTAGATCGTGCAGGAGGTTCATCATTGTGGAGCTTCTCGCCTTGCATCACTCTTGGCTTTCGGAATCTTAACACGGCACTTAACGGATGGCTTGCTGCCTGAACCTCTTCACGGACATGTTCCTCCAATCGTGGCCTTGCCGGTTCTGCGATGGTAATATTCCGTCTCCTTCCAGACATATGAGTATTATCATCAGAGGTTCTGCGTCCATGATCCTCACTGTCCCTCCTCGAGGAGAAAATTGATAGTCTCCGAGACAGAGTCGGATAAACATCTGTCCCCTGAACCATCTCGGGCTCCACCCCAGCATCTGCATCGCGAGGCCCTGGAATACGAAGGACGGCGTCATCGTCTAGATTTCTCTGGCGTTCAAGAAAAGCAATATGCTCCTCGGGGCTGCGACGTATTGGGCCAGGGATATCATCATCTGATGTGCGAGGATGACTGGGCTTCACCTGATCCGCAAAACGGATCTGGGTTTGATGAGACTGTAACTTTGACCTACTAGTCTCATCAGTAGTATATGGAGCTTGTGTATCTGAAAATTTATCAATTTCGTCGCTATCATCCTTGGATATGGCGTTCTTCAGGTGCTCTGTCAGATCATGTGGCACATCACCATCATTTGTCATACCATTAGGCCTGGTTGTTTCATGCAAAACAACAATGCTGCGGCCCTGCACGCCTCTCTCTTCTCTTCCGATATCCCTCTCGCCTTTTGACTTGGATATTGATTTGGAGAGACTGCGTCGATTCTTCTTGGCCTCGGCCGCAATGTGCTGGAAGCGCTTCTCGAACCAGTATAGGCGCAAGAAGACCACAAACGTATTAATAGAAATCGGATTGCATAGTATTGGTATGAAGAACAGGACGATCTGCTGCCATGTATTCAGAGCATTCAGGTTGACGGTATTCAGGCCGCTCTGGGTGGCGGCGCCACTTGAGAGAAAGAGGGCATCGATGTATGCGATTCCACCACGAGGATAGAGGCATATAGAGCCAAATATGGACATGCCAATAATCCAAAAATCTGCAGAGATCAGGGAGTGTAAAGGAATGTGGTAATGGTACAGCGAGCTTACAATGGATAGTGATAAAATTGAAGTGGGGATGCTTAGAGGCAAAAGAAGGCCGCAGCGACTCTAACAGTGACAATACGCTCTTTGGAATTTTGATCATTTTGGCGATTATCGTCTATCTATTAAAGGTACAGATATCTCGAGGTGTAAGGTAAAGGTCGCGACCGAGGTTGGCAGGACGGAGAACTGCCAAGGGACTTGCCAAGGTCAAGGTAAAGTAGTTGCATGGCCGCGAACTTGGACTCCGAGCATTGAATCGAAGGCCGGCAGTGTGAATCTGTTCGAGTGTGGGAGTGACGAATTGAGGTTGTGGAGAGGCCGGGGCTACCTAAAGTATCGCAAAAAGTATCGCCTGGGTGTAAGTTGTTGTTCGTTCCTTTTATCAGTCGCCGGAACAAGATCAAGATTGCCCGCGACAATTTTTACCCGTTCCGAGTCCAAACCCGAGATTTATCCGGTGTGAGATTGCCAAGTTTCTAGATGGACGATAGAGAAGGGTTCAATGTCTTAGTTATAAATAAGTGGAATTTCTGCGAGTCTAGACGCGGAGTATTCCTAACAAGGAAATTTGGCCTAAATAAAACTCCACATATATGTCAGACCGTCTGGCTGCGCAGGGGGGCAGCAACTGCAGTGGACCCGGCTAACAGATTGGAGAAATAGCTTCTCATCTTGAACCATTTGTGTTTCCGCCATATAACTTATATAAGTCTGTCTACTTCGTACATGTCTAAATAAAGGTCCACGGCCCTCATGCGCCTAGGTGGTTCCACGTAACAAGATCAAGAACTCGAGCTCCAAGGATCATCAATCTAGTATCTCCTTCCTACCGTGGAGGAGCAAAGGTGGAATCTTCCGGTGATTTTGTCTCATACCAGTGCCCAACAAATATGCACCTGAACGATTTTTCGCGTCGGATTGATTTGCTTGCTAGAACGAAACTGGACGGGCATACTTATGGGAGAATAACGAGGTCACTTGAACATGCTCCGGAGATTTGGAACTTCATCAAATATCTGGGTATATGATCCTTTTCTTATAACGCCTACGCTTTGAGCCGAACATAGAAAGAAGATGATGACCTATCCTTTAACCCAACACAAGCTCAAACCCTCAATTAAACTCCTAGATCACCGCGCTTCTCGGTTCTCCTCTCGAGTTACTTGAACTTCTTGACCCAAGTACTGGTCTACTAGGGGTGGCTGCACTTTGCGACTCCCCTCCTCCGACGCCGCGAAGATTGATACTGCCTATCCGCGATACGATATTGCTTCCAACCGCGTCCACTGCCCCACGTGGCGATGACAACGTCGGGCCATTTGCTGCAACCGTCTCGACGCGGAAGAGTTTAATTGTAGTGCCATTCCACACGCCGACAGTGCCCTTCGCAATCTGCATTTCGCTCGTAAAAATAAACCCCCAGAGTAGTGACTGGTACCAACCCATCGATAATGGCGACCATTCGAAATACTGGATCCGGACTGGAGACAGATCAATGCCGCTGAGCTGGGCATTTTGGATTATCCGTAAAGTATTGGTGGCCGGTGTATCCGTTGGCACGTCCGGTCGTTGAATTAGAGGCCCAACCTGGTCAATGACCGTTAGGATTGTGTGTAACGGCAACTCGGTGAGCCAGGAATCTATCCATTCTGCTGTAGGTTCAAAGGCACCGTTAGGCGAATACCCCGGTCCACCATAACTACCCAAGCTGGTCGTGCTACTCTGCCTCGAGAACGTAGGCATGCCAGCTGTGTCTCGTTAGTAACAAACAGATCATACATTTTAGACTGACGTACCTGGCATCTTGCCTCTAGCTTTCTCAGACATTCCCCTTAGCTGAGTCGGGACCGCATCATCTACACCAGATGAGACTGATGAAGCACGAGACGCCTGTTTGCTTGGCGTCGATTCGGTTGGAGTCGGTCGAGGCTCTCCGTCGGAATCATCGTCTTCATCACCCCCTATGGCGAATGTACCATCCTCCGGCACGTCGCTAAGTGATCGCTGATGACTCGTAGAAGGACTCCTCACGCCGTCGACAGAACCTCTTTGGCTGTCCAATGGTGTCAAGATAGACTGTTCGTTGGAACGCTCCTTTTGCTGCCTGTTAATTTGTTCTATTTCCTCTCGTCCACTTTCTAGAGTAAACGATCGCAATGCTATTGACAGTCAGCAATAAGATTGTGCTGCTATGGACCTTAGCTTACCTGCAAACCTCTTCTTATTTCGCAGCACAGCATACACAAAGTTCGGGTTACCTGATGCGCGAGTCAGCATCCAAAGGTGGCATGATAGGGTTACAATTAATAAGACTAACTGCTATACTGATGTTCAATGATAGCATTCATGCTCTCCAGTAGTGAGCGCAGAAGGTCATGATTACTGTCATTGGCCAATAAGAAGCCTGGCGATGACATGGAAGAGAAAAGCTGGAGCAGCTTAGACGATGCCGACGCACTTATAGTTTCGAGGTGAGGAGTGATGTTGTTGATGACAGCGAGCAAAGCAGGGTAGATTGCATAGAGCTTGCCCTTACTCTTGCTGATTATGTTGTATATGGACTGAGAATTCCCATATTAGATAGATTTTAGAAAATTGGCAGACATAGAAACCTACATGAATTAAGAAATCCGCGTACGTCCCATTAAACGACTGGATCCTGATACTCGAGGGTAACGTATCTTGAGCTTCGAATCTCTTATTGAGGTTCTTTCCGAAGTTCGGCTCCACGCTCATCGTCTGTAGCAGAAATACACACATTCTCACAACTCCTTGTTTCGAGGGGTCCAGCTTATACTCTAAGGCATAAAATAAAATTAGTATGACGAAGTCATGAGAGCGATCAGTGTCTATTATGAATGATCGGAAGCGTTTGTTGCATTGAGTTATCTCCCAGAATAGCATGATCATCTCTGACGAGCACTTGGCATTTGATTGAGATGACGGGATATAAGACATGCTTGCTTGCAGTGGCTGGTTGAGAATTCGTGTTACGCCATCGACAATAAACTGGAAATCTTGCGGTCTATGCAGTCGCCCGAGAAAGTGACGGAAATAGTCTTTGCGATCCATCAGCGAGGGCGCTTTGGGGAATGCAATATAACTTACTCTTTTTGGTGTGGGCTGAATCATCTTCGGGTATCGTGTAGAGGAGGGTGACGAGGAGAAACTTTGAAGATAATTAGATGCCATATTATTCTCAAGATGCCTGTACTCACCTGCAATGCGTATGTTACTAATATTTGCTTCGGATCCTTGAATACTTGAACATTGTATGGCACCCGCCAACTCGCTGGGTTGTATTTCAGAGTCTGTCGCTTATGTCAGTCCCTCGTAACCACTGGAAGTCGGGTTGCATACTGTATTTAAAAGAGAACATAGAGAAGACAGTACAACTTGCTTGTCCGGGCATGTCACTATGTAGGTGATTGCCTTGACTCCCTTCGCTGGGAGGACGGTTGCAGAAGTATACATGCTTTGACTCGTCAAGGTCAACAATAATCGAAGTATTTCGATACGATTGTTCTCAAATTCCTTGCTCGTCCCGACAGATGTATTGCATCCTACGCCGCTCTGCCATATTGCGTATGAAACTTTGCTCTTGCTTGTTGGCGACCTAGGAAGCGTAAAGTCGGCGAAGAATAGCATATCAATCAGGGTATCGATCAGCTCTTCCGCCAGCGGCTTTACTTCCTCAAACTCTTCTCCAGCTGCCTGTAGTTTTGCCTGTTCTTCCGGGGACTCTTCGAATATAACATTTCGGGCTAGAGACGCTTTTCTACGGATAAATCAGGACTGCTCTCTACAGCTTAGTGAAGCGACCTACCGGGTTCGCTTCCTCCTCACACCCCAGAAGAACTTGTCCTCCCATGACTGTAGCTGCTCAGCCTCGTAGATATATGGCAGTATCCGTGTTAGGATCCTTATACAATTCAGCGCGTCTCTCTCTGGCGCGAACTCTAGATCCGGGAAGGAAGGGTGGTGTCGCAGAATGAACAGTCGACTGGTCACTGCCAATATGAGAGTTTCGAGGTTCTCCAGGGCCGAATCGCGTGCCCGTCGTATATCGGCAGGAGAGAAGAGGCTAAAGATATCTTCCGTGGACTCTGGGAGCTCCCAAAACTGCGAGGTGTTCTCGATTAGCAGCGGCCAAATGGCAAGGGCTTCAAAAAATGGCTCACAGATGCCCAGTACGGGTCATCGGCAGGGATGATCTTGTTCTCCGAAAGCTTGAAGATGCCCTTCTTGAATACCAGCTTCGAGTCGGAGGCACCCATGATGAATTGCACCTGGCATCTGTTGCGGAGTTGTTGAAGATGGGGTCAGAGAGGTGGATGGCACTTGTGGTGTTTGTCACGTTTGCTTTTCGGGTATTTAGGCGTTTTTGCGAGGATACACAAAGTTACTGATACAAATCATAAAACAACCTTTCACGAGGAATATTGGAGAAACAATCATTTCACAGGATTTCTGCTTTGCACCTGGGTCTCTAAGCCAAAGATTGGTAGATTCAGCGTCTTATGCTCCATCTCATTAACGCCAGGGGTATCCGAATCATGAATTAATACATCATGACCACGTACTATGTATACAATCGTGTATTCCCTGAGTTCCTCCGGCCCTTTTCATACAGCCACCGATTATTCAAACCCACGCTCGCTCCCTTTCCGGTTAAGGGGCTTGGTGTTCCAGGCGTGTCTGGCAACGACATTCTAGAACCGCCGGGTCCTAGGGGACTTGGTGTCCCGTATGAAGATCTTCTTGCTCCATTTAAGCCCCCTCCCGCCATAGTCTTCTGAAGCAGAGGACTGCCCGGGGAGAATGTCGATCCTGTGCTGCCTGATGCTGATAAGGGTGACGTTGGATAGCTGCCTCTGCTAGCAGGAGAGCCACTTAAGGGGGTAGGGACTTTAGTGTATCGTGGCGGAGTAGCATATTGCGAGCCCGGAGTAGGAGGCTTCGAACTGGGTGCTAAGCCGAGTAGTTTTCGCTGGCCAGGAGTGAGAGGGATATCTGAGAGGTTATCCTTCTTCCGGAACAGTGGCAGGAATGCTATAATAGTATTGTATGTGAATAGCAATTGAAGTCCATGATATGTGTATGTCGCGTACGGGTCAAATGCCATGCCTTCATGGAAGAAACTTGGGAAGCTAGATGGCCCGTCAGTAAAGCTCTGAGTCTAATCGCACATCGCATACTTATTCCAAAGGAATCTCGCCACCATCCATAACACGACGACACCCGTAATATTGTATATGGCTTGTTTTAAATTCCGCTCTGAGAAGGTCGTGGCATTCTGCCGTCTTGCAATCTCGTCAAACTGCGGGTGCCGCCATGTTCCTGAAACCGGCGTTGCAGGAGAAGCTAATTTCGATGCAGGCGTAGCGGGAGTGGCATATGTAGACATCTCAGTCTCTAGACGATCACAGTATCAGGGCAATGTCACGCTCCTGGAAGACTAAATCAAAGTCAGTACCATGGTTTTGAGTGGAGTCAACAAAAACACCCAGGGTAGCTTACATTGCGGATGTCACCCAATAGTCCGCTCTCTTGGTCGAATGATACCTAGGGGTTAGTAGACTGCTGTCTCTGAATGAGCGCTTAAGTCAGCATTGTCGAGGTGTCGGCGGGGGTGAAGAGTAGTCGGTGGTATGTTGTTGTCGAGGCGAGAGAGCTGACCATCACGTTTCCGTTACCTTAGCGGCGGCAGTAACCGCCCCACCACATCATCTGAGGTGAGCTGTCGCTGAACTCTGTATAAACCCCCATTCACTTCTTTTACAAGTCAACCATCATGGGTGCTGGAGATAATCTACTGCTGAAGCTTGACCAGACGGTCACAGGTGTACTCAGTGAGTGGGATGTCTATACTTCTGGTCTCGCGGTGGGAATTCTCAGCTTCCTGGTCTATCAAGTCATCACCAATCGGGATCCGGATGCCCATCCTCTACTCCTATCTCGCCAGGCGCAGGCCTCCCCGGTCAGAAATGAAGGAGAATCTGCTATTTTTAGAGCTCCTTCAGCTCCCCATGGACTTCCTCTCAATTCCGGTCTCGGTGTAAAGGATAAAGAAGACTCCAAGTGGTCCAGAGGTCGGGATGGAGACTTGAGAGATGTCTGGAAAAAGGTTATCACGGGAGAGCTGGATAGAGAGGGTAAGGAGACAGGAGTACGAGGCCAGATATCCACAGTATTCGGGACAGAGAATATCGTTGTGCACGATTTAGGTTCGCATCTACTCTTTCTATCTTTATTGCAATACTAATCTCGCATAGCTGATATCACTCGACAAATCAACCTGATTGGCAAGAATATTAAACAGAATGGTGGACAGATTGCTGCTATCTATCTGCCGAATTCAATCGAGTTCCTAGCTGCGCTCTTTGCCTGCTCATTCTACGACCTTACAGCGGTTCTCATACCTCATGACCTTCCCACCGAACATGTCATTTCTTTCCTCGAAAAGTCCAAAGCAGACACCATCATCGCTGACGTTGGGTCATTTCCCTTCGACGTTGTCACTAAGGGCCACCCTACGTTGAAACAGCTAGTATGGGTGGTGGATGAAGGCAATCGACACTTGGACTGGAATGAGATCCCAACAGGCACTGGAGGAGCCGTCAATGTCTCGACCTGGTCGGAAATTATTCAAGAGCAAGAACCAACTGCAGGAACAGAATTGCCTGCAATTAATAGATCCGTGGAACCAAAGAATGTAATAGGGTTTGGACCATCAGGCGAATTGGTAGAATATACCCAGGCCAATCTTGTGGCTGGTATTGCTGGGCAACTTACCTCAATACCGAATACGCAACGCATAACAAATTCCGACCTCTTCCTCCCTGCAGATTCATTGACCTCAATTTACACTCTAGTCTTGACACTCGCAGCCCTTTTCTCAAATGCCTCTGTGGCTTTGAACTCTGTGGCAAGCAAGAACCCCGATCTAGTCTACGCCACTCAAGGCATCTCGCCAACCGTTATCGTGGTCTCATCTTCCACCCTCGCCAAATCTCACGCCGAGACTGCAGTCAGGATGAACTCCTCCTTTTATCACCTCGTCCACTGGCTCCAACGCCGGTCGCTAGTCCAGCAAGGCGTGATGCCGCTCGCCAATGTCTTCTCGCGCTACTATGATTCTCTGCGGCCCGTTGTAGGCACCACAAAGGGCACGCTACGTCTGATCTACGTCTCAGAGCAGATCGGTGGAGATTCCACGCCTCTGAGGGCGAAGACTTTGACAGATCTACGGATCTACCTCGGGGCAAGGATCATTTACGCCTTGACAGCGCCCAAGGTAGCAGGAGCCATCGCCCAGACCAGTCCCTTTGACTATCGTATTGATGATGCGGAAGAGTCGTCGCATTTTGGGGCGCCTGTATCCAGCGTAGAAATCTTCTTCAAAGATACTAAGAACAACAAAACTACTGATGAGTCTCCAGCTGGAGAGGTTGGCCTCCCCTTCTCTCAGTATTTGGATAAGTTGCTGACTATGCATAGCTTTTTGCTCGTGGCCCCGCTGTTATTGGCGACGAGGCAGCGTTGGGTGTCGAAGGCAGGATCAAGGCAGACCAGACCTTGGCTTTGATGTGATGTGGAGCTATGCAAATGAAATATGAGTTATATAGATAATGACCTCCCTGAATGAAGAAAGTTAGGTTCCTATGCCTTAGTATAACTTGGTTTCTCCGATTTCATTCTCTATAGATTTTGTTGCCCGTCGATACTGGCGCCATGTTTAAGGTTTGATTGAGTTGAGCCATTTTGCTCCTTATTCGAAAAGTATCGGCAGTGAATCAACCATCTTCACGATCAAGTTAAATTTCTCTCCATATAATTATTATAGCGAGTTAATTCCCCACGTAGTAAAATTAACAGCATATAACCAGATATTCGTTCCCTTTGTGTGATGGAAATATTTCTCCACAAAGAAAAAAGGGTGGGCAGAGTGGCGTTCAGTAGTCTATTGCGAATGCTCCGTCTTAATCATCTCTCATTGAAAAAAGCTTTCTGCTATAGCTCTAAGCAAAGTAAATATTTTTAGTCAGTTTGTCTGCCATTTAAGAACAGAGCCATTTACTTCTACAATGTATCTCCCTTTCGTTTCGTTACTTGCTTCGTTTATAGATCTTGGAGAGGAAGCTCTCGAAAACCTCCTTCTTTAAGCCTTCTGACTCGTCAACTTCAGCAATCATCTTTTTGATCTCGCCGACCCGCTTCTCCTCATAGTCTTTATAAATCTGCTGTAGGTTCAGCTCGCCATACAGCTTCTTGACTTCCGCCTCTTTGGTGGGGTCCTTGCGACCGTAGTTGTCATCGAGGATCTTCCTCTGCTCAGGTGTAGCAATGGCCAATGCTGTGTTGATCAACCACGAGCACTTATTGTCTAGAATATCCGTGCCAATCTTGCCAATATGTTCTGGGAGACCGAAGTTATCGAGGTAGTCATCTTGAGCCTGGAAATACTCTCCGAGAGGGATCAGGATTTGTTCGGCCACCTTGAGATTCTTTGGCGTGGCGATGTTTTGCTGGTAGAGTGCTAGGGCAACTGGGAGGTAAAATGAGTAATATGCTGTCTTGTAGATGACGATGAATGTGAACTTATCCATCGAGAAGCTGTTCAGGTCGACCTTGTCCTCGGGTGCTGTAAGCAAGTCACACAACTGACCGAGCTCTGTCTGGAAGGTGACTTCGTGGAATAGCTCCAGAAGGTCGACGTAGGCCGGATGCGAACGGAAGTGCTTTTTTAGGAGGGAGTATATGGCGGATTCGAGGAGAAAAGCATCGTTGATAGCAATCATCCCAACATTGGGTTGGCGGTACCAGCATGGTTGTCCCCGGCGAGTGATGCTGCTATCCATAATATCATCGGAGACAAGAAAGAAGGCTTGCAGAAGCTCGGTCATCCATCCCAATGTAGCCGCTTGAAAGTATTCCTCCTCTTTCAGGGGTGCCCCACGCAGAATCGAGACAGAGTCAGGAACTGACATTCCACGATTACATTTCCCACCGATAGTATTGGCATTGAGAGACTATATATCATAAATCAGCTGATGAATCCCAGTATAAACAAAGAATGGCTACCTTTCTGTACCAATTTACAAAGTCTTCAGGGAGGTTGTATTGTCTGGAGTGGGCGAGAATGTCCTCTACCAGCTTGGGGAAGATGGATTCGAATTCTCTGAGGGTGGTAGCCTTTGCCATTTTGCCTAAGATTGCCAATTGGAGGTAAATTGAGAATGGCTAATGAGTGTGAAGTTGCGATAGAGCTGTGTCTTCTGATCAAGGAGAAATGGTACGATACTAATTTAAGGGCGGTGAGCGTGGGGTTCCTGGCAGAATTTGCGACGCGGTGTTTTCTGTCGCGGTTTCGGTGGCGAGGCTGATCTACAATCGAGTCTCGTGCAACTCGATACCAGAACATCCACAATCGCTTGCAAAATTCTCTCTGGATGACAGCCGCAGCTGAGAGTTGGCATTATTTAGGATGGTGCTTAACGAGAATGAAACAGCCCAGCTGAGAGCTGCGCTACAGGACGCAGTAGTAAAGTGCTCAGAGAGATGTTTATATCAGTCTGCAAAGTGGTTGGTATAGCTTTTGGCCTGTCTGAATTACAACTAACAGTATTGCTGAAGGGCAGCAGAGCTTCTCACATCGATTCCTGTCAGAGAGGATCCGGAACCGGAAGATTCGCAGATGACGGAAGTCCCTCCAGAGGGACTACCACCTATTGTTGTTACTGGAAATCTCGACCCCGAGGAAGCACTGCTGGAAACCAAGGAGATAAATCAATATCTGCTTGCAAAGTCATTTTTTGACTGCCGGGAATTTGATCGCTGTGCTGCAGTCTTCCTGCCAGATACACTCTTGGCAGGGATCCTAGCGATATCCTCAAAAGAGAGCCAAAATACCCCGGCACGGAAAGGGAAAGGCAAGGGCAAAGGCAAGGAATCTTCAGATGAACCAGCAAGCTCGAAACCGACACCCACTCTCCCGAAACTAAGCCAGAAGAGCTTGTTCTTGGCCTTATATGCGAAGTATATGTCTGGTGAAAAGAAGAAGGATGAAGACAGCGAAATGGTTTTGGGTCCGCAGGATGGCGGAAGCAATGGCAATAAACAGCTGGTAACTATCAGTCGGATACTTGAAGGCTGGTTTCAAGAGCGGACAGGAAATGATGGCCAGGTGACAGGCGGCCAAGGGTGGCTCGAATATCTGTAGGTGTTCGACCCGGCATATTAGACATTTCCTAATATACAGATATGGCATGGTTTTGGCCAAGAACAAGAACGAAGAGGAAGCCATGCGGTGGTTGATACAGAGCGTTCACCGGTATCCCATGAATTGGGGCTGTTGGCAGGAGATGACTTCCTTAGTAGGCCGTGTGCAAGATGTAAGACATTTGCTATCCGTCAACGAAAGTGATATACTAATACTGTGCAGCTAGAACAGGCTGCTCAGCATCTGCCTATCAATATTGTGTCGTATATCTGGAATCTTCATACCAACCTGGAACTCTACCAGTCAACTCCTAACGTCTCGCACATCTTAGCCGAGCTTCTTACTATCTTTCCCGAAAGCTCATTCCTCCTCACCTGTTCCGCTCTCCTTGCTTACCACGAAAAAGACTTCGTTGGTGCCGATGCACATTTCAATCATCTCCTAGCCAAACACCCCCATCGCCTTGATTCTCTAGATCATTACTCGAATATCCTCTTTGTAATGAATATGCGACCGAAGCTCTCGTTTCTCGCCCACCTCTGCTCTACGATCGACAAATTCCGGCCGGAGTCCTGTGTGGTTATAGGGAACTACTATTCGCTACTTTCTCAGCACGAAAAGGCTGTCCAGTACTTCCGTCGTGCACTCACCCTTGATCGGTCGTGTTTGAGTGCTTGGACGCTCATGGGGCATGAATATGTGGAGTTGAAGAATACGCACGCGGCGATTGAGTCATACCGTCGAGCCGTCGATGTGAATCGGCGAGACTATCGTGCCTGGTATGGATTGGGCCAGACATATGAAGTTCTGGAAATGCATGCATATGCTTTATGGTACTTCAAACGCGCGGCAGGAATTCGACCATGGGATGGCAAGATGTGGATGGCGGTGGGATCATGTCTACAGAAGATGGGGCGAGACCTTGAAGGGATAAAGGCTCTAAAGAGGGCACTAGTTGCGGAGAGTTATTATGATGCTGGTGTTGAAAGTTCATTTGGAAGCGGAGGGAGGGAGAGGGGTGGTACTATGGACCCGGAGATTCTTCTGCAAATTGCAGGGATGTATGAACGTCTGGGAGAAGAAGAAGAAGCAAAAGGTTATATGGAGATGTGCGTTGCTCAAGAAGAGGGTCCTGGTGACAACCATGACGCTTCTGTTATAAATATTCACACAGACTCGATATCCTCAGATGACGAATCAAGACCAGGCGCCGCGGGCGGTGGAGGAAGCGGTGGAGAGGCCGGAACCGGCGTAACTGCGTCAACTTCAAAGGCACGGATGTGGCTGGCAAAATACGCTATGCGCACTGGGGATTATCAGCGCGCAATGCAGCTGGGGACTGAGCTATGCCAAGATGGAGTTGAGGTAGAAGAGGCCAAAGCACTGGTAAGGGAAGTGAGGGTCAGGTTAGAGGGCATAAGCACATGAATCCATGGTGTACGATATTGCAGTACGATAGCATAAGCGCAAGTACCTAGGAGCCAGTCTCTCAAGGTACAATGATAACTCTACAAGAGAGGGGAAGTGGATTTATACCCCAGTTTAATACTTGAAGTAGGAAATTCAGGTAGGCTTAGCATATAGATAATGAAGGTGTCTTCATTCCGGCTGTAATTTGGCTGGAATCTGTCACATAGAGCTTTAACTTTGCAAATGATTTTAACGAGAGACATCACTTCCGCCGGCTCGGACAAGTCAATACAGTAATCCGGACCCCACCACCTAACGACGTATTCAACAATACGCAAATTTTGAAATGGTGAGCGAAGCTCTCCAGGTATAATAGTTGTATCTCTATACCGAATCAAAACCCAAAATATATGAAATGTCCCAGACACGATGGTGAAGGATACCAGTCTGTCAAATTTCATGCTGGTTGGGGGGTTTTTTTGATTTATTTTTAAGACTCGGATGCTGGATGCTCTCTCTGCGAGCGAGGGAGAAGTAGATGAATTAGTTTTAATAGCGTTTTGGTTTCGTGTTAGAGGATGCGATATGCAACAAAATCTCTCATGCATATTAAGCGCAACTTTATCTCAATGTCTTCTTCTAGCACTCATGGCACGATGTTTGCAGAGACTTTTTGGATCGATTAAATCTAAATCAATTAAACTCCCTATTTCAAACATATCAGTGTAGCCGCTTCGGTCTTGAGTGTCGACAGCCAGTATTCAATTTTTATATGTCACGTGCTCAATAATTCAGAGGCAATAGCTGAGAAGCAAGAATGATTGTAGTGCTGTCCAATTTGTAGGTGTGACTATTATATATGCTAACTACCCGACGACAATGACTGCATAAGAGTAAATGATACCAAGTAGCCGGGAAAATAAACGGCTTGCGGGCGTCAAGATGTTATGTTGAGCATGACGTTGATCATGGCACCATAGCCCGCTGGAAAATGTCCTGCGATGGAAATGCTCACTACCTTTGACAGTGCCAGTTCTCTAGAGATCACCTCCCCAATTGTAACCAAAAAGGGGGAGTCTCGTTTAATTCAGGGGCTTCCTCTGATGACTAATAATCAATCATAACACTTATTCCTAGGATATAAATCCAAGTAGGAAGATGGTGAGAGTATAAAGAGCTAGAGGTATATTTATTGCAGCACATTTAATATTAAAGCATTCGGCATGCTTTCGCTTTGCTGTCTTCTAATAAGTCTCCTGGGACCATATCTCAGCTGCCTCCTTGGTGAAGGTGTCGAGATCATCCTGAGGGAGACCCAGAAGATTATTGTGTAAACCTCTGACAGCTCCGTAGTTAACATTCGACTCCGGGAAGAACGCCCGTGCATACAGGAGGCGACAGAAACCCGCCATATTGCCCTGCTTCATCAACTCTTGGCCAGATTCGAAATATTCCTTCGCGGTCGTGTGGGAGATGGTCCAATCGCTCCGCTTCTCGCCCGTCATGCGAAGGATGGACTCGAACATTTCCTCTTGATTGATCGTAAACGAGGAGATATATAGCGCCTTGTTCTTGAAACTGATCAAGGTCGGACTTTTGTCACCCTCGTTATCGGGGAGAACCTTGAGGCTAAGCAGAGCAGCGACGCCACGGCCGACACTAGGCATGGTTGAAGTGTTGATCCTGGTCTTACCATTATCTAGGAGTACTAGGGAGCGGTTCTTGAAGTCGAATCCGTATCGGTTTGGGCCACCTCCCAGGCTGAACTCGTACCAGAAGCTGCACGTAACGCAGATCCAGGAGCTTTTGCCGAGCTGCTCGATCTGATTCCGGAACTTGGCTTTCATGTCACCAACGAGGGAGTCGCGACTTATGGCTTTGTCAAGAGGGTCGCCTCCGAACTCGTTTGGCAACACCCAGGGCACACCCGCGGTAGCGGCAGCGTCAATGAGCTTGGTCTGCGTGTCCGGTGGTGCCATGACGTTCATTGTGATGATGAGAACATCTTGGTCTCTGAGGGCCTCCACGAGGGACTCTTGATTACTGTAGTTGACTTTCTTGGAGAGAACGCCAGCCGGAAGGTCACTGGTGCTGTCTTCACGAGTTATAGCCGTGACCGTATGCTTCCCGGTCTTGAGCAGAGACTCGGTGATGTACTTGCCAATCCTTCCGCCAGCCTGGAGTGGGTTAGTCTTTGGTTACGGTGGAGTTGCAGAGTGTAAGCTTAATAATTGTAACATACTCCAACAATGGCAATTTTCTCCACAAAGTTTTTGTAACCGGCAGGTTGGCTGTTTGCATACTGTTGTGCCATATTGCCTTTTTGAGTGAGACTGTAGTTAAGTGTTGTCAGTAATTAAAGTATCAATGCTAAAGGTTGATTGTTGGAAAATGTGGAGGCGCTGTGGATCGAGGCTTGACAGACGGCTCTTAAGAAAAACCACCTGGTTTTATAGTTTTTCTAGTTGTGGTGAACCGTGGCCAAACGCGTGCCTCCTTCAAAACAAGTCTAAGACGCACGTCGTATATCTCTGGCGCCATGGCGGACATATCGGACGTGTGGCACCTCCACGCATTAAGGTCTTATTTACCAATGTCGCAAGCTTAAACCCGCGTCGTGCATTGAGGCAACAGTCACAGCCATGTACTTCTTGCCCGTACCTGAGCAGGAGCGATGTTAATTCTCCCGATCAAGTTTGTAATGAAAGCGGAGGGTCGGCGGCGATAGATTTGTCAGTGGCACTAACCTCGTTTCGTATTCCAGCCTTATAAATCCATCAATCTGTCGGCGTCCAGAGACACCGACCGTCCTTCAGTTTTGACGAACTTATTGACCCAATGTTGAGTAGAAAGGAGACCAATGCGAACTGGCTGGAAATAGGAGATAAGGGTTCCCGAGCTGAAGAACTGATCCGGAAATCTCCGGGTCTCTTGTTGTTCTCGGTGCGTCGTCCATACCATACAAGGTACCGTCACGCCGACGGACGAAAGAGCCTTGCAGCTTGGGGCAGTGACCCAGTAGGGGAGCTTAGATAGAACCTAATGATTGGTCAGGTACGAGGAGGCTGCGGCAGACTCTCACAACGCTATTTCTAACCATTGTAAGTTGATTGTGGTACATGTAAAAGCTGTCATACATGACAGTACAATGTTCTTGAGCCACACTCGGGAAGAGGTCATTGCATCTGCTCTAGCAGAAGGAGAGTATTATCTGCTATCGGAGATCCCCAGTTGATCGCATCTTTGGACTTAATTTTGACTACCTCAAAAACACAATTTAGAGATCCTTGAGTCTGGCTTCAGAGATGGTATTACGACCTGCCGAGGACTCTAGCGGACGTCTATGAAGAGACCTTGACACAACACTCACGCTTTGATAAGTTGAGACAAGTAAACTCCTCTCGGTAGTATTCGCAGTACGCCAACCCTCTCCACTTTCCTCGGCCAGCATCTCGTGTGAAGTCAATCACTACTGTCAATCTGTCGGCCACATTGACGTCCAATCTGAGGATGATTTCATATAGATACGCCAATTCTGTACTCAAAGAGTTTTATACCGGTTTGTACTGTACAATGATTTATATTTTCTACAGAAGAAAGGAACGAGAACGCGCTCAACGAAAGAGACTCGAGATTCTGGGCACAGCCCGTCATCGATTATGCCTCTGCATAGAACATATTTGTAATATATGTGTCAATATATTCTCGAATTTAATACTCCTATATAGCCAAATTTGGCAGTTCCTTTGTGACCTCTCCATAGCATTCCTTGCGCAGCACGCATACCCTGCGGGCGCTGGTGATGTCGACCATCAGTAATTGTTGGAAGTGGATTGATCTCTTCTCTAAGCTAACGCCGCCGATTTGGAGTTGTTGCCCCAAATCTTCTCAGGAACCTTCTATTCTTAACACATGATACGCTAGTTCCTCATATGGATGACCTCTAAGAAGATTGTTAGACACCATAATCCTAGGACGAAAAATGCAACCATAGTCCCAACAACTCTCAAAGTCACCAGCAGATATAAACTTCTTTTGCTGCACTTACTTCTTTAGCGCTTCAACCGTCTTCCTAGCTATATCCTCACGCACGCACAACGTCTCGATTCTACTCTCAGGGACCTTCTCTAACGCTCTCACGGTTCAAATATGTAGATTCGCCGCGTACCCGCGATGGAACAGGCCTGTGCATATGGAAATATAGTAATATTCCGTTAGTTTCCCACCCTGGGTAAGTTCCTGTGTCAGCGGCGAAGATGGCGTCTTTGCATGCCTCTACGGTGGGGTGCGGTGCAAAGAAGACGAGTTGGAAGCGCTTGACTACTTCTGCCATTCTATTCTTGGCTGCAGCCTAGAGAATCTAGAGTAGACTATGGGATGCCTCCGAGGATATGAGCACTGAGACCTCATTGGGTGTGATCTATGTAATTGACTCTTCAGGCCAGGGGACGTTGACAATTCTTTATGTTGCCTTTCAGTGCCGGCTTCGATAACTGTGGGTTGTTATCACTGTTTGAAAAAGGTGAACTGCGACAAAGCTAATGAATTTCAACTCGCAAGCTAATTGTTGCTGATATGGAGTTATATATGTATAACAGGTGACGCTTTATCAACTGCTAGTCTTATTACTGACTGGGCATTCTCGGCGATCCACTGCTGCAAGTTGCACCGTACGATCCCTCACACTGCATAGTTACCTATTTAATCCACCTAAGATAATCAATAGATAGCAATATATGTCAGGATATCCTCAAGAAGCCTATCAATATGATGCACTACTTACTTCGACTCATTCAGAGTATCCGAGCTCCTTCCTGGAAAAGAGACAGATTTCGTCTCATGCCTGATTCATAGCATGAGCTAGTATTACCCGATAGCTTATGATACAGTGTCATATGCTGGGGCGGAGCCAGATACCAGAGCTCCAATGTCTTGCCATGGAAATAGTTTTGAGGTTATTTGAGATCTTCAAACGGGACTAATCCACCTCAGATATCGAGACAAGTCGAGATTTCTAAGGGTAGATGCCATGTGGTAGAGATTGATGTCCCTCATATCTTAGCATCCATGGTTACCACAGACGTTATGAAGAAGCCCAAGAACTGCTTTATGTTATACCTAGAGTGCAACTTCTCTAGTTTCAATGCGAGGGATGTGATTTATAGGCTCAGAGAGTTGAACAGTTTCTCCAATCCGGCCGCGGCAAAGCTTCTGGAGTAGTGGTTATAGCAAGTCCGTAGTTGAAGTACATCGAGATTCGGTTGAGACGGCGTTTATAAACTACGAGAACACGGGTGGTGTACTCTACCTTACTTGCAATGATAGCCCTTCTTGGATTCCACGCTGGGATCGGGTGATACTGTCTCGAAATCCTTTCCACCTGGAAAGACTCTCCCTTGGAAGCCGGCGGGATATACGAAAACCAATTTGGGAGATTTATAATGAATCAAATATTCTATCCCTAACTGGGTTGGTTCTTAGTCCTATTCAACTAGTGGGACCTTATAACGAGAAGTACTACTTCTGGGATGCAGTGACCTAATCAGATGATGGAAAGAGCTACAGACAGCTTTGAAGATGTTTAGATACATGTGGCTAGCTCCAAATCCCCGAGAATACTTGCTTACGGATTTGGTTTGCTCTATAAGATATTCTCATATCCCCTGAGCCTATCAAATTAAACCATGCGCTAATAGATTATCTGGAGAACTGAAATATCATGCGATTGATTGTCCTAATCTCCTCTAAACCACAAACACCAGCCATATAATGCCTAAAAGTTCCATCTCTTCCCTTTTGCGATAAATTACACAAAATCATGTTAAGAGCAGCTCTACTGTCCTCACCGGCCCAGTTGTTTCCCCACCAACACATCTCACGCCTATGTAGCTTTCTTGGTCGTCTTCTTCTTTTCGTCCTTCTTCTCATCTTTCTTCTTTAGCGCCGGTAGCTTGAAGATCTTGCTCACGCCACCCTCAATAACCTTCCAATTCCAGAACTCGACCTGCTGCGTCCAGGTCAGGATTCCTACCCATGGTTGAATGTTGTAATGAACCTTGAGAAGCACGTCGTCTAGTTCCGCGAGCTTCCCCGACGGCGCTGTGATCTGGTACTTTGGCTTCTGATTCCGTAACTCGATTTTCCCTCTATTTTAAAACTTTATTAGAATCCTGCGCTATATTCCGGAAAGAGAAATTGGTGAAATTCTGAACTATAGTGAACTTACCGGCTTGGATCAATAGACTTTCCCTTCGCGCTCTTAATCAATTTCTTCATCGCTACAGGCCCGATATTCTGCAGGTGATCTGAAGAGGGACTCGTGATAATCGTATCCCAAATGACGGCCTCATTGGTGTGTATGCTCTTATTTGATGCCGACGGTTCAGGCCATGTTGCAGATACCCACACGAAGATTTGCTTAGTGTTCCAGTTGAATAGTGAAGAGAAATCTGCGGATAGAGAGAAGCGGATGGAGGCGTATTCTTCTTTTTTGGTGGAGTAGTAGTGCGGTCTCCCGCGGACTCTATAAGGACGAAGGGTTAAAAAATGCTTCTGTTGTTGGGAGGGTGGTAATGCGCTTACACTTGGATGTCCTTGACGAATACATCTGCGCTTGGTGTACGTGGCGCAAGGAAATCAGTGGATGCAATGATGGCCCCGAGCACGAAGAGGACGGTTGTGAAAAAGCCAAAGATATTCTGGGCTCGGGTGATGGTGGAATGCATCTCGGGTTAATTGTCCTTTTCCCAGGACGACGGGTGGGTATTGGCGCAATAGAGGTGTGAGACTATGACATGAACTCGAGAGAAGCCAGGAAATAATGCTTTCAAAGGGAGAAAGTGCTGTGTCAGAATGGTTGACTGAAGGTTGGAGATATCTTCCTCAACACTCTAGAGATTTTAACACGTCTCGTCTCAAGGAGATGGCGCCTCAGCCTCGCATTCCGTTTGGGTCTAGCGTATTGTGGGGTAACATGTGGCTGGAGCATCATTTGAAATAGATCGTACAATACATATGCAGATAGTTCATAGGATGGGGAAAGGGATAGAAGACTCTGATACTAGGTCTAGAAGACTGTAAATTGCACTCAATTTCATTTCACACCTACTATGCTCTCATTGTTTCTGAGGCGAAGCCATGCTTTAGAGACCGCTGATTGCAAGAATAGCTCGATGTCTCGAGCGATTTCATGCTCAGCAGCCTAACCATATCACTGGCAAGATGACACGAGAAGAATCAATTTCCCTGCAGAATATTGCCTTTCGGAGTGTGTATCCCTAGGGTACGCCTTCCCACGGGCTCCCAACCGAACCGGCCCCTCCATCTCCCGCTGATAGCAATCAGCTCGTTATTCGTGATAAGGAAATTCGTGGCGGGCATAATGCCCTTAGCTAGTCCGTTTGCACAATTGTTCCATACCCACGGCCACCTGATTGTACGCGATCACTATAGACGCCAGGCGCCGGAGCAGTATTGAAGCGTCCTTCCATTGCCATTCCCCGCCGCTCGTAGTAGACATACATGAGATAGAACGCATGGACGTGACCTGGGATGTACCTATAGTAGTGTTAGATATGACCATGGTACGGGCAAATGGTTGCAAAAGCGGAGTGAGATCTGGAAGAAGGATAAGAAGCAGGTGGGCCTGGGGAGGATCTTACGCAAGTAATGTGAGGCATATATTGACGAGCAGGTCTACACCGCAACCTGCAATGAGATAGACGCCAAGAGGAGGGACTGAATACTATTAGTTCCGTAGGGAGGAGGGTGATGTCGCGTGCTCACAAAGGATGGTTATCAGAACCAGGAAGACAACGCCGAGGGTACCCATCATTACTGTTGAGTGCTGTTTGAAAGCTCAGTATTAGACGTAGCCTCTGTGGAGAAAGGTTGAATTGCAGGTGAAGTCTTCGGAGCTCGAGTCTTGTGGAGTAGCGTGGTTGTGGCGTGTTTATAGATGGAGATTGTAGTTGGGGAAACAAGAAAGTCCTTCCAGGATGTTTATGCGCTGTCGCTTAACAGTGACGTATTTGTTAGGCAGCATCGAGGGGCACAAATTGCAATGCGATTGTCTTTGTCCGGATATTATGCACAAGGATTTTGTTTGGAGATAAGGATGACAGGGGTTGCGAGTTTGAGGCGCAGTTTCAGAGGGTTTCCTTGAGTGAGATATACAAATTCCCTGCGTTTGCGTCATGTATAGGAAGCAACGATCAATAGGTTTGTTTGTCTCTATTCAGTTTTCGGATCATAAGAGGTCCATAAATTGTCGAATCTTACTTTGATACATGCCGTACTGCCTGATTCCAGTCTGATCAAGGTGTCATATCGCGGGCCTCGGCTATAGCGTTGCATTATTTTTACACATATAGACAGTATGACAAGTTTAGCCCATTGAACAGTCCTCCAAATGCATGAAAAGTGAAGTTTAGGAGCCGAAGGTGCAACTAAAGAAAATAACAGTAGATGGCTCCGGCCGTCCTCCCCTGACAGTGGAGATTCTTGAGAGGGTAACTCAACTGGGCGATCATCCCCTTATGAGATACAGCCACACTCGGATTTTGGTTCTTCTCTTCAAACCTAATCTTAAGCGAATAGGCCAACCAGCTTCCCTAGCTGTATGGTGAAGGGTGAAACATTTTTTGTGGCGAAATCTGAAAAAATTCATGATTCATACTCAATAGAACATGGGTTGGATCTTTCCATTCGCTCTATCCAGCAATCTGGCGGGAAGAAGGTTCTCATACCTATCCAAGATCAGCAAGATTAATGATGTTGGACTTTTGACTTACACATGCTTAACCCATTCCACAACAACCTGTCTCGTTAGTGCCGGATCAATGATTTCCTCCACACCAAATGCATTGGCAGTCCTCACGGGATTCATGAGTCGCAGATACTCTCGTTCCAACTCTCTATACCTCTCCTCGCGCTGGCCGGGTGGCAAGACCTTTAACTCTGCGGCATGGCCAACCTCAATTCCCCCCTCTAGAGGCAGGCTTCCCCAGTCCCCACTTGGCCAGGCAACTCTCATGCGTGGATCTCGACAATCCAGCATGATTCCGCCGGCAACACCAAATACTCTTCGAGTCACGACGCTGAAAACCGGCATGGTGGTGGAATAGTATGTGGTGGCCAGAGCCACGCCATGGCGCATGGTCGCTGTACGTTCAGCAATAGTGCCAATTGCGTATCCCGGTACATCGACGAACTGAACCACTGGGATATTGAAGATATCGCAGAATTTGAGATGTCGAGTGATCTTTTGACTTCCAGCAGCGTCCAAAGCTCCCGCGTTTACTTCACAATTTAATGATACTATTCCCACAGGTCGACCACACAAACGGGCCAGGCCAACGATAGCTGTTGTTCCCCACAGAGCTCCAATCTCGAACCAGCTGTTAATATCAACCACTGTGGTAATAATCTTTCGAGCGTCGTACATGCGTGTCTTCTTCCTTGGAATGATTGTTCGAAGATCCTCGCACTGCCTTTCTGCAGGATCTTCGGAGGCGATGACGGGAGGCAAAGAGCCTCCCCAATTGGGCAAGTAGCTTAATACTGTGCGTAACTGTTCGAAGCACTCTTGCTCATTCCTTGCCAAGTTGTCGATGGTCCCATTAGTACAATGCATACTCGGTCCTCCGAGATCCGTGAAACTTAGTCCCTCTTCAAACGTCGCGCCTAGATGAAGATTTAGTAACTGGTGTAAGCGACTATGCTGTAGGAAAGTATACCTGCAACCACTTTCGGTCCCGCATTAAACAGAGCTCCTACATCAGCTGCCATAACTGAAAAATGGCACGCTACGACTCTCGCCGCGCCCAGCCCGATTGCCGGCCCCAGAACCGCCCCAAGATTCGGGATGCCCATATTCAGCTGCTTGACCACGAACTCAAAAGATGGCATAGGTGGGATGTAGGAGAATCCCATTTTCTTTATCGTCGTCACGCTGCCCCCACCAGAACTCCCATCCACGAGTTTTAATATCGGCAATTTCAAAGCAATAGCTAACTTCTCCATGTAAATAGTCTTCTCCATTAGCGCGCCATCGGCATGCCCTGCACGGATCGAGAAATCATCTGCAGTAAACACGACTTTCCTACCTCTTAACGTCCCGAATCCTTGAACATTATTCGAAGGTATATAAGAGACCGGCTCTTCTCTCGTATCAGACAACTTCTTCCATTCTACTGTCCCGGAAACGGAGCCAACTTCACGGAAACTTCCTTGGTCGAGGAGCTCTACTACACGCTCACGCACCCAGAGTTTCCCGGCTTGTTTCTGCCGCACGTATCCCTTGTTCTTGGGATCCGGGGTGCTAGCTATGCTCCGGAGAGTAGATAGTTGGGTAAAGATGTCAGAGTAGTCTACTGGGAGAATATCCTGCTTCGATTTGTCTTTAGGTTTCGATTTGGAGCCGCGTTTCTTGACGGAGGCGACGTGACCTGCTACTTGGGAGAGGCGCTGGGTAGGATTGCTAGATGCGGGGGCTGGCTTAGGGTCATTGTCATCGACCATGGTGAATTATATACAGACATGGAAAGTAGGAGGAAGTTATATTAGGTGGAAAGTGGAATGTTTCAGGGAGATGTTTGGAGTGCAGTTGGAGCTTCGCACGATTGCCTCGGTTCCCCAGATTGATTTTGGTGGGGTCGGCAAAGTATCACCCGAAAACACCTAACAGGAGCCATCCCATCTCATTCCTTTTATTCTACTCTTATTCTACGTAATTCCCCGCTGGGTTTGTATTTGTTATAGTAATGATGGCATATACAACACAGAGGCCTATAAAGCGGCTTCTTGTTGCAAATAGGTATCTATCCTAGCTATACGACCCGAGCAATGCTAATATACTTATAGAGGGGAAATCGCAACCAGGATCTTATCCACTGCTAGAGAGTTAGACATCGAGACGTATTCCGTATACACGGAAAATGACGCCTCTCACACCAGCAATTCATTACACGCAATAGAATTAGACTCTCCATCATCATACCTCAATATCTCAGGGCTCGTTTCCCTGGTCAAGAAGCACGGCATCGACGCCATTCATCCGGGCTATGGCTTCCTTTCTGAATCACCTGACTTTGCTCAACGCATGTGGGACGAAGCAGGGGCTCTAGTCATCGGACCTGGGCCTGCGATCTTATCTAGGACGGCAGATAAGCTGCAAGCCAGGCGGTTAGCAGAAGAGTGCTGCGTTCCCGTCCTGCCGGCTCTACAGAATCCGACTAGTGATATAAAAGAGTTGCAATCCTTTGCATCGGTAGTTGGGTACCCTGTTATTATTAAAGCCGTTGATGGGGGTGGAGGACGCGGGATTAGGATTGTGAGAGAGGAAGGAGAGTTGGCTGCGTTGGCGAAGAGAGCGCTGCAGGAGAGTCCGAGTGGGAAGGCGTTTGTAGAAAAGGCTGCCATTGAGGGGTATAGGCATGTGGAGGTGCAAATTATTGGGGATGGGAGGGGAAATGTGACACATCTTTGGGAGAGGGAGTGTAGTATCCAGAGAAGGTTCCAAAAGGTGGTTGAGTTTGCGCCAAGTTCTATACGTTCGAGAAAGTTGGTAGCGGAGGTCATCTACGCAGCCTTGAGAATGGCGAAGCAGGTATGTCTTATAAACTTTGTCGTGTCTCTAAGGCATGCTGATTAGAACAGGTCAATTATTCTTCTCTCGGGACGTTTGAGTTTCTAGTCCGCTCATCACCACCGGAATTCTACTTTTTGGAGGTCAATCCTCGTCTCCAGGTAGAGCACGTCATTACAGAATCCATCGCCATGGGACTTGATCTGGTCAAGATACAACTCCTCTTGGCCCAAGGCTGCCCATTGTCATCCCTCTCTCTGTCGAGCCTGCCAGAAGATCCCGAGACTCCACCATCAATACAGTCCCTCCAACTTCGAGTCACAGCTGAAGACGCTTCGAATGAGTGGTCTTTGAGCGTTGGCAAGATTGAAACCTTCCAATTACCAGCCGGCAATGGAGTGCGAGTGGATACCCATCTTCTTCCCTCTCATCCCGCTGTCATTGGAACATATTTCGATAGCTTGATAGCTAAGATCATAATCACTGCCCCAACCTGGGAGGATGTGGTCATGAAGGCGAAGCGGGCTTTGGCAGACACGTATATCGAAGGCATCAAAACCAATCTAGATGCCCTGCGGGGTATCGTTTCCAGCGAGGACTTCGCGGCCCAGATTTGTGATACACAATGGCTGGAAACACAACTACCCTCTGTCCTAAAGTCAGGAAAGAAGATTACGACCGCCATAGCCAATTCAGGACACCTAACAAATGCAAAGCCAAAAACTATATCAGCAGCATCGAACGTCCTCTTCCGAAAAGGCGATGCGTGGTCCATATCTCTGACACCTGGAACCGAGAGCAAATCTTCACCCTCGAATTCCACCCCGAGCCATCTCCAAGTAACACGCGTTCTACGCAACGAATTCCCATCCTCCCTCACCGCACAGATAACCTACACAACTCCCACTACCCCGCCATCCTCTTACCTCCTGACCCTTGCGTCAACGACCGCATCCTTTGGATCCATCACCAGCGCCGCGACACACAGACGCGGCGACCCGGCCAACCCGTACCACATCATCATCCCGTTCGCGGGCAAGCTGATGGAGCTGCTGGTAGACGCGGGGGACGAGGTGCGGAAGGGGGATGTAGTGGCCGTGGTGCAGCAGATGAAGATGGAGCTGGAGATCCGGGCGGCGCGGGGCGGGAGGGTGATCTGGGTGTATGAAGGGGACGAGGGGGACGATGTTGGGGATGGGGTGTTAGTAGTCGAGTTGCAGGCGGGAGGGTCGAAGCTATAGAGTTTTGCGCTTGCAAGGAGAGTGCCGTGCTCGATGGTAAGGAGATAATAGGTATGAGCAGGACTGAGGAGGGGGATCGCATGAGCTGTGTAGAAAGAAGATAGATGGAAGAAGGTATAGGGGTGGAAAGGTAAAGAGTAGGGAGAAAGAAAAGAAAGAAAGACTATTCCATGCTTCGACTTGCTCTCATTTAGTACTTGCCTGCAGTCCTGTAAGCTGTGTAGGTTTGTCCTTTTTGCTATTTTGGTGTCCCATGATATATATTGTTGTCTTGCAGGCAATTGCAGGTCTGTTGATTGGAGTCCTGGTGGCTACTTCATTGGGAATTTGCCGTTACTCAACAGCTCGACCACAGCCACGAATTGCTCCAGGAGGATTATTCAAGCTCAGGGTTCAAGACTGCACCGTCTCACCTTCAGGTGGTGGTTGCTAATCGAAGAGCAATCCTTTGACTGACCCAAGACAACAGACAGAGCTTTTCATACGTAGTGCTACAGCCACGTAGGGATCTCCCACTGATATCTGATATTCTTCAGCAACAATCCTACCCCCTACCCGAGCTTTACAACACCATACATTACCTGGCCCAAAGCAGACGTGCTGTGCCCATGCACGGGCGTTAGGGGCGACGTAAGTCAGCAAAACAGCGGGCAGGATGCTCTCGCCGGGGGCAGAGGTCGCTGGTGTCAAGGATAAATGAAACAGTCCGAAGCCGTCCCTTTTCCAGCGTCCCGCGGATCCCTGTGTACGCTCAACGTGGCTGGCGCGCTGCTCGTGTTTGAGGTGGGAGGTGGGAGATGGTGTAGAGGATGTTGACAGATCAGTATTGCCTGCGCGGTGGGTTGGGGGCTTCTGCATGGTCATTCAATCTATTGCCGTATATCAATTCACTCAACAGCCACAGTAGTAGCGGGTACATGGACGCGGGTCACTCGTGAATACTGCCGGTACTCCAGTTTAACCAGCTTTCGTAAGTTGGTAAATCTCGCTGTAATTCGCCCCTATTTGAGCCGTATTTACGCCGCGGCCGCCCCGCTCCCCCTGATATCCCCCCTCATTCGGCCGTTGCCCCACAGTTTTACCGGACCCTCCGGCTGGATTTACCTCCCGCCTAAACGGCCGCCGTGCCTGGATACCTCAGGCCAGGTACCCTTCGTCCAACCCGCTAAACGGCTTCCCTTGACAGGGAGAATTGAGAGATTCCCAATTTGAAGTTCCACTTTCGTCCTTCTCAACTCTCCTCCTCATCCTCCCATCTTCACCACCTCGCCATCATCCCCCCGCCGCTCCTTCCCCCCGCCCGTCTCATCGTGCTCCGTTGTCGACGGCCATTGAGGATCCCCTCGCCGCCTCGTCACCTGTAGCTCGGCTCGCTCACGACGTTCCTCCCCCCAGTCTGCGCGGCTATCTCCTTTTCTCTCCTTACTGCTGCTGCTGCATCGCCTGCGGTCGTCTCCTCCCACTGCCCCTTCGCCCTTCCCTCTCCCGCCCCGAGAGAGGCTCTGCGCGGATCCCCAGCCCCAGCCAGCCCTTGCGTCCTTCGAATAATGTCGTCGATCGGGACCAGCCAGCCCCCGAACAATCTCGACCGGTATGTCGTCGTCCATGTGGCCACGACCTGTGATGAGCATGGCGTCTACGTGACGAAGGATTCAGCCGAGGTCATTGAGCTGGGATGGATCCTGCTCGACGGTAAGACCTGTGAAGAGGTGCGTGGGCGAGTGGCGGATGCTCAATTCCTCACTGTTGCCAATATTTAACTTTTTTTTAATTTTAATTGCTCCGTCTGGGCTAACTCCACTCTACTATAGCTTCACCGTGAGAGCGTCCTGGTCAAGCCCATCAACACCCCCATTACCCCTCTGTGCAGTAAGTAGCTGTCATCTCACCAGCCTACTTGGGAAGCTTTAAGAGCGGCGCCCGCTGACACTCTCTCCCCCAGCGAGCTTGACGACCTTGACCTGGGAACATGTTCGCAATGCTGGGACCTTCCGCGATGCCATCAATCGCTTCGACGCCTTTGCATCTGAACACCTCACAGCGCAGAACCTCGACTTCTCCTTCGTCACTCTCGACTCCTGGGACCTGCGTGTCCAGCTCCCCCGCGAAGCTCGTGACAAGGCCGTCGTCCTGCCGCCCTACCTCCAACATTCACGAACCTTCGATCTCCGAACAGAATACCAGCGCTGGCAGCAGCACCATCCTGAGTCCCTACCCTTCGGTCCATCCATGTTGTCCAACATCTGCGCCGCGCTCGAAGTCGAGCCGGTCCAGTCTAGTGCGCCCATCAAGCACAACCTGCCCTTCCACCTGCAGGCCCTTGCGCCAGCTTCCCCTCGTCGTGCGATGGAGGAAGCAGTTACACTGGCCCGCGTGCTGAGAGGTCTGATCCGGAAGTCCCAGCCGGTTTCTGATCACCCCGACGTCCTGACACGTCCAATGGATGCGCGCGCTGATGTTCGTGCGTTCTTGTCTGAGCGCAGCAAGGTCCTTCACATGGCAGGTCTTCCTCACGATACTACCCAATCTGAGTTGGAGAGTTGGTTCACACAGTTTGGCGGGCGCCCAATTGCTTTTTGGACGCTGCGTACCCCGGACCAGCATAAGCCTACTGGCTCCGGCTTTGCAGTTTTCTCATCTCACGAAGAGGTCAGCCCATTATCTCATATTCACTTACAATTGTACTGTCAGGCTTGCGACTCATACAAAATGGTGATGTCCGCGCGGCGCGAATACATCATCCTTCTCTATGAAAAGCTTCTTGCGTTACCCCCCAAAGCACTTATTAAGTTTTTTAATACTCGAGGACATTGTCTAACACCATTCCAGGCTGCCGAAAGTTTGTGTATGAATGGCCGTGCTCTTAACGAGAAAGCAATTGAAGTATCCCCCTCCTCCAGCCGAGTCCTAGATCGCGCTGCCGAGATCTTGACCCCTTTCCCCCCCAGTAAGAATCGACCTCGTCCTGGAGACTGGACCTGCCCGTCCTGCGGCTTCTCTAACTTCCAGCGCCGAACTGCCTGCTTCCGCTGTTCCTTCCCTGCTATGGGCGCAGGCCCTGGCGGAGATTCAATGGGTGGCTATGGTGGAGGATATGGATATGGACCGCCTGCCATGATGCCACCCCCTCAGCATATGGGACACCACGGAGGTATGGGTAGTCACGGAGGTGGTCGTATGGGTGGGAGTGGTGGTGTTGTGCCCTTCCGCGCCGGTGACTGGAAGTGCGGCTCTGAGGGCTGTGGATACCACAACTTCGCCAAGAACGTCAGCTGTCTCCGATGTGGTGCTAGTCGTGCGGGAGCAGCTGTCGTGGCCGACTCTGGATACCCGTCTCCAATGGAGCAATCTTCCAACTACGGCATGGGCCAAGGGTCAATTGCCGGTACGCCTGGCCCAGGCCCTTTTGCTTCCGCTACTGGTGGAGCCTTTGGTTCGTCTGGAAGCTACGGTGGACAACACTTTGGTGGACCTCCCAGCACCTATGCCCTCCCCTCAGGGCTTGGCGCGTCGACTGGCCCTTACCCGGGAACTTTGAACACGCACTTCGGCCCATCTAGCGGGGCTCACTCCGCTGGTCCCTTTGACAGCCGTGCTGCCGAGGTTGCTTTCCAATCCGCTAGCAACGGCCCTGCTTCTGCTGGTCCATCTAATAACTTCTACTCTAACCAGGGCGAGAGCGATCCCTTCGCTTTTCTCTCCTCGGGCCTTGGAAACTTGTCCATGAGTAGCAACGATGCACGCCAGAACGGTGGGTCGGCACAGCTCAGCGCCCCCAGCAAGTCCCCGGCTTAAATGTCGAAATCTACTGTTCCGTGCAGGTTCCCTTTTGCGGCCATATATGCGTCTTGTCTGTCTTGGTCATGCCTGCTATCCTTCATATTCTTTAATGACCGGTAGACACGCATTTGCTAGAGCATTCCGGCTCATTACAGCGGTTTGAGGGGAGGTATGTACTATGATTTGCGATTTGGTTGGTAACGGTATAAAGAAAAATTTGATGGGGAGGGAGAGAGTTTGCACATCAAGATAAATTTGGACACAGTATGGAGGGGGCGGAGTTCTTTAATGCGGATGGTTCAGGTATACTTGGGCAAGGGCAGGGAGCGAGCATCAAATCTGGCAGCAAGTATGGTGGGGAGGGGGCTTCGGTTTCAACAAATCGCAAATAAGTAGTTCTTGGCTTGATTCTTGATGGTGCATAGCGAAGGAGTGGATACAGGAATCAGGAGGCAGGGCGGCCTCTATTCGATTTCCCGCATGGCCGTTATTCTAGAACTCTCGCAGGGTTGTTAGTTTTCTCTCAAAAGATCTGGGGCATTCGGTTTTTTATAAACCGGAAAAAAGTCGATGACCTGCACGCGGGGGACTCTTTGTTCATGGATTCACATTCAAGTATCTTCCGCATACGACTCTCCCACGCAAAACGTGCAACACACACCTTCCGCTTGTCTGTTTTTCGGCCTCTGGAAAATTCGAACGGGGTCTACGGAGGAGGAGCTTGGGGGTTTCAAAAGAAAAGCATGGCAAGATATTTGCGTGGCATGGCATAGCATTCGGGGCAAGCGAAGTATTTAAACTCATGGAATGGTTGCGCGCGTGGAACACAGCGGGATGGAATTTGTTAAGACCTTTTGTGCTTATTGTTTTCGAGGGCCTATTTACAAATGCGGCCGATGCTTCTCTTTTCATATTTACCTCAATTCCGCCGATTCCTTGTACTCTGACCTAAATCTTACACACCTCCTTTTCGCTATCTGCGCTGATTTTTCATGATGTATTTGATTTGTGCTAATCTTGCTACTCTCCTTTATACATTTCGACCCGTCTCCTTTTCCACGAGCGTGATATGCTCTCTTTCCTTGAAAAGCAACGCTCTGCTACCTGCCTATGGTCACCCATGAGGCATGGAGGACAGCTATATATAATAATACGTTAGGGACCAGAATGAGGCAAATGATTCCCGCAGGTCAGTGCAGGGTGTTTTTGGGGCGAAGTAAATCAACCAGGTGGAATTGAACACGTCCGATTTCTTATCTATTTCCTTTCCCTCGATACGCGCTTGTCTCTCCTTACCATCGCCTCTACTACGTACTCTCATACTTCACGTATTTTATGACTCTATTTTTGAGTTCGGTACAGTGTAATTGAGCATGAGGTGTTGCGGGAGCATATGTTGAGGACCTTTAAAAGAATGGAGGAATGAGGGCTGGGATTGAGGGGGTGCTGGAGGGACATTATGCGTCACAGGTAGATGGAGGATGTGACTCCTAGTAGCAAGTCTAGCTCACCTATATATATTGCTGAAACTCTGAGACGCACTGGTATTTTGATTTCTGATGTGTAGGTAGGAGTTCGAGGGAGCTAGAAATTATGCATTTAAATACTCAGATCACACGAGATTGGATATATCACATGTATATGTCAGACAATCAATTCGTATTAGAAACGAACAGCCAATTGACTATGGAATATAATACTTATCTTAGCTCCCAACGCCGAAAACCAGTTCGATGCGTAAAGCACGCTTTTTATCTACCAATTTGTCACACCTCCGAGCTGCAATTACCGCACGACCTCGTCCATTGGGATATCTTCGTTATCACTGCCCACGATCACCTCCGCCACCTTCCAGATCTGGATCAGATTATCCTCTGCCGCACTGCATACTACCCATGGCTCAGTCAGATTCCAGCTAAAATCGGCTAGGTGATTGGTGTGTCCGCCGTGCATGAAGAGGCTGTTTGATAAATTAGCTAAGACACTAGATTAAAACCGATAGGAGATATAACTTACAGCTCTGGAGGGCCATCTTCTTGGTCGTCTGGTTGCTGCTCTTCTCCGACCTTGCTTAGGTCCCAGAAGATCACTCTACGGTCGTAGCTGCCGCTGCCAAGGATGGCTTGCTCGAAGGGGTGCCATGCCAGCGATGTCACGGCGTCTTGGTGACCCTCGAGAGAGTACAGTTTGCTGTTGAGGTTCCTCAAGTCCCAGATAGCGATAGTCTTGTCGGCCGACGCCGTTGCTAGAATGAATTCAGAAGCAGGGTTGAAGGCCAGAGCGTTAATAGCGTCAGTGTGGCCCTCCCCCTTTACTGCGGATTTGTTGTTCTCTGGTTGCCTCACATCAAGAATTTGAAGGGTTAAGTCATCGGAAACAGTTCCGATAAGCGATTTGTGCAGTGGGTGGTATTGCACGTCATTGACGATAGAGGAGTGATGAGTGTATACCCGCGAAGCCTTTACATGGGTGTTGTGAGCCTGGAGGGATGTGAGATCCCTTGGAAGTAAGTTTACTGTAAGGATATCATGGCATGGTACATACCATAGGCGCACAGTCTTATCCTCACTGCCAGTCGCAAGGTGCCCAGCCTCATGGGGATTCCAGCTCAGCCCAAATCCCTCCTTCTTGTGGCCCAAGAGTTCTGCTTGTGGACTCACAATACCCTTCGGAAAGCTGCTATGTTTTGTGCGGTCGAAAATGAGCACTCGTCCATCAACGCACATAGTGGCTATAATATTTGGGTTCTGGGGCTGGTATCTAGCTTTGTTGACCTCTCCAGGATGGTCAATTTTTTGCTCAATATGCATTTCAATCGCAGCTTGTTCACTCGAAGGAGCATTCCCATAGCCGCCAATTTCCCCGCGGTCTTCATCATATCCGTGGGGGCTCGGAGTGACATTCTTCGGGATTTCAACGTTCGCGATTTGTAGATAGTTCTGCGCGCCGTTCGCAGTGTGAGTGCCAATTAAGAGTCGATGAACAGTGTGGTTCTTTCCCGGGGGTCTATTTGGAATCAGGAATGCTTTGGCAGAGACCTTATCATGATAAACTTACTCTTTCCGATCAGGGAACCATTGAGTTGTCAAGGTGGGCCATTCGAGTGCAGTGCTTTTTGATCTTAGCGGGGGATGTCCGTCAGGCGAAAAGTAATTCTCTCACCTTAGTATCATATCATAGAGGAATGGGCTGTTTTTCTTCCATGTTTTATACTCTAGGCACGAATGTTAGACGAGAGAGAGCTGCTTGTTATGCAGTCAGGTTACCATGCCTTCATTGATGATCTTCTGCTCTGTATCTTCGTCTTCGGCATCTGTTCGATTGACTATGTGTATATTGATATCAGTATATCTCCGTCTCTCTGAATAAGAGCCCAATGCAGAAGAAGCAATTGAGCTTCTTGCGCTCTTAAAAAGGCCTAGTACTCACTGTCCACGTCGACATCTCCTTCAGGGGCCATATTTCGCAAGATAGAAGTGTATCGCAAACGCAAAATCTATTTCAAAATGTTCTAATACCGCTGCGAGAGAGGAGGTTTTGAGAGAGGTAGTGTAGAGAGAGGTGGTGGTTTGAGACCTCACGATTCTGAGTGCGCGACAATGTGAACAAGACGCGCTGGACTTCAATCGCGTAGAGTGCTGCTGCTTATGTAATATCTAGCCGCAGCGGGCGCTAGCGGGCGCACCTCCACGATTTGAACTCTCGGCATGATACTGAAGCCTGAAGTCCTCGAAAACCACACGCATCAGTCAAGACGGCCACAAGTTGAGGAAAGAGAGGGCTATCCCATCTTATGAGATATTAAAAATAGGATATTGGAAGGCGTTTCGCGTTCTTGTGTCTTTTACGAAGAGGCATCTGCGGTAACAGCATTTGCCCCACCATCATATTTGGATTCGAGTACCACGACGAAAATAGACTCACTCCGAGATCACTGTACACTACTCCAACATGGGTGTCCCAAAGTTTTTCAGATGGATGAGCGAAAGATATCCCGCAATCTCACAGCTGATTGCGGAGAATAGGATACCAGAATTCGACTGCTTATATCTAGACATGAACGGCATCATTCATAACTGCACACACAAGGATTCAGACGATGCAACGTTTCGCATGACGGAGGAGCAGATGTTCATTGCTATATTTAACTACATCGAGCACCTATTTGGAAAGATCAAGCCGAAACAGCTGTTCTTCATGGCCATTGATGGCGTTGCGCCGAGAGCCAAGATGAACCAGCAGCGTGCTCGACGATTTCGAACTGCGCTCGACGTTGAGATCGCCAGAGAGAAGGCAATCCGTGAAGGGAAAGAGATGCCGAAGGAAGAAGCTTTTGATAGCAATGCTATTACTCCAGGTAGGCTTGCCGTACAAGCCATTATGATGAATACTGAAAACTTAAGGGACGGAATTCATGTACAAACTGACACAGCAGCTAAAATATTTCATCAACAAGAAGGTGTCAGAAGATAAAGACTGGCAGGGCTGTGAGATCGTGCTGTCGGGTCACGAAGTTCCAGGGGAAGGGGAGCACAAAATTATGGAATATATTCGACTAGCAAAGGCCCAACCCGACTACGACCCTAATGTTCGGCATTGCCTCTATGGTCTAGACGCCGACCTTATTATGCTGGGGCTGTTGAGCCACGATCCGCATTTCTGTCTTCTTCGAGAAGAAGTGACATTTGGGAGACAAAGCAAAGCAAAGTCGAAGGAGCTCGAGCATCAAAATTTCTACCTAATGCATTTATGCATTGTACGAGAGTATTTGGAGCTAGAGTTCCAGGAGTTAAAGGAAGATGGTGTTTTAAGTTTCCCCTTCGATCTTGAACGGGTCATCGATGATTTCATACTTATGGCTTTTTTTGTCGGAAACGATTTCCTACCGAATCTTCCGAACTTACATATCAATGAGGGCGCGTTGGCGTTGATGTTCAAAATCTATAAAACGACTCTACCAAAAGGCGATGGATATATTAACGAGGGAGGTGTTATTAACTTGAAACGCCTGAATCTGCTCCTGGATGAACTTTCGCATGTCGAATATCGATTCTTTGAATCGGAAAGCGCTGACCAAAAATGGTTTAAAGGCAAGCAAATGGCCAAAGAGGATGTTATGGTCAAAGGGAAGTTTAAGGGGAAACTTGTCATTACAACAGCGCAGCGAGAAATCTGGAGACAGGTGAAAAAATATGTCAAAGAGAGACCCTCTCAGTCACTTGATCTCCCTTCGTCCCTACCTGCTGCGGATCGAAAATTTGTGCAAGATTTGGCCGATAATCTGCACATAGAATGGCGAACTGTTGAAAGCGAGGACGGTATGCGCAGCATGCAACTGTCATTCGCCCCTAAGCAAGTAGTCCATGAGGAAGATGAAGATGATGAGGAGGAGGATGAAGAATCGCAGCTTGCAATCCTCCGAGTTGTCAAGCAATATGACAATGCCCAGGTCCTGGATGTTTCAAAAGAACAAGCACAGGCTGAGATGGACCGCCAGTATGAGCTGAAATTCCTTGAGTGGAAAGACAATTATTATAAGGATAAGTTTGAATGGGGTCGCGATAACGATGTGGAGCTCACTAAGCTGTGCGAAAACTATGTCCAGGGCCTGCAGTGGGTATTGCATTATTATTACAGAGGGATTGTCTCTTGGCCATGGTACTATCAGTACCATTACTCGCCAATGATTTCTGGTAAGTTTTTTTACAATTATATTTGTTCTTGTACTTACAATCAGTGGTAGATGTCACAAAAGGTCTTAATGCTGATCTCAACTTCAAGCTCGGGCAACCTTTCCATCCATATGAGCAATTGATGGGGGTGTTGCCTGACAGGAGCAAGAAGATTGTACCCACTGTCTACCATGACCTGATGACAGACCCAAAATCGCCAATCATAGACTTTTATCCACGCGACTTTGAACTTGACATGAATGGCAAGAAGATGGAGTGGGAAGCCGTTGTCAAGATCCCATTCATTGACGAAGCCCGATTACTGGCTGCCATGGCCCCCAGAAATGCCTTACTGAGTGAGGATGAAAAGGAGAGGAATGAGTTTGGCGCCACAATGAAGTTTGTGTACGATCCTGATATTGAGTTCACGTACCCGTCATCATTGGTGGGAATCTTCCCTGATATTGCCCACTGCCACTGTGTCGAGAACATCTTTGATCTGCCTACTATTGAAGGCTTGGACTATCACGTTGGTCTTGTGGAAGGAGTCAGGCTTGGTGTGTCGGCTCTCGCTGGCTTCCCCAGCCTAGCCACTATCCCATACAATGCGGCACTCGGATTCCAAGGCGTTACTGTCTTTCAACAGAGCAGTCGAAATGAGAGCATGGTTGTTAGTATCAAAGACCCTGAGACACGAACCAATGTCAAAAATGCCATAGTGAAGTTGGGCCAGCGAGCATTTGTTGGGTACCCATTCTTGCAGGAAGGAAAAGTAGTAAAGATCTCCGATGAGCTCTTTGATTACTTCCCTCCTGAAGCAGGAACAAATCAGGCTGTTCCAAACCCCCACAGCCCACGAGAAATTGATGATTGGCGTGCTAAAGCACAACGTATTGAGAGCAACTATAGCACACGTCTCGGTATCGAGATCGGTACTGTGGAGTCCATTACCCATGTGGAATTGCTGAAGGGCCTAAAAATAACCGATGAAGGCGCCGCAGTCAAGGAATATGCCGTCATGCCTGGACAGGACCATGATTTCGCTTCTCAAATAATTGTTGATGAAGTTGTTAGCGAAGATCAACGATTTTTAGAGAGAGCAGCGTTGCCAATTGAGGAAGAATTCCCTCCTGGATCCCGAGCTTTCTTCCTTGGAGAGTTCAATTATGGCAGACCTTTGGAAGTTGTTGGCCATAAAGAGAATCGTGCTGAGATATGGCTGTCCACTGTTAAAGGGAAAGAAGCTGAATTTGGTCGTCAAGTTGTATTGAACCATCGCAGTCAGGTCCGATACACATCTTCCTACCAGGTTGCGAACATGCTAGGACTTCACCCACTTGTCCTGAGCAAAATCACCTCATCATTTTCTGTCGCTGCACTTGGACTACCTCGTCTAAACTTGGGCTTGAATCTCAAGTTTGAGTCAAAGAAACTGAAGGTTCTAGGCTATTCACGCCGCTCAGAGAAGGGATGGGAGTTTAGCGAGAAGGCCATCCAGCTTCTTAGCACTTATATGACCAAATTTCCAGAGTTTATCGCAGGCATTCAGCGGAAGCCAACTGCTAAGGAATATGAAGAAGGCGACTTCTATCCGAAGGAAACTGCAGCTACAAAATTCAGAGAGATAGTAGCATGGCTAAAATCAATTGAAGCGAAGCACTTCGAGAAGGTACCTCTTGATGCAGAGCAACTCGACTCAGATGTTGTTATGGCAATCGAGGAAGCAGCGAACGCCGCCTTAGCAAGTGGCCCGCCTCCTGAGTTCAAGAAATTGAAAGGAGTTCCTCGGAATGCGCTTATGAAGCCATCCGATGCTGAGCATAGGCTTGGTAATCAACGCTTCCATCTTGGTGATCGCGTAGTCTATGCGCAAGACTCAGGTCGTGTGCCTATTGCTACCCGAGGCACAGTTGTCGGCATCAGTCGCACTCCTCTTACTACCCTCCTAGATGTCGTTTTCGATGTTACATTCATGAGTGGTACGAGTTTGGGTGAAAGATGCTCTCCCTTCAGAGGTTCTACCGTTCCTATTTCATCTGTCCTTAATCTGACGGAAAAGCAAGTCATTGCTGGCTCAAAAGCAGCCGCTGAGAAGCGCCCAGTTCCTGTTTCAATCCCTTTAACAATCAACGGACGAGGAGGTTATGGCGCTCCACCAGGTCCTGGAGGCAGAGGTCAGCTCCGGGAGGCTCCGGCACCTCCTAAATTGCAGGGCTCTTTTCGTGGAGCTGTTACTGGACAGGCTGGCTTCCGCGGCAACGGAAAATCGGGAAGCCGAGGTGGAAGAGAAGGCCTTGGCTATGGAGCAGATAATGCAACTCCAGCTGTCCACAGCAGCGTTGCTAATCAAGACCAGACACGCTTTGCACAAACTCCAGCGAATGGTTCCCGAGGTGGAAGAGGTGGTTCTCATACCAATGGATTACGAGGAGGTCGCGGAGGCTCTGTGCCTACTCCTGCGGGCTATAACGCTGTGCCACCACCACCAAGTCTGGACGCTCGAGGTAGGGGGAGGGGTCGCGGGCGCGGCAATGGTAGAGGTCGAGGGACTCCAAGAGGTGGAAGAGGAGTTGCACAAGTACAGGAGTCGTAATTCGCTGCGCACATAGCCCCACGATACTTTAGATTTAACTATGACCTGTGCTTTATTCCTAGCTCTTGAATGTCTATGGTAATGTGGCTATAGTTGGTAAAAATGTTGGCGCAAAGTTATTGGAAATGATGCTTGGGTAGAGATTAAATCAGTCATACAGACAGGTGTCCTCTGTATGACAGATATATAATATTTGCTCCAAATATCACAGTACAGTCTCTATCCATTCTTGACTTACATGCAGGATCCACTCATACCTGGCCCGTTTAATACAATGTCATGGAGCATCTCGCTTAAGCCCCTATCCACGTTTGCTTTAGCGAGACGTCAATACGCCATCTATTATCCAAAATTCACGGCTTTCCTCGCCAACGCCGCGTTCCATGACCGTGAATTTGTTATGAAGTATTGCCTGATTCCTCTTTTGCTCGTCTGCAAACTTTCTTATTTGTCACATGCTCCACCCTCATGCAAACAACATAAAGTCTTCACCATTAACAAGCCGTCACAAATCAGCTGCTCGATTGTTAGTTTGTTGTGGTGCAAATATATCGAAGACTAAGTTTCCCAGTTCCAGCTGCAGAAGAGATCATAAGATGAATATCTTTGTGGAAAATGATGATGTCGAGTCCGGCGCCACTGGACTGTCGGGGAATAAAGCAAATACGGTACTTCACACAAGCTTCACTTCTAACCGTGTGTCTACAGACGAGGCTAGTTCAGTGGATTATGGAAACACTCAGTCTTTTGCGGGGCAAACAGTTGGATCTCTTCTTCTATCGCCCAGTCATGCCCGAGCACTGACGCCACAAACTTATGCAGCGCTTGAATATCCCGCCATACTACCAAACTCATCTCTTAACTCCGGGGTAACTATCAATCCACGGCCAAGATCTGTTCCATCAACCAGCTCTGGAGTCTTAAGAACCCGTGGTATACCTCAAGCTAGGGGATCACCACGCTTCGGAAACGAAGTGCTAATACATCAACAATTCGCTCGTCAACAACCATTCTTGTCTCAGACCGCCCTTCAGCAACCATCAATGCCTCAGTCGAAGTCCCAAGAACCGACTTCACGGCCCACTCTGCAACTCCCAACTTCATTAAAGCCGACTCCGCAACAACCTAATTTGCAGCCACCCGTTCCACGCCAATCTTCTCTGCAATCAACTGTATCTCAAGATCGCGCGCATCAACCACAGACCCTTCCACAATCAGCAATGGAACAATCTGTCTTCGAGGAATCCATCTCGCAAAAGAATTTTCCACAGCACCCAATTATGCAGAAGCCAACTAAGCAGGAAGCCGAACGCATGGAGGGGAGCAAATCCATGGTACTGGGCAGAGATATAGAGCCGCATGAAGTCATACATGAAAGCAAATCCAAGAATCAGAGCCATGCGGTAGATAAGGGGAAAGGCAAGGAAAGAATCCAGGAGTGCAAGGCGAGAATGAGGACAAATGCTCCACGCAGCTTTGGTGGACCAGGAGAAGATATCACTGCAGAAGAGTCTGACTTCGCTGCTAAAGTTCAAAAAATGATAGACAGGGATGACGATCGTATCAAACTTGACATGAAGCTCTCTGACATGAGTATCAAACGTCAGCCAACTGCCGAGGATGCTGTAAAGGCTAGGGGTGGAATATCCAAAGAAGAGTTTGCAACAGAGATGAAGATCAATATTAAAGATCTGGAGGAGAACGAGCGAAAGCTTGATGTAGCTGAGCAAAACCGTTCATCAATGAATGAAGATGCCATTGCTGTCTTTGGTCTCGTGCTTGATGTCGATTCTCTGATGGATGACGCCGAGCCACTTCTACAGGCCCAATTTCTAGATCCTAATAACGACCCGATCAAGAAGACGAAAGCCACTGGCGATTTCTTTGATAGTCTCAGTAACTATCCCGAAATTATGATGGAGATCGCCAAATTCCTCAGACCCCGAGATTTTGTCAAGATCTACTCCATCTCTACGCCGTTCAATGAAATTATCGGAAGCTACCTGTCCCATACCTTGCAATTAGCTGCGAAAACGCAAGCACCAGAATCTGCAGCTGTATTTAGGTTCAAGTTTTATGGAGATCTCTGTCAGTTTGACCCAGCTTCCCGCCCAGATGCGAAGAAACATATGTTAGTTCGATCGGTGCCGAGCCCGCGATGGCTACAGATGGTAGTCCATCGAGACAGGACGATTCGTGACATCCTCGCTCTTATGGCACGACAGGGCCACCGCATGCCAAAAGACATGAGTCTATCATTGAAGAAAATGTGGTTGATCATGGATATTTCCACCAGTCGCCAGCGAATTCAGCTACTCCACAGTCCATATTTCACCGATAAGGATATATACAACATGCAGATGTTCATTGTAAAGCTAGATATGCGCTTCAATGATCCATTCGACGGACCTGGTAGCGATAAACTGCGGAAACTAATGCTGGGACAACGTGGCTTAACTCCACTGTGCAAACTTCTCAAGAGGGAGATAGGTAAAACAGAGATGGAGGTTACCAAGATGGGTATCCGCTACGCCTATTTGGTTGAACCTAGGTTTCGAGGTATGCCACTCTTCGATATTCCACCAGAGGAGATTGGCATTGGGCATCTGGAAGGCTGGGGAAAGGGGGTCGTCCATCTATACCGCCCAGATGAGTTGGTGATGAGAGAAGCCGTGAGACGCAGACTGAAATTGAAGAACCATATTTTGGGCATGATGATCTGGGGTTACGTTGATCCTCGAGCTGGAGAAAATATCAAAGTCACGGATGAGGAGATGTACATATCAGAGGATGAGTCTGAAAGCGAAGAGTATGAAGTCTGGAACGATGACTGGGAAACTGACTCTGATGGAGAGCGCATCGAGATACTGGAAGAGATGTCGGAACAGGAATAAGAACCTCCTGCTAAAGGAAATCTGCTGAATATGATGGCGGTTTCAATGCGAGAAAGATACTGCGCAGGATATTGAACGCGACCTGGCCGTTTTATTTGGCACAAGGAGAAAAGAGGAGACTTTAAGCGAAGATTAAAGGCATTTACATGACGGGTTAAGGGACAATCGAACTCTGGAGCGTAGGGATGGGTGATGCGCTCATTCTTTGCATCCATTGCTGTGTATAAATGTCCTAAATTAGCTGAGAGCAGAGAAATCGCCACCTATTACACTTCAACCCAAATGTTTCATTAATCTTCATGGTAATAACGAATGTTATCATCAACGAAGGGAAATAAGAGGATAGCTCATACCTCAACCAAAGACTTGAGGTTAAATTAAATTCCTATATATGTAAATTTATACCCCTGCTGCAGAACCACATTCAGGTTTTATATCCAACTTCCTTTGTTAAGAACAAACGAGAATCAACTATATCATTGGCTACAAATTCTATAAACTGAGTCCCTAAAATATTCGTTAACCTCTTCAAGAAATCTTCTAGCCTCTATTCTTCGTTAGCTTAATTCTGTCTGAAGATGAGTAAACTAAGCTTTAGATGGCTCATTGTGGTGTTGCCTTCTTCGATATCCATAGCGACGGATTACTGAATTACGTCTAGATTACTCTTGGAAAGAAGCGATAAACTTGCTTTTGGTATATTTAAGCAACTGACTAATTCAAGAAGGTTATTGTCACTCACCTCATCTATGAATTCCTTAACAATGTATCGATATGTCTTGACGTCAGGGGTCTGGCCAATTCTAACAACCGTAACAAGTGCTTGCCTTTCAGCCCATTCCGTTATGGTTCCATAATATAAGCTCGACAAGCAGCAGTGCGCTTTACCCTTGCCCATAATCTTTTTATCTCTTAGAGTGCTGATACGAGTTAAGAAAAACCTGCCCAACTCCGGCGCTACTTATCGAGGCTAAGAAGGGACACTGCAATTATCAGTGTTGACAAAATCGAGAGATATCTTCCGCTAAGAATATCGGCTATCATAACTTGCTCAATAGATCTATCACTTTGACCCGACAGGTAAAGACAACATTAAAAGTAGTGAGCCGTAAGAACAAGCTGGATGCTGAAAATCGTACCATTTTATAGACCTCCTCTCAGGTTAGTCCCTAAATGCCTGCAAATTTTGGCATGTGCCACAACGTCAAATCGACCAATAGCGGTAGGATTCTTACTAGCAGATCGTTTTTCATGTCACTTGGACTGTACATAGAATGTTAAAGTAAGGAGCGATCTTGATGTGACGTGTATAGCGGCAATAAAGGCGAATTTGGGAATAAAGAGATATGGCCCGGTGGCTAAATGTAGAGTAAATATGCCTGACGAGAGATCATCTCGAGGAATATTCTCAGAGTTCTGAGAATTCTGTTATCCACTTTTATGTTTCCTCAAACGTACTTGTGTGTCTCGTTAAAAGCAGAGCGTCTTCTAAAGGGATTAGCTTTCAAGCAAGAATTCCAAAATGTATAACACCAGTATTAGCCAAAGTTAATAGCAGGAGTTACGATTATTGCTTGGCTCTTCTAATGTAGTAAGTAGGAGTGTCAGATAGAATTTCAGAATACTTGCACTAGTCACATGAATCTAATTGAAAGTGTAATTAGGATAGGCAAGATCTATTGAGGTCAATTACAGTACGAGTAACTCCACACTAGAATTATGCTATACTCTCCCATTCGACATATCTCTCAGACCCAATATGTCCAGACGCAAATAAAGCATCAAAGTTTTCTTGTGGCGCATTTAGCTTGAGCCGCATTGGCCATGGTTCAATAATGGTGTGGCGTGGTTTCATCTTGAGCCCGCCCACTTGGCCAATTTCCTCAAATCTTTGCTCTTCCATAAAATTATTAAACGGCTTATCAAAAGCTCGGAACAATGCAAGCGCTCCAAAGATTCTCATAAACTCCGCGGTGTGTTTATTCCGATCCTGAAACACTGCAGGATTGACGGTCAAGTATTTCCGAAGCCGGGTCTTTCTTCCATAGTGGCAAAGAGATCTGCCTCAGTACAGGTCTGCTAAGTGGCATTTAGAAACAACATTAAAAGGGTAGCGTGAGGATTCTGGTCTTTTGCTTTTAGTAGCGGTCCGAAAGTATCCAGAGTGCACCGAGGACCGATGTATGCACAATCACAATGTTTGACACCTGCAAAGATCAATATTTTGTTGCTTCTAGTGCCAATATTACCACTGGATTCATGCAGCTTACCTCAATTCTATCAAAGTAGAACTTATCTATTCTCCCTTGTTGCATGAGGCCAGGCAAATCTACCGCGTCAACATTGAAAAGGCGGAAGCAAGCTTTTGTTATCTGAAGTTTGTTGCAGAATTCGACCAGAACACTCTGTAAGTAGACAAACAGATTCCCATACATGTCGTTCTTGGCCGGCAGTACCTTTTTGGCGACATCTTTAGCTGGCCATCCTTCGAGAGGGTCTGCAGAGTCCATCATTGGCCATAACGCCGACCGAAAGAGGGTTCTAAATATAGGTCAGAAATGTTACGGCGTATCTGGAACCGGCCGTAGACTTGCGGATTAGGAGTATCGAATTCAAACCGAGAGTGTCCAAATGGAAGCAACAATCCTTCTTCACGGAACTTCATAATGCACATATGCCACGACGGTGGGCGAGAATAGAGTGCCTTTTCAAGATAATCTTTCCTCTCTGGGGCTAGTGTTGTCAACCGCATGATATTCTGGGCCTGACCTGCTGACATTCCATCGGGAAGTTGTAAGTAAGTGGGAAGGCGAGCGCACATTCTTTTCCGCAGCACGATCTGTATAGATCGTGTGCCAAAGGTCCATGTTTTTGATTGCATTGAGTTCGGTGATCTATCTTTGATTTTGAGGTAATATCTTTTCTTGGAGTAAGTGGAGTGTTTGCGCTGGTATTAGTGCTGAATACCATATATGCAGCATGATACTTGCCGCTACACCAGGCTCAAAGTTCAATGCCACAAGGAGGAGGACGATATTGCGTGCAACAACGTAGAAGTATCTATCATTAATAACGTTCTCATAATAACCCGTATATGTTGACGGCAGTGAAGCAAAAGTTTTGACGACATTTCGGATATCTCCAGACGCTTCATTACATCAGTCTCTTAGTTAATTCTGCAAGGGGCGGATACATACCTGCAAACAAAAGACAAAATTTAGCTGGAAAGTTATCTGCTTCATTTCCCAGACGGTTAATTATGTCAATCGCTGGGACATTCCCCCAAAGATATTTCTGCCTTCCATGGATCGTCATCATAGGATCATCATCCATAGCAACAAAGGCTGGAATTCGACCATCCATTTCCCAATTCGGCTTCCATGTTGCCTTCATCATAGGAGATTTGCAAGAGAGTTTGTGTCTACTCCAATGTGCAATCTGACACTCCCTGCTGCAGTACTATATCGGCATTTGATGTTAGAATACTGTACACCCTCAGACTGGATTGGGTTCCAGAACAGAGCTCTGACCTGGACTAAGAAGCAACCTTTGCAAGTATTTGGGGCTTGTTTAGTACATGGTGGCTTTGCACCGTTGTCAAGATTTTCGGTGTTAGCACAAGGAGGCCGATATGTCTGCGCAGCGTCGGCCATGGCTGGCCACTTGGACCAGTCGTTTTTGAAACTGCAATATTGGCTGGCAGCAACCTGAACTTAGATTGGCATTGTTTCCATTATATGCCCAGTCAAGAATATTCGTATTTGTAGAGGCGCTTTGGACTGATGGGTGCGACCAGTATTTGTAGACGGGACCTCGTTGGCTGTCCGCTTGTTACCAAACGGCAATCAAGTCTATGCAAGTTTGCTCCTAAGAGTTCAGACTTGCTTAGGTTGAAGGTTGACTCAGATGGCATGATTATACAAGCCCACTGCCAAAGGAATTTTTTGTGAATTAAATTATTGAGTTAATATTCCTATTCAATGCTTCCTGCTGGATCTATATATCAGGGTATGCGACCCTTAACAAAGGGGTTAAGCGAAGTTGCGCAGTGAATCATTCTCTGGCTCTCAGTATCGCTGAACAACGATAATGTTTGACGCCCGGTCAAATGGATTAATCTAGAATAGTTGAGACGTTATTCACGGCAGTTATTGAAACCTACTATTTGAAGAGGCCAATACAGGGTTTCCTTCGCTGAGCACTTCGATAGCCGTTACGCTCAAATACACTAAGTCTTTAGCTGCGAAGAGAATTAAATTCAGAGTAAATATATTAAGCTTTATTAATACAGCTAAATAATTTAAACACTAAAACCCTTTGGTCTCCTTTCTACCGCATACATAGTGTTGCTCATGATCGCATGTCTTAATCGGGCAAGCACGCAGCTAGATGTCGTTGAAGATCATGTGAAATTACATAACCAACAGAGAGCGTAAATCTCAGCACGCGAACTGATCAGGCCGACACTGAAGATGTTGCTATCCTGAATCATCTCGATGCAGCAACAGTGGTCAAGAAACGCAACAGTGGCATAGGTATGGTCGAGGGCATAGATGCACACGCGCAGGAGATCGATCGTGAAGTGACCTGTGGGGTCAGTGGATCATTCCATACTTCTACAACTGTACGGCTTCGAAAGCCTGCTGGTTAGGTACGAGACAGCACTGGAAGTGATAAGCATCAACAAAACCCCAACTCATCGGAACCCCTGCCTTGACCTGGTCGCTCTTGACACAGAGATGCCTGCAACGATATATGGGAATGGAAAAACGCGTGAAATTGATGCCAATACACCGGCACAGAGGACTCGACATACCTCTTGGGTTTTGGGGGTCAGAATAGACGACAGCCTCTCCGTCGTCAACCTTTCATCCTTGGCGTATCTAGCCACACATCGGGTTTCCATCCTCTTGATACCTTGATTGACTATCATAACAGGCCTCCTCTTGCCTGCTGGAGGAGCAGGATCTTATTTGTGAAGGTTGGAAGTCTTTGCTGGGTGGTTGCTCCTGTCTGGACGATACCTTGTCATATGGCTTGATGGTTTTGGACTAATTTCTAAGCTTGAAGGCGATCTTAGTCTTCCCTCAAGGCATACCAACCGATAGGTAGTGCTTTGCCTCTATGTTGATGTGTTTGATGTTTTGAAAGACTTTGGCAGTATGTTACGACACCCCGCAATATCAAAGCGCATGTCGTTCTACGGACTCTACAGAATTCAAGCTAGTCTAGCCACTCTGGCAATTCTAGAAGCCATTGTGTCGTGGTAACCAAATCAGCCTCTGATGCTTCATCTGCCGCCCACTGCGGCGTGCTTCCCACAGCCTCGGATGATAGCGGCAGATCGTCGAGCAAGATTGTCATGAGTTCTAATGTGGCTACCGGGGTGTTGGATGTCTGATATTAAGGCCCTATTTGCAGACAGATAGCTTGAGTTGAAGGCCAGCCGCCCAGAGTGTTGGGGCTATTTAGTATGTCTCTACGGGAGTTACCTCTACGATATTGGTTGCGACAAGCATACTTCCCTTGGGAAGTCAGCAACAAACTGAAATCAGCTATCATTACTGGCGGTCAGAGTCATACAGCGCGTTGGCATCGCTGGTTCAATAACGGCTCATTGATATACAACTACAGGGACTAAACGGTCTGCAGCAATCTGAGCATTCAATCGCCCGATCATCAGCAAGCTGGGAGATAGACCTCGGCCAACGACTAATCGACACCTTGATATTCTTCGTCAAAGAATCGAAATGTGCGCCATCCACTGAACCTCTACCCATTAATGGACGGATTACCAGACGATATTCTTGTCGAGGGGTTCATGATGTGGTTGTTGGTGGTGATGCGACCCGGGCGAAGGCGTTATCACCCGCACCCACTCCCGACCACATTTTTCATCAACTTTGGCAATAGGAGAGAAGAGGATGTTATCTGTTTTTGCAGGTGCATTTTGCCTGGGCCTTTGCGTATCGTAGACCATTTTGCATGCTGTGAGAATCCAATGCGTAATTACGAGTGGGAGAGGAGGAGAAGGAAGCTCTTGCCGAGGATTCTCTCCATCTCTGCACAGGCGCTCGGGATCCCACACGGAAAGGCCACACGCACACACTTCACTTCACCTCACTCGAACGGTGAGTGACAACCACCAGGACGATGAGGCTCTTGGATCTTCTTATAGCTTTTCTTCCGTTCAGCGTACCTTCCCATCCTCTACTTATTTCCTTAATTCTTTTTCAGTCTCTATCTCTCACTTTATCCTACTTGCGCCCTCAACCTGGTCTTGGCACGGGTGCGCGGGCCAGGCGACCTCGCTAAGCTGCAAATGGAAGAGCCGTTCTTTAGTTCTGCTGCAACTCTTCTCGTCAACATTCCCTCTCCACGCCATTTTCGAGCCCGGTATGTCGCAATGAAAGACAGCTGGGGCAACGGAGACGACCGACGAGACCGAGGCAGAGTCGATCGTGGAGTTACACGCCTGAGAAGATCGCGATCGCGGTCGCCACCTCCTCGTCGCCCCGAGAGCGTGAGGGAGCCCAAGGGCAGAGATCGCAGTCCCATCGCCTCGCGGGTGATCCTCGACCACGATCGGCCGCGCGAACGCAGCCCGGACCGCCGACGGAGGGCCTCACGGTCTCCGCTGAGGGATTCGAGGGAGGAGGTGCGGGAACGCAACAGAGGCCGAGAGCTGTTGGACACGCGAGGCTCTGACAAGCCAAAGCGAATCAGCCGGCACTCTCCATCATCAGGGAAACGCCGGAAGAGTCGAAGTGTCTCGCCCAGTCGCGAACATCACAAGAAATCTAGGCGGCCGTCCTCTCGCAGCCCCCCTCGATTTGCAAGCTCAACGTCGTCTCGCCACGAGAAGAAGCGACGCACGATCTCTCCACTTTCGCCTCGCAGGCACTCGCTCGAACGCAAACATAGTGACAGCCGTGGGGAGAATAGACACAGACACCATCGGGAGTCCGGATTCTCGAGCAGGCGTGGACGTTCTCCCAGTCCCGGACACGACCGACAGGAACCCTACCAGAGCCGTCCTCGACACCGTTCTAATTCGAAGCCGGATCGATCACCGCAGCGAAGTTCAGGGAGACCACACAAGCCGCGGGAGAGATCGCGATCAAAAGAAAGGGGGAGGAAACGAGAACATTCTCCTCGAAGAGGACATAGGTCGGATATCGAGTCGGAAAGTCATTCTCGCCAACAGTCGCCGCGTGCGTCGAGGGAGTCCAAGGCGCATCGAGGATCATCACCCCCAAGGCACACAGGGGATCGAGCGCCACGAAACGACTATCGCTTAGGCAAGCCAAGAAGAAGATCACATTCGACAGACCGGAGATCATCGATTGCCGGCTCTGGCGCTAATAGCGCTGAGGCAGAATCTGAAAAGATGGCGGGTAGAGGAGGATATTATGGAGCGCCCCATGGATATCACCCTGCTCAGCAGATGCAGGCTGCGTTTCCCCTAAAACCGCAATATAACCAAGGAGCGCCCGACCCCCGACAATACTCACAATCCCCGCACCACATGACACCAAATTCATATCATAGCTCTCCCCAAGCAAATTCGCCATATCATCCTGGAAGGAGTAATTGGAATAGTCAGCCACCGCAGCAGTATTCTCCTCAATCGTAAGTTCGTATTTACTCTTAAAAAAAGATTGCAGTGCTGATAAATCACAGCCAGTATCCTCCACCCCAACAGCAAGGATTTTCTCCTACTGCTGGTCCTCAAGCGCATTACTATGGTAATCAAGCACAGTCGCCTCCATATCATCCTGGTCCGGAGCCTATGAACCAGCCGTATCCGCCACACAGTAACTACCGAGGGAATCGAGGTGGTTTTAGGGGTAATTTCCATCCGCGCGGAAGAGGAGAATACAGAGGACGTGGGCACTTCCAAAACCTTCACTGGAACGCACAAGGCCGTGGCCGAGGCCACTCGGGAAACGTCACTCCTCAGCACACTTCTCCCCAACAGCAATTTCCGCAGTATCCGAATCCTCAGGAAGCAGCTTCTCAACAACCGGAAGCTACAGATGATGATGGTGAAGATCTCTTCAGGCCCTCAACAAAGGATCTTCAGGTTGAAGATAAAGATGAGACCAAGAAGAAGGATGATGAGAAGATGCCGCCTCCAGGTAGGCCACCTGTGTCAGAAGCACAGAACCAACAAAACTCTTCGAAATTCAGCTTTGCCTTTAAGGCTTCTTCAAAAGTTACGCCCACTACTCCAAAACCCGAGATTTCACAGAAGCTCAATGCAGCGCCAAGTCGTCCCATTGTTCAGACGAGCCCTGAACGCCGTGTGCCACCTCGACCAATTCCGACGCAAACGTTCCCACCCAGGCGGAACGACTTCCGCGAGCCTCCACCTCCTACAACTCGTAAGGTCAAGAAGATTATGAAGCGTTTGAAAGAGAGGCCACAACTCCCGGAAGAATTCAAAGCGTCTGATTCCGTATACTACAGGAAACCTGGAAACGAGTCTGTTATTGGGTCTGGGACGTACGGCAAAGTGTTCAAGGCTATACACGTTTATACCAAAAGCTTGGTGGCGCTGAAGAAGATTCGGATGGAGGGCGAACGAGACGGCTTCCCCGTCACAGCGGTGAGAGAGATAAAGCTGCTCCAGTCACTGAAGCATCAAAATATCGTGAATCTCCAAGAGGTGATGGTCGAGAAAAACGATTGCTTTATGGTCTTCGAGTATCTCTCCCATGATCTTACTGGCCTGCTCAATCACCCGACGTTCAAGCTGGAGCCAGCACACAAAAAACATCTCGCGAAGCAGCTTTTTGAAGGTCTCGATTACCTTCACCGGCGAGGTGTGCTCCATCGGGATATTAAAGCAGCAAATATTTTGGTGAGCAATGACGGACAACTTAAGCTCGCAGATTTCGGACTTGCTCGCTTCTACGCCAAGAGGAGACAACTGGATTACACGAACCGAGTCATCACGATCTGGTATCGCTCGCCAGAATTGCTACTCGGTGAAACCCAATACGGCCCAGAAGTGGATATCTGGAGTGCAGCTTGCGTGCTTGTGGAAATATTCACGCGTCATGCGATCTTCCCTGGCGATGGAGGCGAAATTAGCCAGCTAGAGAAGATCTACGCAATACTCGGCACTCCGAATAAGGTTGACTGGCCTGGGTTAGTCGATATGGCCTGGTTTGAACTCCTTCGGCCTACTGTGCGTAGACCGAACGTATTTGCGGATAAGTACAAGGATAGAGTAACACCAGCTGCCTTTGAGTTGCTTCAAGCCATGTTCCAATACGATCCTGCGAAACGTCCCGGTGCTAGCGATGTGCTTGAGCATCCATACTTCACTGTGGAGGAGCCGCAGGCAAGGCAAGCTGTGGAGTATGTTTCGTCTCTCCCCTCTACACATGGCGCAGATTGAACAAGACACTAACGATATTATAGACTCGCGAAACTAGATGGCGATTGGCACGAATTCGAATCCAAAGCACTGCGCAAAGAGAATGAGCGGAAAGATAAAGAGGCGCGGAGGCAAGCACAGAAAGAGGCTGCTCTAAAGGCCGAGAACGATAAGAAGAGACCTTCAGAAGCGGACGCCGGGGAACCAAAAGCTAAGCGTATTCATGTCCGAGACATGTCTGATGGTCCTGGGACAAATGCTGATGGCGACGAGGAAGTAGCCACAGTAGAGGGGTGATGTAGAACGAATCTTGTGTAAGAGTAATAGCGGGCAATGGACGTAAGGAAGCTTTATACATATTTGAGCCGGCATTGGAGGCGACATTTTCGCCTGGCCACCACATAGAAGACTAGCATATTGGCGAAGCTGAAGTCGGAGGTCGTGCGCTCTTTCATCTAGCATTATCGAAGACCAGAGGAATGAAGAGAGCCTTGCAAGTCTTTTGTGGACTTGTATCGACCTATTTATCGCGAGCATTTGTCTGCCTGTTGGCAATTAGGGAGTTGTGTGACGCTGATGAATGAATGATGTGTGAGTATGTAAAATAGGGTTGATAGCTATAAGTAATGGCGGTTCGCTTATCTTGCATACACATTGTCATGTCTCATCTCCATAGAGCATTTCCTAGTGTGCCCTTTAGATCTGAGATGAAAGGATGAAGGGAATGAGTTTATATTTCAGTTCTATACGACGGAGATTCATACTTATTCCTCATTACTTAACTACCCTTCCCATCAGTCCAGAAAGATGCACCTCTTCCCATCCTCACCCTGTCCTCCATCCACACAGGTCTCTACCAGCCAGACCATTCATAAGATAACGCCAGGCACCATATACCCTTCCAAATACAAAAGGTCCAATTCAGAACTATGTGATATGCTGCCACCCTAAGCACCGCTTCTGTAGATCTGGCTTCCCTGGCTACGAATAGCGATCGTGTCTCTTCTCTGCAGGATCACCAGCGCCCTATTGAGAGCCTGTTCACTGTACCCCTTCCCCTCGCAGATCTCCCTCTTCAACGTCGCAAGGCTCGTCGACCAGCCAATTGGAAGCCTCTTTTTGAGCTCATCCTCTAGCTTGTGCACCTCTTCGTTCAGCTCCTTGCTGCCCTGGTTAGAGCCTAGTTTCACAGCGTCCATGGTGGATGCAAGGAAAAGCCGGATAGCCTCGTCAACATGCGACTCCGTGGCCACGGACGAGAGAGTGAGCTTGGCTAGGGCTTCGGTGATACGGATGATGGCTTCAAGTTGGCGGATGGTGATAGGGATGGAGGAGCGTACGTTGTTCTCGAGTTCGGCGGCGTGAACTTGCTTGCGGATGGAGACGAAGTGCGAGGAAAGTTTCTCGGCCGCTTCGGGGGAGAGGTGGGGAGCGCATCTCCTGCTGGCTGTTAGTCTCTCTGGTGCGCGTGAAGGGGAATAAGAGAAAGGGAAAGAGCGTACGACTTGCAGTAGCTGATATACCGCTTCATCTTCTCAACTGAGATCTCGGCATCGGCTTGTTCTTCCTGCCCTCGGCCACCCATATGTACATTCATGACGTACTTGGCGATCTTTTCATCTCTTCCCCGATCGTGATCGTCCTTCACAATGAAGATCATGTCGAAACGAGAGAGAATGGTAGTCTGAAAGTCGATGTTCTCGCCGGGGGTCTTCAGATCATCATATCTTCCGAAAACGGGGTTGGCAGCTGCTAATACAGATGTTCGTGCATTGAGGATCGTCGTTATACCTGCTTTGGCAATGGAAATTGTTTGCTGCTCCATAGCCTCGTGGATAGCTACTCGATCTTCGTCACGCATCTTGTCGAATTCGTCAATACAGACGACGCCTCCGTCAGCCAGCACCATAGCTCCTCCTTCGAGGTAAAATTCGCGAGTTGTGTGGTCTCTCTGAACGGAGGCAGTAAGACCTGCTGCCGAGGACCCTTTTCCAGATGTGTAGATGGCGATAGGAGCAACTTTCTCGACGAATTTCAGCAACTGTGACTTGGCCGTACCTGGATCACCTAAAAGGAGAACATTTATATCTCCACGTAGCTTCATTCCGTCCGGCAGAATCTTCTTTGATCCACCGAAAAGCAGACAGGCAATGGCCTTCTTAATATCCACGTTCCCGTAAATTGAAGGTGCAATGCAGTTAGCAAAGACAGTATAGAGATCCGGCCTACGGCTCATTTCCAAGAACTCTTGCTCTTCTTCTTCAGAGAAAATGGCATTGCCCTTTGCAGTGTGATCAACATCGCTGTGTATGCCAACTGCTCGCAAGTATGGAGTCCGTATCGCTACTGCTGATGTTGTGTTTACACCCTTAGATTGCTTGTTTTGATAAATCGAAAAAATTCCTGTAATCATACATCTTGATCCAGGAACTACCCTGTTGGTCAAATACCGATCCGTAGAAATGAGAACGTGGCGTGGCAACTCTCCAACGGGAACCTGGTCAGGAGCCTCCTGAAGCTTTATGATCTGTTGGTCAACAAATTGGCAAGCTTCGTGAACGACAACGTATGGGTCCATCGGGCATTGATCTTCTCCGGGCATCTTTTGCCTGTCACAGACCCTGGGAAGCGAGACACCTGCAAACCCTCCAGCAACAGGTAGAATCTTAACCTGCTGACAGTTGCGGCATTGGATATGGAGGGAGCTAGCTTTTGAGGATAGCACAGAGGCACCAATCACAATGCCGGGAACTCGAACAAGTCGGGAGATTGTCATCGCATCGAGGTCTCTAATAGATATCTCGCCCACGCTTGAGTGAAGCAGAAGCTGGTGTTCAGGGAGCACGATTTCTTTTTGTGAAGGGTAAACGATGCGCATTGTACATCTTTTCAGGGCGCTTTCAAACTAGTACTAATCAGTATTGTACGAATGAGTTGCGTCTACACCCTTACGAGGGGAATAATCTCTGCAGGTTCAGTAACAAGTCTGTGTGCGAGTTCTTCGTTGAAAGAGATGAGATGTCCGACATCTACATCGCAGTAGTACTGCTTAAGGAGGACATTCTCGCGGATTTGGTCTCTGCAGTATGATTTTAGTTCCTTCCTCAGCTCAGAGTCGCTGAGAACCTACCTGTACACGAAGGCATTGTCGAGTCGAAACTGGAGGATAAACTGTTCCAGTTGCGACTGAACCTGACCACGAGTATCATCATTGTTCTCGTAGTCTGGAGGAAGCACACTCAAAGAGTATACCGATTGTCTATCCATGGTGATTGTCCTTTCCTGTTGCTATGGAAGTAGAGTGTCGGGATGCAGAAATAGAATTGACAGTTGAGAGGAGAAGAATTCAGGAGGAAGACGCGACGCGACGCGTCGCGCAGATATCGTGTAAAGTGGTTATAGATGTTTTGCCTTAGTGCCTAAGGCAAAAACAAGCAACATGCTGCGGCTCAAAAGGTTTAAATGGACAGAGAATCACGACACTGCTCACCCCATGAGAATAGAGGGCCCACAAGGGGATGAGAGCTTGGAGTGGCCGGATCGTCAAAGCAATTAGATACGACTACCTATTCTCCCAGCAATGATACCCCGATAGCGACTCTACCACTGTCAACATCCGGTTGACTTACAAGGGCCTCCGTGGCCTCTATGACACTCACGAGCTTTCGGATTTCATCGTGCCTTCTGACAATCTCAACGGCATTTCAACGTCCCAGTTGATTGCACGGCTGCGGGGGAGGTCGGGGCAACTGCTCGCGGTAGTGGAGGTACTCGATGGCGGAATACTCTACTACCATGGCCTCTTCCTCAAAGCGGGCTTCTCTAGACAGCGGCTCTTCGCATTCGACTCCTCAACCTCGGAATGAACGTCCGTACATGCGGTTAGTTGCCGGAGGCATCAATCAAGGGGACTGATGCAAAGCTGACTATTTTAGACACCGCTCAAGCAGTAAATTGTCGCTGCAGTCTAGGCGCGGATCAGTCGCGAGTACGACGAGTTCTATTGGAGGTACCTTAGACACCTCATCTTATAGCCATGGAGTGAGCGAATCCGCGCATAACGGTAGGAGTTTAAATGTTCTTCTCGGAATTTGGGCGCATCGCTAACGGTCTTAGCTATATCTACTCTCCTTCAACCTCCAATCGTCCGGACCGGCCTCCTCCCTTATACGACCGCGCCTGCATTAAGCATCCATAAAGCGCCCACTGCACGAGATATTCCTCCGGTTACTCTCACAAATATACCCACTATTGACCCAACGGAGTTTGATCCCTATATATTGCAGGTTGGAGCCCTATATGATGCTTTGCAGAGAGCAAAAGAAAACGAGGAAGATGGAGGCACACAATTACTACGGAGAAGCCCGAGGTCCGATAGTTTTGCAGACATCATGGAAGAGGATATATCGTCAGACAGACCAACTCTTTCAAGACAGGCCTCGTTGGCTTCCTTAGCTTCCTCTGTTGACGTCCCTTCACCCCGGAAACGGTCCTCGAGCAGTTCAGGTAGGCGGCCACTTCAAGCCCCTACACCATTATCGACAGTCCCAAATGTCTACTTTGATGAGAATTTTCACCTTGAGAATCCCCGAACGTTTGATATTGTCAGCGAACGCTCGGACGTCGTTCGGCCGGCAGCTGGGGCTGTTGAAGAGCGCAAGGGAGTAAATGGAAATGCTGGCGCACCAAGAAAGGCATTAGCCACGAATGCCATTCTGCAGGAGAAGTTGTCATGGTACATGGACACGGTTGAGGTTCACTTGATTTCCTCAATCTCGACTGCCTCCTCATCCTTCTTCGCTGCTCTAGGATCACTAAAAGACCTTCATTCAGAGGCAGCAGAGTCTGTCAGTAGGATAAAGACCCTGCGGAGGGAGCTTAGAGCCCTCGATAAGGAGATGGCCGACGGCGGACTTGAGATTGTTAAGCAGAGACGGAGAAGGGAAAACTTAAAAAGGTTAACTGATGCCGTCCAACAACTAAAACTCGTTTCTGAGTCGGTGGGACAATGCGAGTCTCTAGTTGAGGCTGGAGAGGTTGAAAAAGCATTGGATGCCGTTGATAATGTGGAAAGGCTAATCGCTGGTGAAGAGCCCGAACCTAACTCTTACAACATTGTTCTTCGCGATCTCCGAGGAGCTGCAGCGCTACAGGATGTAGGAGATGATCTTGGTGCGATGCGGTTCCGAGTAGGGAAGACTTTTGAATACAGACTTCTGAACACCTTGCTCGGCGACTTAAGAACCCATGTAGAGACGACTTCTTCTTCGGACACACTCTTACGATGGAGTAACTCTTCGCAACGAGCTCGTGGAGGCCACAATCGTGAGCCTTCCGTCTTCCCGACGTATCTGGCTGTAAACGAAGAATTCAGATCAGTGCTCTTGTCGCATCTCACCGGCCTCTATCGTTCGCGACATACTTCACCGGCAGTAACAGCCTTTCGGGATTCAGTTCTACGAGAGATTCGCAATATTGTCCGTCGCTCATTGCCATCGTCCAATGACGATGATGCAGACTCCATGATGTCCGCCTCTACTGTCGGAGGAGGCCGCCATAAATCTCAGCATGAGAAGTCGTCAATCTTAGCACGCAATCTTCGTGCAATGGATCCCGAGGATGCCGAAGCGATGCTCAAGAAGATATACATTGCTGTTGGAGAAACTTTGAGGAGGGTTAGTACGCAAGCCAAGGTGCTGTTAGATGTTACAAGCACGCTTGGAGATCCCATATCACCTACGTCAAGCGTGGGGTCACCTGCCATACGAACCCCCAATACCCCATCATCCGCGGTAGAGGGCCGATTGACCGGTGGCTCTCTAAAAGGCGTGAATGGCAGAGATCTCCAAGAGGAGTTACATCAAACGCTAGACATGGCCAACCTCCTCGGCCAAGCGGTGGATACCGCTCAGGATAAGATCGTTAAAGTCCTCCGCGTACGGTCTGAGCAAAGCACGCATCTCTCAGTAGAACGATTCTTACGCTACTTTACGCTGAACCTCCTCTTTGCCAATGAATGCGAAGCAGTCTCAGGCCGAAGTGGTACGCCCCTGAAAAATGTGGTGAATGGCCACATCAAGGACTTCGTGCAACACTTGGGCGAATCTGAACGGCAGTGCCTCGCTTCTGGCATGGAAGCTGACCCTTGGAACGCGAAAGATTTTACGGACGAAGACAAGGAATATCTGACAAGAATACTCTCCGCCAGTACCGAAGACGCCAAAGCTTGGAGTGAGGGTAGTAAAGTATGGCTTCCCGCCTCTGCCTCCCCTGACACCTTGCCAACTACAGCAAATGGAACTTTATCCGTTCCCGGTGCCCAAGTCAATGGTAAATCTGAGTCTGGCGCCTCAACACCCGCCCTAGCTACTCCAACGTCAAAAGCTGTTGTACGGCCTGCGGTTATCGATTCCGAATCTTTTCTACTCACAGTTTCCGCAGTCAGTTGCCTGCGCGGGCTCTCTTCTTTCCTCCACCTTATGACGGGCCTCCCGTCCCTTGCTTCCGACGTGGCTACCTCGATTATATCCTACCTCACTCTCTTCAACTCCCGATGCACTCAACTTATCCTTGGCGCGGGTGCTACTCGATCAGCAGGGCTCAAAAATATCACAACTAAGCATCTTGCCCTTGCTGCCCAAGCCTTATCCTTTATCTCCACCCTCATCCCCCATGTACGAGAGTTTGTCCGACGGCATGCTGGCACTGGGGTGTCCGTCTCGAATCTCATGGGGGAATTTGACAAAGTCCGTCGGGCCTACCTCGAACATCAACAGTCCATATACGACAAGCTGGTAGATATCATGGCTGGCCGTGCAACGGTGCACGCCAAGGCCATGAAGACAATTAATTGGGAGAAGGAAACAAAAGGTGTAAATTCGTACATGGAAACCCTGACAAAGGAAACAAACACCCTCCATAAAGTTCTCAGCAAGCACTTACCAGAAGGAACCGTCAGGATGATCATGCAGCCCGTGTTCAAGAGCTACAGAGAACAATGGGGGAAAGCATTCGGGGAAGTGGTCCTTGTCAGCGAGGAGGGTCAGAAGAGGTATGTGCTCCAAGCTATCCACTTATTAGCCAGTCCTAAGCAGAAAATAGGATGTTGCGAGATGCAGAACATCTCAGCTCGCGCATAGGTAGTCTTGACGGGGCTGGGGATACTGGAGAGTTCCTCATCAACCTCATCAAGGAGAAAACAATTCCAAATGCCGCATCCCTTGCCGCCACCCCCGCTACCAATGGCAAGACAAGTTCAGAATCCAAACGATCGATTGGGAGCAAAGAGGAAGCTAGTAAATCCGACGGAAAGGAGGGTGAGAAGGCATCGTAGACTTGAGACATGATCATTAGCCGGCGAATTCCGGGGTACAAGCGCTCATACACAATTATCCTTCTTGGGTATGTAGAATATTACCAATGTATATTTTCACATTGCGATCAGCTTCTCCATAACGCGACCATGCGTGGCATTCTGTAGATAGGGAAACAAACCCCCTCATCATGTCTCGGGAAGGAATATGATTCTATACTGCTGGGTATTTCGCTACCTATATCAGTAAGTTGGATCCAATTTGAAAGTTTATATTATTTTAAACCAGGCAGTTGTCTATCTTCACGTTAGTATATAGAGGATGACTTGCGAAGAGTCCAATACACAACTAAGCCTGAAGCTCCAGTATTCATATTGTGGGATGGCAACGACCGACACCAAAGACAGTCAAAGAGCCATCTCTGCTGAGAAGCCCAGCCAATAATACCAATCTGCTATATGCTCTTCTATAATACATTCTATAATACATGGAGAATCAATCCAAACATATCTAGTACTTAACAGAGTATAATCCTGAGACTTAGGAGGCTATCCTAGATAATTATGTATGGGGCCTATTTGATATTTTCACATCGTTGATTAGGATGTTATTATTATGGCCAAGTGCCAACGAACTACTAGAGGACTGCAACCCACTCTGTTACCCCAACTAAGAAGCCCCGCTGAGAAAGCATCAAGCATACGAAGATCATCAAAGGCTTCGTTTTAAATGTAAGTAATTTTGAGAATTTCTTACTGATTCCATATCTTAAATGTATTTACATATATACCGGAGGGGATAGTCCGCACAAATATATACGGGGGTTCGGGAGTACACACTGAGACAGACACTAATTGGTAACTGGTAGATGCACACTACCATTAGTCAAGCTTGTGTGACCAAACGTCTCTTTGCATTGTTTGATATTGTGCAGTGACCAGAGAACAGCTCCGTGAGGCAAAGTGGTGGCTGAGATACGGAAATTTCAGAGGGACGGGTCTAAAAGCAGCGGGTACAGAGACAAGCTGGAAGAGAGGTCGATTACTACTACAGAATTGTCCGCCTCATTCCAGCTAATATCGCGCATTCAGCTACGCATATACTATGGAAGGCTGAGTATCGTGAACTTACAGCCAGTTCTTCATACTTTAAGGACATAGGAGACGAGAATTTCTCTCTGCTTTACAACTGGGCTTTGATCCCTTTGACGTAACACTACCAAGCAACTATCCTCCCTATTGTAGAAGGGCCACGATGATATGCACATAGGTGATAATGCCGCTCTGATACTGGAACCAACGTTTGCGTAGGTATATTACCAGATTTTGTACTATGAAGTTACAGACCAAAAAATTCTGGCAATTAATATGAAGCTTATCCGTAACATGCTGTTGCGGATGGAAATCGAATAACCTTCAATCTCATCGGTAATTTCCTGCAACTCTACATGTGCAAAAATAAAAATTAGCATAGCCTCACTGTTCATACGGCCGTATCTGCGTTTAAAAATTTCTGTAGTTATGCGTGTCAGTCAATAATTAGCTACCAGAAATTTTTGTCCGCCGTCACAACAGGGCGTATTCATCGCAAACTTCCACTAATTTACGGTGTATTCCGGGTTCCTATAAAGTTAGAAGGCCCATTTCACGAGAGAGAAGCACTAACACTGGGTGCATGTCCAGCATCCGGAATCCAATATAGTCGAGATTCAGGCCATGCCTGATGCAAGTCATATGCCGTTTGAGGAGGACACACCATGTCATATCTCCCCTGGATAATCGTTGCTATGTAGAAATAAGCACCCCGATGAATGTAACCAGTAAGCAAATACCTTACCTGGAATGTGGCGAATCCTATCCAAATTGTTCTTCTTCAAGATCTGTCCTTCTTCCAGCCACGCCCCATGAGCGAAGTAATGGCATTCTAGCAGAGCATGTGCAAGTGACCAGTTATCGTCTTTTATCTTGTCGTGAATTGCTGGGTTCGGTTGCAATGACCCTATGGACATATCCCATGTATTCCACGACCTCGCAGCAGCAAGCTTTGTCTCTCTATTTTCGGACGTCAACAGCTTGTAATATCCTTGAAAGGCATCATCTCTGTCTTCCTGTGGTAGATAAGTAATAAAATCCTCAAATAGATCTGGAAAGATGCGGGCTGCTCCAGTCCCTCTGGACCAAAGGAGTTCTTCCTTTCGCACAGTAAAGATGCCTCTGAGAATAAGCGAAGCAACGAGCTCAGGGTGGGTTTGAGCATATACTAATCCCAGTGTAGTGCCCCAGGAACCACCGAATACGCAATGCCATTTTGGAATTCCGCAGTGATTGCGCAATTTTTCGATGTCATCGACTAGATGCCGTGTCGTGTTCTCACGGATCTCTGCATTTGGGGTAGATTTGCCACTACCTCGCTGATCGAAGAGCACAGTGCGGTACACGGCAGGGTTGAAGTAGACGGTGTTGGATTTGGACGTCTGTCCTCCAGGACCGCCATGAAGGAAGAGAACTATGAAGATATTAGTAGCGGATAGTGTGGAATATAGTGGTTCTACCTGGCTTGCCGTCTCTACTGCTATATTGCTCATAATATAACGTATGTATGGCGCTCACAGCTAGAAAGCCTGAATCAAAAGGATCTGAGTGATCATATCCAGGACTGTTGCCTAGTGAAGCCATTCGGTAATAAGTTCTCAAGCACGAATTCCTCTTTCGTCGAGAGATCAGGATCAGAACCACAAGAAGTTATATCTTGGAATACGACCGTGGTAATAAAGATCGGATGCCAAATATACTGTACCAAAATCTTCCTCTCTCCAGCCAGAGTTGGAATTCCGTTAAGTCAGGAACGTGAGTTAAGTTTGTGATTTTAAAGTTGGGGGTTCTGACTCGCAGTTATAATCCTAGTCGTTTTACGACAGGAGTTGGAACTCCGCTTTTGATGAGGCTTTGACTCCTAATCTCTCAACTTTCCAGCGGGAAAGGGCTGGACGAGGTGAATTTTGGGGCATAGACATAGATATACGATTATCTAAAGGGATGCGAGACTTCATATGTGATAACCATCTCGCGACACGAAGGCTAGATTCACCTGGGATGTGAGCTAGGAAGATGGTTTGTATGATAGCTGTAGGGAGGGGATGTGTTAGGTTACGTTACTATAGGATGGAAAGACAATGTCACGGAATGACTGTGGAGACGGTAAGTTTTGTTTGCGGACAGGAAGATAAAGTGGTAAATTTCCAAAGTCACGAGAGGGAGTATATATATGCGCGAAAGAAGTGAAAAAAGGCCCTCCGATATCCCGTAAAGGCGGTATATACGAGAGTATACACCGGGAAGAAAGAAGTGAAAGTCCGCAGTGAAGGTAACGACAACTCTATCCATGTCCTCCCAAGGAAATTTTCCGAACTCCATCCCATCCACCCCCTGTTTCCTTTATATTTCCAATTCCTGTATAGTCCCCCAATTCTCCTGGCCGGCCTTGTATATTCCCAAGTTTCTGTGCTTTCGATTTTCCTTACAAAAGAAGATTCATGAGTCCCGTTATGGTTCGTCGAAAAGGAGGTATGAGTCGCTACCGCTCGCGGCGCAGAAAAGGATTCTCATAACTTCGTGCCGCACAAAAAGTCATTGCAGAAGTGAATGGTGCATCTATGCCTGGATGTGAGTGCGGGCCATGATGTCACTAATACCACGGCGGGCAGATTGGACGCGCTGGCCCAGGATGACGGTGAAGTCACTGTCGGAGGACGCCTGAGTGGCAACGTCGTCGGGCTGGTTGTACTGGTTGGAGCAGGCGATGGTGAGGCAGCCGGACAAGGGCGTCTTGGCCTGGGTGGGGTAAATCATGATAATGCCGTCGGTAGCCTGGGGGTTGACGATGGCAGAGATATCGAAGAAGTTAATACCAGCATAGCCGTCGAAGGCGAACTCGGCGAGGATGCCAGGGACGTTAGCCTCGCCGTCGTCGTACGAGTAGGCATTTCCAGTCCAACCTGAAGGGAACTCCACGGTGGCCTGAGAGTTGCCAGGGATGGTAATCCCGTCGATCTGGGCGAGGCCCTCCGAGGGAGTGAGGACAACGTGGCGGGTGGTGCTATCTTGGTTGACGAAATTGGCGCTGTTGGCTGCTGCAAGGGTCGCAAGAGCTGCAACGAAGAAGGATTTAGAAAACTGCATCTTGAAAAGGATGGTGGCTAGGTATCTAGTGTAGAAAGATCGTGTGTGTGAAGGGTAAATGATTGTTGGAAGTGGTCGAAAGTGGTGGTTAAAGAGAGAATGGAACGATCACGGATCGATAGTAATGAGCGTTGAAGCGCGGAAGTAGAGAATGTAAAGACTATTCAGGAATAAGAGAGAGACCCCGAATCTATCGCCAGCGGGCCTTGGATATATACCCATTAACGGAGGGCGGCAAGTGGCTCTCAGCAAGGGCAACACGCGGTGCTTGGTGGAGCCATGAAGCAAAAAGTCAGCCATGGCGGACATGTGGAGACGTCGGACGTGTTCCTGGGCCCGGGTCGTCCCAAGGGCCAGTAGGATGAGAACATGAGGAGCTGGCCAGGAGGGTTGCCGGTTGTTCCTGGCGCTTGATCTGTCACCCAACGGCCACAGGGGTGGGAGAACATCCAGAAAGAGCAACTTTGCCCCTCATCTAGGCCCCTTCAGACTGGCTTTTGGGGCCTGTGCCTGAGTTGCATGAAGGTGGTGTGGAGAGTCAAGGGCGAACTCTTGGTCCAAGGGCAGGCTGGTATTGGGTGGATGAGCTGCTCCGGGGAGGTAAGACAAGAAGAAAGAGACGAGCATATCATTAATTCAAGTGAGGGTGGGAAATTCCCTCAATGGGTGAAAGTGCCTGAAGGTCAGGTAACAGGTCTGCATCCTGCAGCTACCTCTGCAGGTTGGGACTGTTGCCAGCACTTGCGGCATTGCTTGCGTGTCCAAGGCAAAAGAAAACACAGCCAAGTTACAGCGAGAGGAAAAAGGCGCAGTTGAGGCCTGAGGCATAAAATGTTCTTTAAGCCTGAGGCCCTAAAGTTTCCTCTTCCGCCACTTCTCTTGTTCTCTTGAGGCCGAACAACACCTCAGGGACGCTTCAAGTACGTATAAACTGGTGGTGGCTTGGAATTTCCATCTCGCAACCCAATAAATAATACTCCGATCGGCTCCTTACAGCGAACCCCTCTTAACTCTTAACCCCCTTACCTATCGACTGGTGATATGCCGCCCTTGCAGGGAAGATCTTGAAGAAAGGAAAAGGAAAAGTTGGAAGAGTGGGCCGCCCCCATAAATCCTGTTTCGACTTACTGGCCAGAACCACGGCTTCTGGCGACTTGGATAGGGGATCTCCTCCCCCACTAGACGGAGGAGTCTTCAATGTTCTAGCCCCCCTCTTCAGCCGTTCCGCCATGTTTCCGACGACTCGCTGGCAGCCGGACTCGTCAGCAAGTTTCTTGCGTGGCCGAATCGGAAGACCCCTCCCGCCCTCCAGGACCGCATGATGCTCGAATGACTCTCTGAATGAGCGAGGACATTACCATCTCACCATCTTGCTGCTGCCCTGCAGAAGCCGTTGAGCTGCTCAGTCGCTGGGACGCGATAGATTGACCCGCGTTTGGAGAGTATTGATGTTGTGGAACATATATCTCCAGCATGACTCCTCCGGTGGCAACCGTCTATGTAGCGGGGATGCACGAGCTATTAAACACCGGCATCCAGGAAAATATTGATTACCTGCAGTGGATTCCTCGGCATCTCTTTTTGCTTCCTACTTTTTTTCTTCTCCGATGGGCGGACTGCACTTGGCATTGAAAGGCTCATTTCACGTGATGGCTGAACCAAATATGAGGCACGGTGGGAAATATCAGTCTGGTTCCATCACCATCAAAGGCATCAATGATTCAGTCATTGCAGATGAACAAATATGTTCATCATCATATTTGACCTCAGCAGTGTCGTGTTTAGACTCTCCTCACAGTGAAAAGTATTACACGTCTGCCATGGTCTCCTAGTGGATACGAGATAAAAGCCTATCGGGCTCCTTTCAGTATGCTCTGGGGCGCTGGAGCTGTCCAACTTGACCTCCAGTGAGTGTGCAGGATTTTTTTTCACCTATTGGTAAATGCCTCTGTGGCGACGATGGTGGGTTTGCCCAGTGCTCACCACCTCGATGACGAGTGGTCATCGTCGCACTCAAAATATTTTCCCGGGCACCAAATGCTGCCGAGAGTAGCGATAGGATACTCTCCCACCGTCCGGGAGTACCGGAGAGTGAAAGATAGGAATGGTATGAGCCCTTGGCTAGAGCCATGCTAGGTCATCATGACATAGGCGAGTTCCAAGTTTTGGGTCGTCTCGTTACATGCGTCCATAGTAACGTTGGATAGAATGATGGAATTCAGGATATCCGCACGATGTACGAGCCTCAGAAGATATGCTGCAATGCCATGGTTTAAATTATGGAGTACTGGGCTGCAGAGCCAGGATACGGTTGAGGAGAGACAGTTTCATCCCCTACAACCCTTCGATTCCTCCGGCCGTAGCAGACCCTCCCACTGCCAACTGAGACCCTGAAAGTATAGCCGCAGAAGCCACGAAGACTTGTTCTGGTCGCGGGCCTACTAGGCAGGCAGGAAGGACACTGGCCAAGTCCCTTGTTCAATCTTGCCCCAATTCTTCGTTAACATTGTATGGCCGAGAGGGCTAGCCGCCGCGGCGCCAACTCTATCCAGCTCTTGTCCGCTCCAGCCGCCTATAATCTCCAAATTTAGGATACTCTTGAACCCGACCCTCTACCCCCAGGGTCCAACCAAAGCTCCAGATCCAAGTTGTTCCTTGAGAATTCTGTGGATCTGTCAGCCCTACAACCAACTCTCCTCCCACACCATCCAATCCCATCGTCGCTGCCAGCCTTTGTAAGCTACATTTGTCCGTAAAGATTAGCTGCCGTGCCGGTGGAAGCTCACCCCGATAATGGACAATCTATGACGATGGTTGCAACATTTGCCTCCTCCCGCACACCTCTGGTAGATCTCCTCGTATAACTCACTGGCTCTCTTGCGCTGTTGGCTGCGTGCTCCCGTTGTGGGGCAGAGGAGGCTGATCAAGGACATTCTGGAGGTCGAGGGGCAAATACCAAGAAACAACTGGAAGAGGCATTCCTATATTTTGAAGGCCCTTCGTCCATCTCAAGTCTTCTCTCTTTTCTTCTTCACCAAATCCGACATAGCATCGACGGTACAGCCCTACGACACTCGTTTTCCACTCGTTCAATTCCTCTAACACTTTGATATCGGCTGCACACCATCTCCGACCACTCACCTTCACCATGAAGAACATACATGCCTTCGTCGCGGCTCTTGCACTTGCTGCAACCACCACTGCCACCGCTATCATCGAAGAGAGATGGAGTGGTGACGGCTGGGGCGGCCACGACGGAAATGAGACTACCTCGTACGTCACGTCGTACACCACCTTCACGACGGATATCTACACTACCTTCTGCCCGTCCCCAACCCAGGTGACCATCGGCACCAAGACCTACACGGTCACCACGAGCGAGACCCTGACTGTCACTGACTGCCCGTAAGTCGATTGAAGTGACATGACTAGACGTATGCTCACGTTTATAGATGTACGGTTACCAAGCCAGTGAAGCCAACCACCTCGGCTTCCGGCATGCCAACAAAGCCGGCCAACTCAACCTCGTGCCCTACGCAGACTAAGACTAGCAACTCCACCATAGTCGCCTCTACGGTCCCGGTCGTCAGTTCCTCCGCTGGCCTCAACACATCCACCATACATATCACCTCCTTATTCATCACCTCCGTCCCACCCGGAACTACCGCTATCGTCGTCTCCGGCACCACCTTCCCAGTTACCAAACCCGGCGAGGTCACTATTCCCATTGTCACCGCTTCTCCTGTCCCACCGACCCAGACCCCCAACTCACCTCAAGTCTCGCCCACTGCTCCTCTCCAGATTGAGAACAATGGCGTGCAGAACGGTGCCAGTCTGGGTGCTTTCGTCGCTGGCCTCGTGGCTCTGCTGTTGTAGACCTGTGCTGTTGATCTTCGAGGATTGTGCTCTCGGCGATTTATCTCGCATTGACCCGGCCAATTATGACTTGAGATCATCATCTCATCCATGGGTTAAATCAGCTCGAGCTGCCACATCTTATTTCACATTCACAAGCATTATTTTCCTTCTCCCATTCTCAAACCATATATATTATATTCAACCCAACCTTTTATTTCCTATCTTCACTTCTTCACCACGTTCAATATTTTCTCGACTCACAAGTCTGGAACGTCGTGGCATTTCATCAGGGACCAATGCTGTTGGGAGATCCTGGGTTAGAGGTGTTTATTTCCTTGTGTTGTCATAAGTGTGCATTGAAGGGTTTAAAGTGTATAGAGAAAATATATAGCAGGGTAGTAATAAATATTTTTTAATTTTATTATTTTAACAAATCCAGAAATTCTCGCACAGCCTGAAATCTTCCGACTGGGCGTAGAGATGTGATTGGTGTGTTCCACAAGCGGTGAGATGAAAAAACTTGGATATTAGACCGAGGGGTAGAAAGGACGATCCTTGACCTTGGATAAGGTAGAGTGGGAATGGAAGGTGTGGAGAGATCTTAATGTGACGTATGTGTTTGGGAATATATATTCCTTAGGAATTCGGATTCGGGTGTGACGTATGTAGGATATATAAAGTTGGCGCTAAAACTGGCACTATGTCCCCCCTTTTCTAAGCGAGTCCTGGCCTGTGATTCCCCAGATCACGGGATGCTTGGCATTATAACCTTCGTACCGAAACTCAAAAGCACACTGAAGTAGCTCACGGGGAATGAGAAAATATATCTAGAAAGTCATCATAATTCCCTTTCTTCCCATTCTATCGCGTTCACTAGTTAAATAATTATGTACGTGTACAGTACGGTACACTCTGAAGAGCAAATCTCTGGTACAGAGCGGGATATAGACAGATTGACAAGACAGGACGACATGAGATAAAAGGACACAGAAATGCAATGCCAGCACACACCAGACCTGCTGATGAGTTAGGCAAATTACGTACCTTTCCTTCTCTTCTTTTTGCCTTCCGTTTTCTTCCTGTTTCCTTTCTTCTCTGTTCATGTTGACGATTGGCTGACCGGAAAAGTGAGTAAGTGAGTGCATCCACAGCCATGTGAGTTCTTAAGACCCGAAGACCTCCCGCATGAAATATGCGCCGTAACACCAGCACCAATTTACCACAAACCCCAAGATCTAGGGTAAACAACGTGTGAGTGAAACCAGGCCAGAAATCGTGAAGCAAGAAGAGGCATCATCTAAAACCGTTGATACCCCCCTCTCGCATTGCCGTACCCTCCACCGTTGCCATACCCATTCCCATAGCCCTGTGGCGGACCCTGGGGGCTTGCGAGCGGAAAATTTGGGCTCTGCGGACTCCGTTGGCCGCCATATGAGGCGAAAGAGCCTTGCTGCGGGGAGCCATTCCATGCTCGTTGCGGCTGTGGTGCGACGAGTGGGCCCGGAGACATGGTTCTCGCTCCTGGGGTCATGCTTCTAGGGTTAGGAGTCATGGATCGGCCCCCGGGGGTGTTTGTAATGGAGCGCGAGCCAGGAGTCATGGAGCGTTGCGGCTGTTGGGGGAACTGGGACTCCATGGGGCCAGGAGTCATGTGTCGCGAGGGCGCGGGACTGTTGGCACGGGTATCAAATGGGTTGATACTTCCTGGTACAGGTGAACGGAGGCCGGGTGAGGCAGGTGAGTGGTAGACTGGGGATATGCCATCACCGTCGACTTTCGTCCCTGGAGCGACATGCTCACCGCCCCAACCGCCTAGCGCATCTTCGCCTTGGGACTCATACTCCTTCTTATTCCACCCGCCGAGACCCTTCTCACGCAGCTGGATCTGGTCGCGGTAGGCCTCCTCGCGCTCGGCCTCGATCTTAGCGTTGTAGGCGTCGCGCTCCTGGCGGCCCTTGCGACGCTGGCGGATGCAGACGAAGAGCAGGGCGGCGAAGAGAAGAGCGCCTCCACCGCCTGCAGATGCGTAGATGGCAATTTTGGTGCCGGAGGAGAGGTTGTTCCACTTCTGAGCGAGAGTCAAAGGAGGAGGGGCGTTGAGTGTATCCTTGATGGTGGAGTTGCCGCTGTTATATATTAGTATCTAAAATAGTGAGGAGGGTGTATCTGCTACGCACGCAATAGTCTGGATGCTCTGCCAGCTGCCGGAGTGGTCGCCATAGGCATATTGCTTCCCATTGGAGAAGTCAGTCACGGTGGCGCTCTGCACGTACATCGTGAAGGGGCCATCATTATAGTTGGTCAAACCACCAGCCCATTCGATGGTGTATGGATCCTCCGAAGAATCACCACCGGCCCAGATGCCCATGCGGACCGTCATGGGTGTCTGAGGGTAGTTACGACCACCAAGAGCATCGCCGTATTGAAGAGTACGGACGAGGTTGCCGTCAATCCACCACTGTAGTTGGTCGGAGGTCCAGTGGGTAGTGTAGTTGTGGAAATTGTCGCTTATGTCCGAGTTCACCGGGTGGTACAAGGCACGATCGTAGGTGGTGGTGTTACCCTTGCCGAAGTAGTTGCTCTCGGCGGTGGTTGCATTACCGCCCATCATCTCCCAGTCGACTTCATCGAGATCGTCAGACAATAACACGATCGTGGAGATGATGCCCTGGCCTTTCGCGGCACGCATGACAACGGAGACGGAGCCCCAGAAGATGTAGAAGTTAGAGACGACAGTCGGCATGTCGCCCTTCTTAGAGATGGTGAACTCGAGGCCATTGTCGCCGTAGCCGACCTCGCCGATGGTGGTGTCGAAACCTTGGGCAAGGACGGTGGAAGAGTTGAAATTGAAGTCATGCGAAGTGCCCAGAGCGTCGTCTGGCGGGCAGGTGGTGTTGAGTGGCTGGCACTTGGTGTAGGTTTGGCCGAGGGCGAGCGAGACGAAGGAGAGGAGGAGGAGACCGGATGAGGAGAAGGAGAACATCGTGAGACCGTCTTATGGGAGGTGTGTTGAAATGAGGGTATCTCGCAGATCAATCGACTCGTGTATTAATCAATTAACACTTCAACAGAAGGCACCTCAGAAGGGGTAAGGAGTGGGAGGCGTGCTAGACGCCGGAAGGGAGTGGAAGGCGCAGAAAAGCACCGAGAGAGCGTGAGGGTTTCGCAAACTGTAAAGGACTGAAGGAGTGACTGTGGTCGTAGATGTCTGTCTGGTAGTGAAGATGGAAGAGGCAAGTGAGCGGAGGTGAAACGGCAGATTTGACGGCGGCGATGGAAGGCCCAAAACGGGAAGAACTCCTGAACAGGGGTCTTCGGGTAGATGCGCAGGAATACACAATGATAAATTACTGTAAAATCACCACAAGAAATATTCTTGTATAAAGAGTCATTAATATACATTCCTATGCCCAATTGATCCATTCCTATAATAATACTGGCATATCTCTCGTCCTCTCTCTCCCCATCCCTCTATCAGTCTCCTCAAGTAGCTATAAACCTCGGCGCTAACCCCGCGCCACAGATGCAGGAACCTCGTATCTCCCCTTCCACCAGCTTCTGCTGACATGAGACGGTCCCTGCCAAGAAATCTGTGCCTGGTGACACTGTGCTACTGTACTCTCAAGCACCTAGCACCTGTCTGAGCGCCTTCAATTCTTCCGGGCTGGCCACCTCGCCGCCATCCACAATCCCACTCGAATGGAACCAAGATGCCCCCGTCCCCTTCACCAGGTCTCCCACATTCCCACTGCGCACTCCTCCCCCGACGATGATCGGAATCCTGCCCGCCGCCCTCTCTACCAGCCTCTGGAGTGCCTCCCGCCCCTGCACTGCGTTCGGCGCTCCTCCACTGGTCAGCAGCGCAGAAAACCCACATGCAATCACCCTCTCTAGCGCCTCCTCGGCCTGCTCCCCGGGCACTGCGTCAAACGCTCGGTGGAAGGTGCACGGCCGGCCCTGTGCCAGGCTCACCAGTTCTCGCATCCGGTCACCGTCCACCCGGCCATCTGAAGTGAGACCGCCAAACACGAACCCGGACGCGCCGGCGCGCGCGAAGGCCGTGATGTCGGCTGCCATCTGCGCGACGTCTGCAGTAGTACAGCAGAAGTCAGCGTTGCCGCGTGGGCGGATCATCACGTTGATGGGCGTGCTGATGTTGCTTGTCAGGGTAGTGAAAAGCGCGAGCGAGGGCGTGATGCCACCGACGGATTGGTCTGCGCAGAGCTCAATGCGGTCTGCGCCGGCGGCGTGGGCGCGGAGCGCCGATTCGAGATTGAAGCACGCGATTTCCAGGGGCATTTTAGACTTTTTCTGTGTGTTCTCAGCGCGTAGATGGGTGTTTGAGCTGCTGTTAGCTGCCTAGAGATAAGTAGCTGTGATCCTCACAGAGGAATAGGTAAGGTACCTACTCAGGAAGTAAGGAGGCGCCTATAAGGTGAGATCGCTCGAAAATTGGTCTAAATCTAAAGAATATTGTGCCAATCTGTTTTTCACAGGTCCATGCGCTACAACGAGATCTTCTGAGAGCGAAGGTGGGGGAGTTGCTACAGTCGCTTGAAAAACAAAAGTCGCTCCCCTACAAGCCTCTCCCGTATTGAGAATTGTGTTACATTTCGCTAGCAAATGAGCTGGTATAACATAATAGATGTTCTTGTAAACCTCTACTGTTGAAATCTTTTATTGTACTATCATCTAACTTTGTCTGGATGAGTTGAGAAGAGGTAGAGTGAATCAATTTTATTGTAAGATTACTTGCTTGGAATCTCCAGAACTCGTATCACTTATTGTTGGTGGCATTTCGTCTATTCTCATTATCTTAAAAGGTTCCGAATAATCGCGCCAGTATCTCAATGCACTTGGATATGACACCATACCTCATTATTTCGCATATACCTATACAATACGTGAGCTTCTGTCGAAACGTCTATATGTACGGAATAATAATTACCTATCCTAGGCAGATGACTCTATCGAATAAAAATAGGTTGTAAAGCGGCACTTCCAGCAACAAAATACACAGGTGCACAGTAGGCGCATCATATGGGCAGAACGATACGCAGAAACTAACGAAAGGTAAAGCATAATGTATGTATTTTCCTGAATATCAAATCACACGGGAGTATTTGCAGAGCCCTCCTAGCGTGGGCAGTTCGCACCGGACGAGGGGATAGATAGTAGGACCTGAAAAAATCACTATATTTTCAGTGACTATGCACTTAACTTCAGCAAAGACGGACTATTTAGTGGTCATAGACGTGTTAGAACACTAAATGATAGGATAGAGTACTTTACATTTAACCATATTTAGTTACATAACATCGACGGCTCTAGTCAAAAGCGAGGCAAAAAGTTCCAGTAACTGTGCCGAAACCACGACATGCCCGCGTGGAGTTGCCAAATGCGGATAGTTTATAGCAACTCTAAGATTAGCTACTCCAACACATCAGAGGAGCAGATATAAATAAATATATATATATCTAAACACGCACTAGGCGGGTGGGTAAGTGATGTGTCCCTTTATTTTATCTGTACAAGAGACACTGAGATAACTCACTTCCCTCGTCAACATTCATCACTATCAACCCGCCAAGATGGGCCGGCACAACCTCGAATACCCCAAAAACGTGCATAACACCGTCAAGAGATACAACCACCAAGGTCTGTCCTCTATAATGCTCTTGCTTTTTACATCACAATAACTGGCCTCTCTAATACTCACCAGCGGACTACTCCCTCCGCACGATTCACACCATAATCAACACCTCCCCCATTCTCCACGTCTCCTTCAACCCCCCTTCCTCTCCCTTCCCCGTGATCCTGCCCCTAATAGGCCAAATGGGCTCCTTCTCCCACCCCTCTGCAGATCTCTCCTCTCCACTAGACATATATCTCCATGGCTACGTGTCATCGCGGATCATGAATCTCTCCCGCTCTTCCACCGGCAGCGAACCCCCAGGTCTGCCTGTCTGCGTCGCAGCATCCAAAGTCGACGGCATCGTCCTTACTCTCACACCCAACTCGCATAATTACAATTACCGCTCAGCAGTCCTGTTCGGGTATGCGAGTCTCGTGGAGGACGTCGAGGAGAAACTCTACGCCATGGAACTCATCACCAATTCCGTCGTCCCTGATCGCTGGCGCAACTCCCGCGTGCCTCCTAATGCGGCAGAGATGTCTTCGACGCAGATCTTGCGTGTGAAGATTGAGAGCGGGAGTGCGAAGGTCAGGGAAGGCGTACCGACGGATGAAAGGGGAGATTTAGAGGACGATGCGGTCACGAGCAGGGTCTGGACGGGCGTGGTGCCGATGTATGAGGTCTTGGGAGATCCGGTGCCGGGGCCGTATAATAGGATTGAAGGGATCCCGGAGCATGTCAGTGAGTGGAGAGAGAGGGTTAATGGGGAGGGGAGGGAGTACGCATTGGAGGCGGCGGAGAAGGATGCTCCTGTGCCTGGGAAGAAGAGGGTGGGGGTGTAGATGGGAAACTGTAGCTCGAGTTGTGTGGAAGAGCTGTGGCTATGCTCTTATGATCTCATGGTAGTTTCTCCTCTGCTTTGACATCTCTTCTTGTATTTCTCTTGGATAGAGGGTATATTGTCAGTCACGCATTCCCCAAGGCTCCAGATGGCATTCGTGAATGAATTACTGCATCAGCCGTTTTTATATTAGACAGGGATGATGGAGGGTGTGTGATGATGATATGGTAGCGTGAGCGTCTTGTATTTATGAGAAATAGGTATAAGTCAGGTGGCATGAAGAGGCTGATGAGAGAACAGATGAAGAGAGAATGTGACAAATGGAGGGAGAAAAGAAGGAGAGCAGATATATATACAGCAGAGAAAGAGAATGGCGTGTGAGAAACCGCGAGAAAAATAGAGAGCAAGTAATTTATTTGGCCCTGCTCTGGTTGACTTACTTGGGTCTCCGGGTCATATAAGAGCACACGAGTGAGATCTTGAATATTCCGGTCGTGCTTTATGAACAGCGTCTTCTCTGTAATTTACCTGACCTTGGAAGACCTGATTAGAGCCAGAAAGAAGACTCGATGATATTGGACTAGGAAATAGGATTCGTTCTTGTCGATAAAGAAAATAATACAATCAATTGGTGCACTTATCTATTCATCTTCACTCGATTGAACCCGACTTTTCCTTTGAACATGCTATTTGTCCATCCCTTTCTATCCCATCCAAAGGTAAACAAAAAAACACCAAAGAAAGGGGCTTAATTAGTCAGCATGTTTGCTGTCCCTGCAAATAAATTAAGCGAACCATTAAGCGAGCATATTCGCTAGCGCGCCCCGAAAATTTATTTAAACAGAGCGTGTCCCTTCCAGCTTCCCTTCTTTTCTCTCCATCTTAGTGCATGGGTTTTACGGTACGTCTTTGCTCTCGTGCCTCCCAACGATCACTCGATTAGATATACTGACCCTCTCTCTAGCATATCAGTGAGGATTCGTCCGAGATTGCGTTTTTGCTAGGTATGTTCATTCTGGTAGTGACGTGTTTGAAGCCTTGCTAACGGGTCATGCAGTTGAAAACTATAACCAGTACGTACCTATCAGTTCGATACATTCGAGATCCGCAGCTGACTGTTCTCTCAGTGACCGCTCCAAGTGTGCTTCGGTATACTTGGGAATCTTTGGAAACCACATATCTCGAGAGAGACTTTTTTTTCATTGCGTTTAGTCTGCCAGGCTGCCGCGAAGAAGAAATGTGATACATGCGTAGGCAGATAGCTGCAAAATCTATTCGTAACATTGTTAGTGTGCAAAGTAAATACCTCCCACAAATGTGATTCGTCGGTAAGACGCGTCAAGCTCAGAGCTTGCTGCGGTACCTGAAATCATCCCGCCATCATACGACGTAGTTCCCCGCCTCCCACTTCGAGCTCCCAACAACACAGCTACACATCGCTATGGCTAAGACAGCTCTCATCACCGGTGCTACAGGTCTGCTGGGGCGACAGGTCGTTACTGCGTTCGAGAGAAAGGAATGGCAGGTTGTAGGAACTGGATTTACCCGCGCAAAGCGTCCATCAACCTTGAAGCTCGACCTGGGCTCCGAGGCGAATATCACCAGCACCATTGAAGAAGTCAAGTAAGCCAGGCATCTCAATTGCAAAAAAGAACTAACAAGATCAAGACCGCAAGTCGTGGTGCATTGTAAGATCTCTCGATTACCCTCGACTTCTCCGGCAGATCCTTTGCTAATGTTGCTTTTTCCAGGCGCTGCAAACCGGTTCCCAGATAAATGCGATAGCGATCCCGAAGGCACTCGAGCTTTGAACGTTACAGCTTCGGCCTCGCTCGCAAAGATATGTGCTGCGAGGGACATATTCCTCATTTATATCTCTACGGACTATGTGTTCCCCGGCACTGAGGGCGATGCGCCGTACGAAGCGGATAGCAGACCCAAGCCTCCGAATCTCTACGGTGAGACCAAATATGAGGGCGAAAAGGCTGTATTGAGGGAGTATGAAAGTGCAGGCAAACAAGGCTGGGGAGTCGTTCTCAGAGTGCCGGTGCTGTATGGAGAAGCCGAGAAGCCTTCTGAGAGCGCAGTTAACGTTCTCATGGATGCAGTGTGGAAAGCCCAAGATAAGGACGCTGGACTCAGGATGGACCACTGGGCTATCCGGTATCCCACGAACACGGAGGACGTAGGTCGCGTTTGCCATGGTAAGACATTTCTAGCCTCTCCTCCCCCCTCTTAGAATTCTGGAAGTGGCATTGACACTCTACCTAGATGTGACTGCGGCATACCTCTCGAAGCAAGAGAAAGCCGTCCTTCCCGGCATTCTACAGTTCTCGTCGGAAGACAAATACACCAAGTACGAGATCTGTCAGCTTTTCGCGCAGATCATGGGCTTGACGCTCGAAGGCATGGAGGCGAATGCGCAGGGCAACGATCCCAACGCGAGCGTGCAGAGGCCGTATGATTGCCACTTGTCTACGAGGACGCTGCAAGAACTTGGTATCGATGTCGCGACGCAGGACTTTGTGGGGTGGTGGAGGCGCGAGATGAGGGCGTACCGAAAATAGGAAAGCTACATTGGCGAGCTCGGCGTCGAGAGACATTGTCTCATGCTAGAGACAATAGACTGCGCATGCTGGCTATAGCATTGGCCATGATTTTAAAACCGGCGGTTAATTTGCAATAGAAGCAATTAGCCCCAGATGGCTGAAAAGTTTGGACTTGTAATTCAAACATTGTGCCTCGGGAGGGGTAGGTACTCGCAATGCCAAAATAGCGGCCTAATAACCTGGCAGCAGAAATACAATTTAAAATTTTTCTTTTGACTTGCCAGCCCAATCCACCTCCACACATATGACGTGTAGAGTGTCAGATGTAACGTGTAGTATCCCAGTGCTGTATGGTTGCTTCGTCCAATCCCAGCCACCGGGAGATCTGCAGACGGCAGAGACATTTCAATTTCAATTTCAATTTCATTGAAGGATCGCGCTCTCTTCCGCCTGACGCGCCTCCGCCACAATATCGCCAGTATTCACTTTGGTGCCACGAGCGAAGTCCTATACATAGGTACGGCACAAGAGTCCAATATCTCACTCCCTACCGAGGCGTTTGATATCATGGTCGCTACTGTTCGGTATCACCGTGTGTCTCCTATCCTCAGCGCCCGTAACCGCTCGATCTCTATGCCAACACCAGCACCGTCCAAACGCCCAGCATGTCCCAAGAGACAGAGGTTGAGTTGACGACCGTCCAGCCCAAGTACACGCGATACCGATCTGTGAGACGGGCCGCCGCAGAGGAGTCTGCGCAGAAGGAGCAGGTGGCTGCATTTGCGGCTGCCAGAGAACAGAAGGACGATGCCCCAGTCCGGAGCATGTCCAGATACAGACGACCAAGAGCAGTGTCGAAGGTCGAGCAGAATGCACACCTGGCGGCTACAGTCCCCGCGGTCCCCGCGCTTCCCCCAACCCAATTGAACCAGACAGTGTCTAGGAGTGCGACGAGGAGAGCCACGGAGCCTGCGCCCGGAAGCCAAGCGCCAACGAGCCAGCTTCTGCCCCTAAGGAATATAAGTGAGGGGCAATGGGGACCAGGAAGAGAAAGCGAGGACCAGAGAGACTTTGCGCAGAAAGTTGAGGAGAAATTGGCAGAGCAGAAGAGAAAGGATCTGGAGCGCCTAGAGGCCACGCTCGACGCCGCCGTTCAGGGGCCGTCAGTCCCCAGAGTTGGCAGTCCAGCGAAGGAGAAGTTCAACCTCTTCTCAAGGAAGCGCAGCATGCATACGAAGACTAGCCCTCCACCGGTTCCGACTACTACTGTTCCTGCGCCTTCAGTTGTACCCACTGCAACAGCACCAAGCTCATCGTCCATTGCGCGCTCGGGTGGAAGCAATGAGACACCCAGGATCAGCAATGAACCCCCATTGCCTCGCCCAGTGGGGCAGGGAGGTACCATGATAGTTCCTGGCAACGATGCCCCGATCTCTGCTGTTAATGCTGGGGAGAGGGTGAGTTATGATATATATGGACGTATATTGCGATGCTAATATGGTTGTAGAGAGTACTGGTTCGGCATAAGCAATCCTCGATCAATCTTCCCATCACGCCTAATACAACTGCCCTGGATATCTTCTACTCTGCAGCGAATATCATGAGCCATAATATCGCTCCCGCGAACACCGTGCTCCTTGAATCATACACCCAACTAGGTCTAGAGCGTCGAGTACGGCGCTACGAGCATATCCGGGATATCATGAACTCCTGGGACCGCGACACGCAGAACGCCCTCGTACTGCAGAACTCCGATTCTCCCAAATATGATACGGACCTCGAGGCCTCCTCAGTTCCGAAGGATCCCCCCCCTGATGTGACAGTATATCTGTATCATTCGCAGAAGCCCGGACGGTGGCACAAGTCCTATATCACGCTCCTCTCCACCGGCCAGATATTCATGTCCAAGAAGCAAGGCGCCAAAGCTTCAGACAAGGACATTGTAAATCTGTGTCACTTGTCTGATTTTGACATCTACACTCCGGTTCCGGCACAGCTGCGGAGGTTGAAGGCCCCGAAGAAGCATTGTTATGCTGTCAAGAGTCAGCAGAAGACTACCATGTTCCTGAGCACGGAGAATTTCGTGCACTTCTTCAGCAGTGACGATGAGATGCTGGCCAATAAGTGGTACGGCGCCGTCCAACGCTGGCGGAGCTGGTACCTCGTTCACAAGATGGGCGAAGGAGGCGAGCCTGGCAAGAAAGTGAAGAAGGGAAAGAAGACCTCTAGACCTACCACCGCTGTTCCAGGGGCCAGAGCTCTAGACCGGAGTACAGGAGACGACAGGCCGTATCTCATCGGCTCCTTCCAGCCTCTCTTCGGTAGTAGTACTGAAGTAGTCTCTCCCGCCGCTCCCGAAGCAGACAGCTATGAATCCGAAGAAGAATCCCGTCCATCCCAGATCCCCTTCCATCTTCGAAACGGCGCCCGTCTCTCCTCTGCCCCCGCGCCCCGCGACTCCAAACGACACCCCCCGCCCGTGTCGTATCGCCTTCCACCAGACGCAGAGGAAGAATTTGCCTCTTCCGGCCTGCTAGGGCGTACGTACTCAGAGCGCTTGAAGGCTCAGCGCGAGCGCGAGGCTCAGATGTCCAATGCACCCTTCACAGACGGCCCGTCCCTCCTGAACAGCTCAACTCAAGCTCACAGACGTTCCCTCTCTGTACGCTCGACGCCCACGAGCAGAGAAGGTAACCAGCCGAAACCACTCCTGGACTTCACACCGCAGTTCAAGGAAGCGCCGCAGTGGGATAAATCCGGCAAGGGGCGAGGCGTGATGGCTCCCGAGGGCGTGCCGCTAGTGCAGGTCGCGACTGGGCGGGAAGGGCCAGGTGGAGGAAATGGGACGGATGTCCCCAATATGACATTGCTCAATAGGGATGCTGCAGGGAGGCCCACGACGGCGGCTGGACCGAGGAGGGGTGGGTATACGGGTGGAAATGGGGCAGGATCGATTATGAATCGGGGAAGGGCGAGCTATGACTGATAGTTTCAGTAATATTTCCATACTTGATATTGAGGAAAGGTTAAATGTGTTGGGATGGGATGGAAAATACGGCATGTAGCAAAACTCAGGATGATGGATGGGTTGGGTTATGAGTTTTATGATACCATGCCATTTGCTTCAGCTCATTCTCATGTATGTCACGCATAGACGGATGAATACATACAGATCGGACCAAAGATGTTCATATTATTCATTCATTCACGTTTACAGTCCTTATCTCAGTCTATGCATGACCCGCACACACTCCCACCTCCCAATCCAGTAACCCCATCCGCATTCCCATTAACAACTCTCTCGTATTCCTCCATCAACGCCACATATCATACTGGCTCCCCCTCCTTACCCTCTCACCCCCCGCACTCCTCGGCCTCCCTCCAATGCCCATCTCCTCTACCGGCACAGCCAAAAACCCGCCAAACCCATTCCCCACAACCACACTCTTCCTCGCCCCTCCCCCGACCCCGCCCCATCCCCTCGTTCCATCATCCAATCCGGAAGAACTCACAGGCCGCAACGCAGTGGCACTGCCGCGCCGTCCAGAAGCCCCGGGCTCTACGGAAGAAAACGTCCATTCCATCTCATCCAGGCCTTTGGAGAAGACTTGCAACGGAGAACGCAGACCAAGATGGGAATGCGAATTGGGATTTGAGAGTTGCGGAAGGAAAGGGTTGTTGGAGCTCAGACGGTTGGGTTGCGAGAGGAGCGAGGAGCCGGTGGAGTGAGGAGAGAGACGTGCGGATGGGGAGGATGCGCTGGTGGAGGGGTGGAGACGGGGCACTGAGGATTCGTCGAAGGCGAATGCTGGGGCTGGAGGGGCAAGATCAATTAGGGATTCCGGGAAGTGGGGATCCTGAGAACAGGAATTAGCTTAGAGAAGGGGAGGTGGTGTGTATGTGAGGAGACATACCCTGACATATAGTTTGCGTAGGGCGGGGAGGCCATTAGATATTAGAGAGGACGTAAGGTAGGCGTAGTAACTTGCGGTGGTGTTGGAGTATGTCCCTGCTGAGGCGGCGGATGTGATCTCGTAGTGCAGCGTTGAGAGGGAAGTGGAGGTGAGAGGAGGCACGCCAGCTGGGAAGGAGGACGTGACTCCTTCGATGATTGATAGGAATGCGAGTTGGGGAGCTAATGAAAGTATCTGCTGTAGAGATGAGGGGTGCACGCCAGTTGCGGTGAAGGAGAGGCTCCTTAGAGCCTCCTGGGCGTCAGAGCGGAAGAGATATGCCACCAGTCCGTCGGCCGTGACGTTGGGGACGTTAGAGATGATGAGCTCGTCGAGGGCAGGCCACGGGGGGAGGTAGTCATTATGCCGGAAAAGCTGATCATCAAACGTCTTCATATCTGAGACCTTTAGCGCTCGAAGATGAGGCAGAGACCCAAGCGCATTTCTCAATATTGTGGGATCCATATTCAGTCTCGACAGCTCGAGCACCTCGAGGTTCCTCCAGACGCCGCGAGTCAACAGCTCCAGGCTCCTCTCTGCGCCGCCCATGTATGTCATTTTCCGCAGATCCGGACACCGGCCCTGGAGTTCCTGCTTTAGAGTGTGGCACGAGGTGTCGTCCGTGAAGACGCCCTCGGGCAGATCCACATATCGAAGGTTCGGGGTTACGGCCACCATGCGCGCCAGGTCGGCCTTGGACGTCTCCCTCGTCATGTACGGCGCCTTTATAAACCTCACCTTCTGCGAGAGGCCCGTCTCATCCTGGCGCAGGGTTCGACAGAGCAGGCGCAGGCGCATCTGAGGCGTGTCTTCGGGGTCGGCATTGCGGTTGATGAAGGACCGGTGCTTGCGCTTCTCAGCCAGGATGTCCTCGCGCTCGCAGTAGTGGACGGCGTCGATTCGGATGCTGTGGTATCTACAGAAGTAGTATTAGCTCTGTTTCTGCGTAGGGAGCTGTCTCTTGTATATGTATAGATATAGACACGGATATATAATATATGCACTCGATGTCGGGATCCTCTTACAGCACATTGGCCGCCAGCTTCCTCCACCTCTTTGAGACCTGTGCGCAGTGGGCCAGATCGCGCAGATTGCAGAGCATGCACGTATCCTCCACAGCCGACTGCTCGCACGTCTCGTAGCTCTCATCGTGGGCGTGCGGACAGACCAGCCCGAAGATGCGCTCGAGCAGCGGCGCGGAAAGTCGTGCAGTGCAGTCCACGGAGCTCGTTGGCGGCAGTGGATAAAGGGCCGGGTCGAACCGAAAGGGGGAATTATAATTGCCGTCGACGCTCTGGGATTTCTTCTTCTTCCGACTGAACCACTTCATCCTGATTCTTTCTCTTGGAATGTGTGGATGTTGAGAGATACTGCGGTGATCTGGTAAACCTTAATACTTACTACTCCTGTCAGCTCGAGCCACCCCTGAGCATCCAGAGCGGGGATGCTGGACGTGGCTGGAATAACTTGACCTAGCTATTTCGGGGCTGGCGAATAATATATGGCTGACATCGCCTTCGCCTCCTTGAGTAGAATGAAGCACGCGAACTCCAATCAGGATGGGAGCATCGTCTGTTGGGTATTTATGTTGACAGACAGTCAGTTGCTCAGTTTCGTGCTGGCATTCTTTGAGTTGTTATAGTCACGGCCCCGAGTGCGGATTAGCTCTGTTTGCTATGGCATTCATGGCGCAACTAAGGCTTCAAGTGACAGCTATTCCCTCCTTGCGGACAATAGCAATTAAACAAATGCATTCTACTCTGATTCACTTCAAAGCAAGACTCAGAGGGTTGGTGGAATCGAGCTTCTAGCGAATGGTTAATATCTACCTCAATTGTATCCCTTGGCTCAAGCTCTCAGATCATAGACCCTTCTGTAAGTGATGCAGTAGGAGTTTTTAAGTCTACTGTACAATCCGATTGATATACTGATGATAGGCTACGTAAATATAAGCCCTCTCCCACTTGGTTCCCGAAATATACATATCCTGGAGGGCGTTTTGAAGCCGAACCAACCCTGAATTGATGAGATAACGGGGTTCCTGAGGCTGGCCCCAGGTAAGCGGGCTCGAATGTTGTGATGGTTGCCGGTGGGGTTGAAAAAGGACCGTTAGTGGAGATTTGATGGTACAAAGCATTAGAGGTACATGCGATCACGAAGAAGAGAGTACTGTGGCGTAGGTATACGAAATGTAGTCAATATTCTTAGAGGGGTAAGTGGTCAGGCCTAGATTAATGGCCGCAAGTGTGTGAGTCCCTATTATCCCCGTTTCCCCTTCACATGTGCCCCTCGGGCACATGTTGTTGCATTCGTAAAGGAATAAAAATAAAACCAGCGCCTTAAATTGATTGATTCCTACGCATTTACATCCCATCTAAGTGCACTTCTGCCCCTTCATCACTGCCGCACCGCACAGTTCCTGGGGGGCGAGGCTGACGCTGTCGTCTATGCGTAACGCCAGGATGGCTGCGGCTGCGGCGTCGAACTGTTCGCTATGCCACTTCACCTTGGCCTTCCCATCCGTTATCCGCTATCGAAAGAGACATCCCTGCGCTGTAGCCCTCCGGTGGCTCTCAACGGCGGAGGGCATCAGTTTCAGTAACAGTGCCTCCACATCTTTTTTCGTCTCCTCGTCGCTGGCCCCGGCCTTTCTCGATCTTTCATGCTCTTCATACACCGGCCGGACCACCTTTGCCTCCCACACTTCCATATCATCTGTTTTATGGTCTTTGAGCCACTCTAGAGTATCTGTATGGTACCATGTCCAGATATTCTCCTCTGGACGTATGCGGAACGGCAGGAGATACTCGCCCACGTAAGTTGCAAGGCCACACTTAGCTGGAATCTTGGCCCCATAATGTATGAGCTCGTTTAACATGTTGAGAACTGGCCAGCCTGCTGCCTGACGAGCTTTGGCGTTAATGGCCGTGAGCATAATCGTGTTGACCTGTGCCTTCTGGCGTCTCTCAAATTGCTTTATATACCTAGCGATAACTTTAATAGACGGCGTGGTAGATATAAACGGAGTTTTCCTTCTGTTTCCCCAGTTGGCGTGGCACTGCAGATGGTTCTTTCGACCTTCTCTACTCCTAAAATCTGAGCATGCACCTCCTGATAGGAACCCAAGATCAACTTTGAGGATCTGGCATTGGCTTGACTTATCCCAGGTGCGATACAGGATGCCACTCTCTGGTATATTCCCCTGCGCAGACGCAAGCCAAGAATGCTTATCTTCTTCCGACCCCTGAATTCGCTCTTGAACTTCTTCAATAGTCATGGGATAGGGGATATCTCTGTCCAATTTCTTGGAGTTCCCAGGATAGAGCAAGCATTGATACTTAATCTTAAGTGTTTCAATCAACTCTAAGCCATCTGCTAGCCCCTCTGGTGATAATAGAGACTCCGTCGACTTCTTCAAGATGACGGAGAGCTCTTTGCAAAGCGTGGTGTATCGCTCGTGTCGCTTGAGTGTAGTCGGAATTTCATAATTTGGCTGCATCTGGTCAGACGAGTTGCCAGAAGATATCTTGACAGCAGAGCCATCTTATAGATTTACTCACACCCAATTTACGCGACGATTCTGTTGCGCAGTCCTTCAAGTCTTTTTGCGTCTCTTCTTTGCTTGGTGATGCTTTATCGTTCTCTAAGCCAATGTCGTGGATTCATTAGCTGGATGATCTAAATAATTTTGCAATTTATCACTTACCCTCGTCGTCTGAGTTTAGAGAGCTCGAGCGGCAATCTTTTCTATCGCCGCTTTTATTTGTCTGATTATTCTCATCTGAATCGTATTCTGTTTTATTGCTAGAAGTACTGCCATCAGATTGAGATTCTGATTTATTTTCACTTTTGTCTGAAGCATATCGCGGCCTTTTGTTAAATATTGTCTCATCTTTGTTTTTACTGTCTTCGCTTTCACTATCTTCTGGGTCGTATCGCCGTTTCTTGCTACTAGTGTGCGGAGATGAACCCGTCCTCGTCTTTTCTCCATGTTGAGAATCGTGTCGCTCCTTGGAGGTAATGGAAACACCTTTAGACTCATAGCTATCATCCGTAAAAGTGTCTGAGTTTTCATCAGTTGATTCCGACGAATTGCTCGATAGCTCAGATAGCCAAACAGAGACCTGAGATCCCATGTTGGATGATGTGTTTCTCATGTTAAAATATGGTAAATTAGGGCTTGTCTGTGGAAAGCGCAAATATCACACGCCCCCGATCAAGATGGAGGCGATTATTGATGCTGTTTATGTTTGTTAAATATTTAAATGTCCTCCAGGTAGTAGTGTACTTACAGGATAATAGTAAGAAGTGAAGTGTATTGTAAAGACGAAGTTGCAGATTGCAGCATCTGGTGTTTGATATTGACAGAGATCTAATATGCCCACCAGCCAATAGGTAATAATTTTGGTTAACAGGGAGCAGTAGGCTCTGTTGGGAATCTTGTTTTGAAGCTGAGGCCGCGCCAAAGCTTCAACTGCTAAAGCTAATTGAGTAGGGGCAAGAAGGACATGACAGAGAAAGAGCAGTCAAAAAGGTTATGTTTGATAGATTTAGGCTGTGCCTTTAATCCTTGAATAGGTACGGCGAATAGGAAAAGCTTGAGGTGTTAGATTGAGAGGCTGGATAGTTAAGAGTGGGACTGAGATTAAGGTGCTGGAGGGGATATGACTGGGACTTGATTTTTATCTAGAACACAGTGTGAGGTTGAATTATTTATATTAGTATCTTGTGCTCATGTTTAAATAAGTGTTACCCCCTGAGTTGATGTAGTTGTTTGAGAGAAGTTTTGGGTGGATGATATAAACCACAGCGTAAAGACCATATGGTACGTAATGTGCCAGACCGAATGCTTCAGATCTAAGATATATTTCGCAAACTCAGCTCTAGGACTAGATTTGAACTACACATATATAAAGTATTTTAGATAGTCTCCTACTTTCAACCAATTCCCCACCTTCGTGTCTTCTTTCGTTGAGGTGGGTACAGTGCCTTCTCGCCAAGCACATCTCCCCCAAGAAGTTTATCGAGTGGCCAGCCAGAAAGTCATCCCATTTTAAGTTTGATAATCTTCGGGAATAAGATATGGCCGAAAGACCCCTACCGTAGCTGATATATGTAGCTCTATACCACGCTACCATCGCTTATTTTGAACCCCTTTTAGTCCTTTCAAAATGAATTTCCGTTCGCTTATCTGGCAGCCTTGCCCAGATTTCACGTCTTCCGACTCTCAGATGCCATTACGAGCGTCGACCTACCAATCCCTTCCTTTATCTGCCTGTTACAGTCCAAATAGCAAGTAGCGGAAGAAGACAAGTATCATAATTGAGAAGATGCGCCTCTGATGAATTCTGTTTTACATGCCACTGTTAATATTTTGATGTCTGCTGTGCTGAAAACATATTTTATCAACTCGATCAATATTTTGCGCGTCGCTGCGTATTACTATTAAAACTGCGACATTTGAACTGAATGGATTAGGCTTGGCTTGATTGACTGATAAATTTTTGCTCTAACTAGCTAAAATACCGTTATGTAATGCTGCTATCTATCCTACCCCTAAGGAAATTATTAAATAGGGTTAAAAGCTCGGATCTATCTATCAACTAACTCTATAAACCCTCACTGTCTACAAATAGTCACTGATTTTTAACTAGAGTTATGCGTACAATAAATTCCTAGCCACCTGGAACAGAGTCATGGAGCCTGATTATACAGTCTAACGTGCAACTGTTCTTGCTCTTCTCGAGTATCGAGTAATATTACGATATCGATCCCTCATCTATATATCGCACAGAGGATCTAGCTCCTACTCTCTTCTAGAGGGTAGTGGCGTAGTACATATTACGGGCTCGCCTCCTATCTATATTAGTAAACATGGGACTAGAAATCTAGTACCCTAATCTACCAAGTAGTATAGAAAGCTAACTAGTCCTCTTCGACTTATACAGAACTAGACTAAAGTAAAGGTTGCCGCCTTCTATAGATTCTAGTATAGTTTTAGAATCGTATCACTCAGAGGTTATCGAATAAGATCCTAGTGAATCTCTCTCCTACTATCCCTACTTAGCTACCCTTGGTTCTCTCTGTCATGCTTCCAGCCACGTTTCTATGTCCATTCCCGTAGTATCTGTTTCTCTTCTATACGATACCCTTAGTATATAGAGCTACCCCTCTATCTTTACCCTCTTAGCTACTCTAGATTTCAACCTAGCTCTAATTACTAAGTGCCTTCTTGATCATATCATATAAGCTAGAATTTTCTACCCGCTCTTGGAAGACTACAATTCTACCATTTAGGTATGCATTAACGGGGGGGATATAGGTCGTAACCTCTAGGGGTATCCAGTAATGTTTGAGTGAGGCCTTACATACCCGATGGCTTCGACTCTTGATGAGAACCTTCTCCGATGCCGCCCACATTCGCGTCAAAACCCAGTCTACACGCCCTTGTTTTCGCCTGCAATACCGAGCCATTTTTCGGTCTTAATAGCGTCCAAGGTACCCTCTTCTCTAATGTCGAGGCTATCGTGTACTTATACAGGTACTAGTTTCAAGTCATATATTTCAAGCAAAATCTCTAGCACTTCCTCTTTAGTGCTTTACTGCTGGGCCTTTATTTTCTGGGTGTCTGTAGCATTTGCCTTTGCGAGTGCATCAAGGTCGTTCATGTCTGGAGGAAGGCTTATACAGGCTATATCTTTATCAATGCTCTTGGCTTGAATTGTTAGTTGTGCTATAGTAGTAGGGTTGCTTAATATCCTCAACCTTCTTCAGGCTCAGGAATCCAAATGCTATACTTATAGGCGTTTGAATCTGGTAAGATTGTCTGATAATGAGCCAGTAGCCCCTCTCCTTTCGATTTCAGTATATTTTTAGATCTTCTGAGTACGGTGGACTCTTTATATCAAGGCCCTGGACCAACGTGTAGATCTCTCTAATCAAGCTCCGAGCTTTGTTATCGATCCAAACTTTCCTGAGGGAATTGGGTGTACTCGGGTATAGTCAATAGAAAAAGTTATCGACAATCTCATAAAGGTTTTGTACCGCTTCATTCATCTTAGCTTTAGAGTCGGCAGATTCCCTACCCTTCCTCTTCCTATTCTCTACATCTCTTATGTAGGTTGATATCTGTTTAATAGTTGACTTGAAATCATTGCGATCTGCCTTATCGAGGCCCTTGAATTGTTTGATAATGTCTATAGTATTAGTTGAATTGGAAAGTAATTCAGGGATTGAGAGTACAAAAGGTCATTAGAGGCGTGAGAAAGGGCCTCAGGGTATAGTGTTTTGAAAATTTCTACAAGGACGGCTTCTCTATATTTGTAGCCCTTCTTCACCTTCGCCTATTCACTTTCAAATGTTTTCAATGGCCCGAGAAAAGACGATACTGAAAGTAATAGAGATCTTTTGTGATCAGCCCTTAGAAGGTTGCTCTAGACGGTAGCACCATAGATTATGGCGGATCGTACAGCTGTTGTATATATCTGCCATAGCAGAGCAAAAGTTGCCCGATCCCTGAATTAATGCTTAATACTGTAAGAGTACTTATGCTACAGCGCTGTCATCCTTTACAGCTATGCTGATCTGTATGCAATATGCCTGTACGTGTCTGGATCAGAGCTTGGAATGTGACGTCATGGGACCAGTTCTACCCAGCCCGATGCTGTGATAATCTTCCGATTGAGGTGAACACTCTACTGTGGCTTCTAGAGTGAAATACTACATGGTGAATTACATTTCGCGCATATGCAATATCATTCGTGCTGATGTCCGTCATCTCTCGGACATCCGACGTGCATGCCGCTGCGACACAGAGGAAAGCCCGGCCGAGAGAGAACATTCCCATATTAATGGTTTACATTTGCCAATCCAGAGCTTCACGGCTCTTTGACCATTGAATTAATTTTCAGCTACAGCCAAGTCTACCCTATAACTTGTGCGCGCCAAGAAACCCTTGAGAATTGAGCATCCTAGTCACAATCTGGAAGGATTATTGAATACACAAAATGGCCTCTAAGGTTGCAAATACTAAGCAATGGATCCTTGGAAAGAAATTTGACGAGAAGATGCCTCATCACGATGGAATCAAGGAATTGTGGGAAACGAAGTGGAAATTTCCAGTATGATTTCTCTGGCTCGGCCGTTCCGCTTATGCCTGGATGGAAAAGCACTGACAATGTATCGCAGTGTGGAAAAAGTCTATATCCTTTCCATGATGGAAAATATGAGGATTTCGAGCCAATATTTGAACAGCTGATCAAGGTGATTTATCATGTCTGGTTGGAGAAGAAGAAATTTTAACCCTTTAAAGCACGATATCAATGACGGATATGGTGACGCATACACTGAAGCATTCTTCCCAATTGGAGAGTCTCTTACTCGCCAAGGCGACGAAGCCGCAGCTGCTGGAAAACTGGTCCTGGCCTCCGAATTATATCTTCGAGCGGCATGCATCTACCGCATCTCGCGTTTCCCATACATCACTGGCTTTCCAGAGGCGAGCTCAGAGTCTAAATGGAAAGCCTGGGAGGCGCAAAAGAATGTTTATATGAAGGCTGCTAGTAACTGGGATGCCCCTATAAAGGAAATCATGGTTCCGCATACCGCTCGTAAAGGGCTTGATCGGGATACTATTCCCATCTATATGCGTCTTCCTGCGAAGACGGCAAAGCCTGGTTCCAAAGTCCCTGCTGTGCTGTTGATCACCGGACTTGATGGATACAGGCCAGATAATACTGTACGAAGTGACGAGTTTCTGGCCCGTGGATGGGCTTCTGTTATAGTAGAGGTTCCTGGAACAGCTGACTGTCCAGCTGATCCCAGCGATCCGTTGAGTGCTGACCGTCTCTGGACTAGTATATTGGACTGGATGGAATTACAAGGAACCTTTGATATGACCCGCGTCATTGTATGGGGTTTGAGCTGTGGCGGATATTATGCTGTGAGGATTGCCCACACACATAAGGAGAGACTGAGGGGCAGCGTGGCCCAGGGTGCAGGGACTCACTTCTTCTTCGGGCGTGACTGGCTGGAGAAGGCGGACGGACATGAATACCCATTCTCGTGAGTACTACATGAGTAATTAATATTTTTAAAGCTGACTGCACATGAGCCTCTGGCCAGCGCTATCTACTAAACACGGATATAAGTCAGCCGAAGAATATATGGAATCCGCACAGAAAAAGTTCTCGCTGCTGGAGACCGGAATTATGGATACACCATCCACGAGGCTTCTGCTCATCAATGTGAGTTATGCAGCAAGGGGTTTGCTACCATCAGCAAGCTGATAAACGAAATCAGGGGGTCGAGGATGGTCTAATGCCCATTGAAGATTCGATGATCTTGTTCGAGCACGGTACTCCAAAAGAGGCGAGGTAGGTGCTGTTGACTTGTGCAGCTCAGGATGGAAATGAACTTACATGTGCCAGATTTTTCAACGATGCGCTTCATATGGGATACCCGCTGGCGAACTCGTCAGTATATCCATGGATGGAAAGTGTGATGGTATAATAGTGCAGATAGGCGATATTCCAGATGATAGACTCTTTCCCCTTCATTTTCTTCTAAATGAGATGAGGCACACTGCAGGCTACGGGTAGTATATTTATTGCATATCGCAGTTTATACATTGCTGCCTTGATCCGATGTTTGGAAGCGTACTCAGGTAGCGGAGCGTGATCAATTCGCCTGCAATATTGTTGCACATCGCAGTGTTTAAACATGTCCTTTCATCTGATGTGTTTATCAAATCTCAAAAATGTCGTGCGCGAGTGTTGATTTAGGTCAGGTCCTTTCGTCCGATGTGCACATTCTGGAAGAAACGGCAAGAAGTCCTGCAGCAAGGCACCGAAAGCATTAGTTACGCCAGATTTCCGTTCTAATTTCTAAATTTATCTAATTGTTTGTGATACTTCAATTTCGTCATTCTCATCAAATCTATCCTTATTTATCATTCTGTGTTTTACTTCGAGAAGCAAAGCTTGTGAGATTTGCCACCGAAACAAAGAATCACCATCGAAGTCCCCGAGTAATGATACCATTGATTACAAAGGATAATGCTGCTGGTACTTTCCAAAATAGATAGAGTATATGCGCCCCCTAATTTCTCTTTGTCGGTATTTACTGCTCGATTTAACAGCTCCACTACGAAGGTGAGAAATAAATATAAGCAGTTCTCCGTTACCACATTCAAGATGTATTTTCAATCCAGGTTTCCATTTACAGCACATCCTCAGATAATACGAATAAAAAATTGAGACTTGATAACAGATACGGATACACCTGATAAGAGAAGTTAACGTAACTTGAAAAGCTCAATAACCAAAGTGAAATAGTCTCTTCAATACGCAAGACGTTTCGGGAGAAGAAAGTAACCCCGCGATTTTGCGTAACGCAATAACAAGAGAAAAGACAATTTGGACAGCATGCCAACCATCAAGATCCTCTGCAGCAAATCCAAAAGTTGGACAACTACTCATCCAGCCTCGGAATACACTGGGTCCTCGACTCATCGCTGTCTAAAGGTTCTTCTAAACTGTCCCAAAGGCCAACAAGTCTTAGCTCCGTCTTTACAGAACCAAGAACTTGAAAGCCAAACTGCAACTGCAATTGATCTCGAAGAGGAGCATGGGCCTACATCATCATTGTCCACTCATGCCAAACCTAAGGTTGGAGCACGACGTCTTTCAAAGAGCACATTACGAGGAGTATTTGGGTCCTTTCAAGATGTGAAGCCGTCTCACGAGGCATCAAGCGGTGGGAATTCTGCTTCCAAAATCCTAGAGGCCACCTCTGGACGCAAGCCTCTGAATATACCAATCATAAACGAAGGTCGACATTTCATGTCTCTTCAAACAGAATTGCCTTCGCACCTGCAGACGGCCCAAGACGACTCCTCCCAAGAGGAGGCCATCTCCGCCTCTCTTATCATAGAAAGACGAGACCTAAGGCCTGAGGAGGAGGAATCTCTCCGTGCTGAATCAGCTCAATTCTTCATTCCACTTAAAAAATTTGCTGTCGGTTACTCGCAGAACTCATCAATTCGCACCCTCGCTTCCTTCAACGGTGATAACGACGACATTGAACTTCGTTCTCTGAATCCAGGCAGCGGTTCCGGAGCCCAAGATCCACGTTCTCACGACCACACACAGGAAGGCCGGTGCCACTGCCACTCATGCAAGCTATATCCCAACAGGGGAACGAAGGTTGGAAGATACAAAGTGAGTATGTACTGCAAGTGCGACACATGCGTGCAGCACCGTCTGCGAGAGATCACGACAGAGAGAATGACGGATAGGAATGCGAGGAGAGAAGGTTTTTGCTGTAGTGGGAAGATTTGGGGGACTGTGAAAGAACGACTGAAAAACCGGAGGCGAGGATGGCAAGAAGGTGAGAGCTTAGGGGTGAAGAAATGGTGATGGGAGGATATTTGAAATTTAAGGGTGGAAGTTGGAATTCTTTGGCGTTTCATATATGTTAGATTGGGAAAGTTATTGTGCGACAAGAAGACTTATTTATAAGCTTCCGCAACGATTAAAGTGACAGTGCAAGATATTCATTGCTCATAGTAAGTTCAGGGCAATATTCGACCAGTATACCATTACTTGGCCAGGGGAGAAATGACAGTTCCAATTTATACAGGAAGACAGCTATGGTCAATGCCTATGTACTGTACATACAAACCCTGATGCACGCCATGTAGAAGGCTCATCGACCCGTAACAAAAATGAGCGAATGATAAGAGTGAGAAGCAAAAGAGTAGCCGGACGAGTGTAGATACAAGATAAGAGATGTGGAAATGCAGGGTGAAGCAATACAGGCGATAAAACAAAAAAAGACAAAAGACAGACATGAACATCTTGTTACATTGCTTGCTGGCACCCACTGTCTTCTCACTTTCTGAGCTCGGTATTTCGTGCGTTTGTGAACTTCTCCTGCGATCGAATCGACTCTCTTTCTCACTATGCGGAAAGTGTTGATTCTGGCTACCTACAATATCCTTTCGAAGATCACGGGCCTCCGCCATTCGTGACTGTCTCGCCGACCGGGCTGGTAGGTCCTGTTGACCGCTTCGTTCTAAGGGTCAGAGGGAACGGGTATTCATCAGGATCTTCTTCCTCACTGTATCCTAACATTAGCAATTTCCCCTCATATGTAGTCAATGACACTTACGGCAACTTCCAAGCTACATAGTCCTCGGTGCTTAAACCTTCCCTGCCTTCTTGAAGACTAGCAAAGTCACCTGGGGTCATCATTCCACTCCTGTCCCTAGGCGATCCTGGGACGGAGAACGGCCGAGAGATCTTCTGTTCCACCCCTGGGATACAATCATCATCGTACTCCTCGCCCTCGAATGAAGTTGGATAGGCTCTTCGTAGTGCCAGTTGACGAGCTTTAACATATTCCATACCCATCCGTTTCCAATCCAGAAGGTCACTGAGGCGCTCTGTTCGGTTCCTCTGGTTAATGCGCTGACGCCTCGACTTGCCTGCAAAATCGAACATGAAGGACGTGAGCTGATTGACCGATTCATCGACTCCTTTCATGCGGCGATCCACGATATAGATTCCATAGTCGGTGGAGTTCTCAATTAATTCATCCATATAGCAACCGAATCCTGACAGGTTCGTAGTAATGCTAGGCACACCCATCACCGTACACTCAGCTGGAGTATAACCCCACGGCTCATAGTAAGAGGGAAAGATGCCCATGTGAGTACCTCGTACGAATTCATCATAATCCATTGGCAGGACGGGATTTGCTGAGTTTAAGAACTCAGGATGGAAGACGATCTTTACGCGGTCTGATGGGTGATTGAAGAGCTGCACCCGCCTAATTTGGTTCAAGATTGGATCCTCAGCGTCGTTTGTCATATTGTGGGTAACGATAGGTGGCAGGCCATCTCTCTTCATGGCGAATAGCCGCCTTCGGAGCAGGACTCTATCCTGAGCAGTGATTAGATCCTTCTCATCTGGCATTGGCTCGCCGTCATGCCACTTGAGAGCGCGTTCAAAGATGCGCTTCCCAACTCCACGCTCAAGAACGTCGACTGTATCTCTCAGTGACTTGATAACAGCTTGGCCTTTCAAAGCCTCCACTGTTAACGAATGTGTCTGTGCAGGCATAATAATAAAGGCAACAACGGTCATCTTCGAGCCCGAAGACTTGAGACGATGGTTCAGACGCGCTAATGATTCGATGAACATGTCGACACCCTTATTACGATATTCGTACCTTCCTGCAGTGAAGAAGTAGAGCGTATTTTCTGGGTCAAAGTCATTATGTCCATAAAAGTGGCCCCGTACAAAATCGTGGATTTTTTCCTTGGCTTGCTGATGGAGATTTTGAAATTCATGCATGGCAGAGAACTTAGTGACATTGAGACCGTTTGGGAGAACGCCATCAGGCTTGCGTTTCAAAAGGTGCTCGCTTTCGTATGCGGTGATGTGAGAGACGGTAGTGAAAACATCAGAGGCGTGAGTTGCTGCCCGTTCAATGCAATACCGATGGTAGATTCCGCGATTTCCTGCCTCCGCATCGACATTAAAGTACTGCAGATTATTGTAGAAATCAACAGAGCCAGCGCAGAGGTAGCGGCCAAGGAGGGTGGCATGCGTAGTGAAAATCGTCGTGACGTCTATTCGACGCTTCTTGCACAATGGTAGGGCTACACCAGAGAGCCATTCATGGAAGTGAGCAATGACAGCTCTTTCCTTCTCGTGGGCGACGAACTGCGAGTATTAGCAAAAAAGAGCTAAATAATATGTCCGTACTGCGTACCTCTCCCAGGAACCACGCAACGAGGTAGCCAAAGACTATAGCCTCGTTGGTCTCGCTGTCCCCGGCAGGCGAGGGGATGGCAGCAGTGTTCCACAAATCCGTTTTCCACTCATCGAGGAATCTATATCCCGTCTTTGTATCAATTAAAAGCACTCGTGGGGCCCCCTCGATCAACCAGCGACCATATAGGATGCTAATTCCTCGCTCCTCCATGGCTTCGATTGTGGCTTTGAGCTGAGGGTTTGTCGGGGTGAGTGCTTCGACTTCGACGGTAGCCTACATTCGCATTAATCTCTGGCACAGAAGTCCTGCGCATAGGAGACCTACCGATTGCCTATTAAGAGGCCCGATGAGAGTGTATCGATCGCCATACTCGGCAGTTGTCACGGGCGCCTTGGACTTGAGGACAGAGTAGATGCCGCCAACTTTCCTGGATTAGTCTCTGCATCTGTAAATGTTTCAGGAGCCACGCACCTCTGTTGGCCACCTCGGTCGCTACCTCGAAGAGATAATGGTTCCGGATGTCTCTATACTCTTTCGCCATCGTGTTAGGCCAGTTGCGCCGGGAGCGGTACTGCTCTTGGGGAATGAGCGAAGGAGAGGTGGCTGGGAGAAGTGGCGTGACGATAGGGAGGACGATGGAGCTCTTAGGGGCTACGGCAACGAGGCAAGGCGAGTCTCAAGTAGAAGGATGATATGAGAATACCTCGAGTATGAGAGTGGATAGTCGGCGGGTGGAAGGAAAGAGGAGCTCCGTTGAGGTTCTACAAAGCTTCCCCACACGTCATTAGCGGCTGCGGGACGATGCGAACATGGAAATAGGGGCATTGAACCGAGCAGACATTTCTTACATTCCTGAGAAGAACAAAAGAAATTGGGACGAAGGAGAAAATATTGAGAAAAGGAAACGGCGAGGAAACAAAGAGGCTAGGGAAATATGAAGGGGGATCGTGAGAAATTTCAATGCGCTCTACGCAGCTCATGAGCCGAGCTGCTGCGCCTGCCCATGAGCACTGCCGCGCGCTTTTGGATGGCTTCGCTTGGACCGCGGTCTATTTATGTCCAGAAAAGGGAAATATATCTGCTGGTTTAAATGTTCTCTGCTAACCTTTAATATTCTCGTAGCTGACATTCATTCAATTGGCCACGGATCTCCTTGACGTCTGCTAGATTCGCACAGAAGCAAATTGCCCGAGGGAATAAAGTGTGGTTGTACGCGAGCAAAGGGCCAGTCTCAGGTGCGCCATTCTCAGCCACCTATGTGTCCCCTAGGATTATGGAGGAGATATGCCCGTTCATAAGGCCCTGGAACTGCTGCGCTGTTAAATTTGCCAAACCGAGTAACGGGACTGCCATACGGTTGCTATATCAAAAAGGGATTCTGGCCCACGACGTGAGCCTCTCAAAACTATAGTACAACGCGAAAAGCCTGCTCCGCCATTGCTCTGCACGTAAGACCCTGGCCTGAGACAAAAGCCAATCCCATGTCGCTTTTACCAATGAATACAGCCCCATACTTGTACAATAATGCCGTGGGTGAGTACCCGCTCAGCCAGAGTGAGGGCCAAGTGGTTACGAGCCTTGCTCTTTCTTTGGGTGAGAGAGGTAGTCGTCCTTGCTACCCGTACGAGAAGGTCCTGAGGAGTGAAGGCCATGCTGGGATGTTTTCTCCTTACGCGCGTCGTCGATAGCAGTTCGCTGCTGGATGCTGTCATCGTGGCTCTTCCATTCAACCTTCGTGTCTGGTGGGAATGCTAGGACACGCTTCATCGTCTCTCTATATGTACCGTCAGTATGATCATTGGCATTTATGCATAGAATACAACATACCTAATCTTGAGAACCCTTCCACCATCATTGGCAGTCCAGATACTCAAGATATCCTCCCCATTGCGCACACTGAGAACAACCCCACAAACATCCTCGCTGGCCTCAGCAAACTGGTCGCCGATGACCGCAAGGAGCAGATCCTCCCAGTAGCGATCCGAGACGCCCTTCTTCAGTCTCACGATCCACTTGCCGCCCCTCTTATTATCATCGTCTTCCCAGATTGGCCGAACGCCTCTCTTGAAAAGGTGGTAGTCCGACACCAATGGCAGCATTGATGGCCTCTTCAGGTGCGCATATACTGAAAAGAAGTCTTGCACATTATCGACAGTCGCAATAGGATGTAGGGTCTTCTCGTACTCTACAAAACCGTTCGATTTTGAGATCGGTGGGCGGAACCAGAATACCCAGCTGTGTCGTAGGTTGTGTACTGGCGCAGATACAGAGCTCTTCGATTCTGAGAGGGACGTCTCCGACTGCTTAGAGACAAGGTCTTTTGTTTGCTTCTCAGTAGTCGGGGTTTTCGATGGCGCTCCCACAATGCTTCCGAAGTCCAGAGCGCCCCCAGGCGTCTTGGGGGTCTTGGACGTACCGAAGGAAGCAAAAGCGCCCGATCCTAGGCCAAACGCACTTGATGCGCCTGCAGCGGGGGAGGAGATAGTGGCTGATGATGGTGTCGCGAGGTTGAAGGGATTTTTGTTGTTGTGTGATGAACTGTCACCATGCCTCCGCCCCAGTGTGTAGCCCCTCGTGGGATGGTCCCCAGAGGGAGCACCGTTCGTTGCTGCTCCCCCAGTTGAGAGAGAAAGTTTGCCTGAGCTGTATCCACTGGTCGTTAGCTGTCTGTACTTCGTGCTCACGTGGCTGGGCTATGTTTTAAGCTTACTTCGAACGGCGAGTCCAGAGATTATCCATTCCGCTGCGGGGAGACACGTTTCCGGGGCGTGAGAAGTCGAATGAGCCTCCCAAGCGGTGGGCGGTTGAAGTACTAGGTTGCGTGTGTTCAAGGGAATCTGAGGTGGTACTTCGATAGAGGCGTGGCGTTGTGATGGTCAAGGCAGAGATGTCTCAAATTTAGGTGTGTACGTATTTGTAGATAGATTCTAGAAGATTAGGGCACGATGGATTCGCAAGTATCGTGTATATTATTTGGCAAGTCGGAGAAGGAGAGGTCGGTTGATTGTCGTTGTCTTGGGAAGAGTACCTATACAGTAATGTAGAAATGCAGAAACCGTTACTTTGTAACTCTCACGCCTGACCACTGAGAGCGGGGGGGCTAAAATGCCTCAGGCAGATATTCGGGATTAATGCCTCGTATATAAGGCTTCAAGACTCGCAGATAAATGCCCGAAATCTTTTTCTGCCCCGTTCTTTTTTCAACAGCAAGACCTCCATATTACTCAAATCTTCGACAGCCTGATTCCTCTACTCAGCTGGCGATTCCGATGCGTGGTCGAGATCATACGCCCACTATAAAACCATCGTCACGAGGGCCCCTTGTGCGGCTGCCATGACATGGTGATGACCTAAAGATGGGAACATGATAATCGACTTCTGCCTTTTTCCCCTAAGGGACTATACCTGCGAGGTGAGGCTAGAAGGGCTGAAGATCACCTCTACGTAAGCTTATCCCCTCCACTGTCTGCCTATCCGCCTGCATGAGGAAACCCCATACTCTGGTAATATGATTCAGCCGTCGTGCTCGCATGCTTCTGGTTGAGCTTGAAAAGAATGTATTGGCAATGTCTGATCTGCAGTATAGAAGTGTAGACGATGTTAAATTGTCTTGGATCCATAGCTAACCAATTCCTTTCGATATAGGGCTAGAATCTTCCCCTCGAATAATATGTACTGGTACTGTATGATTTGTACTATGATGAGAATGACGCACAATGAGGATTAATATAATTTCTAAATCGAAAGAATATTACCACATATCTAGTATTATGTTCCCTCAGTCTATTCTATCGTCTTTTCGTTGCAATTCTCAAATAGGAACCCCAATTCCACGCTCGTTTTCGCTCGCCCACCACTCTCAACAAACTTCTTCCTCAGCTGCCCAAAGATCTCCCTCTCCCACCGATGCATTTCATCCCAGAATGCCGGCTCCTTTGCAAATCCATCGCTTGCCGATTTCACCCAACGGTGGAGACCGTTGAGATAATTTGCGTCTTTGGGATATCCAAATGTATGAAATTCTGTCCCTTCTCCTGTCTCATTCAACTCTGTTTTCTCTGCCATCCGCATCTCGTCTCTTCCTGGAAGGCTTAATTTATTTGCCCATACTTTTGCAACCGCAGCGCTCTGCACCTCAGAAGTCGGAAATGGAATGACCATTTGGGGCAGGGCTATGAATGTTAGAGTAGGATGATTGATATTGAACACATGTTTATATAATCCACGAACTCGGCGACCAGTGGTGACGACTGGTGGATCTAATTGTCTGAGAAACGGGTATGAATAAAAGTATCCGGTACAGTATACTATTGCGTCAATGTCTGTTTCGACGCGCCCATCTTCAAACCTCACTCCTCTCTCCTTGACGAGAAATTCTGTGATAGGAGGGACCTCCTCTTTGTTTTCTTCCCCCAACTTAAGACGAGGTGAAGTCCGTACAGAGTTTAGTAAGGGCTTCTTGCACACTTTGCTGATTTGTGTACCGATATCCTATGCAAACAAAGTTAGTTGCCGTGTTGAGGAAATCGTAGACCAAACCATCCGTTCTTTACAAGAGACCACAATGCACAAGGAAATTGGTGTTACCAGTACGCACCAATCCAGATGGTCCAGAGCCCACAACAACCACCTTCTTGCCAGCGAAAGAATCTGGAGAGCGATATGTCTTGGAGTGTTGTATAATAGTCGGATGAGCCGCATTAAAGGCGGCAATCCCTTGGACAGAAGGTATAGATGGTACAGAGTAGTGTCCATTTGCAATGACGATGGCGTCGTATGCCACCCTCTTTGTCTCTTCCGTGATAGTCGACTTTACCACGACCTCCCAGCCAGTACGGACTTGGCGAACATCTTCAACCTCTTGAGAGAATGAGACCAGATGCCTAATATCCTGTGAATATCTTATGAGATAATCTTGGACGTCCTCTCGTGTTGGGAAAAGCAATGATTCTGCAGGGAAATCCAAGTCTGAATACTGCATCAGACGTTTTGGGATATTGGTGTTCATCCGTTCATACATCGGGTTGCTGAAGAGCGGGGCTGCAGCACCGTCCTGCCATATCGGGGGATCTGGAGGAGCATCCGGCCTAGTTTGAGGAACTGAGATTGATCCCGAAATATGAGACGTGTAGTTCCAAACGCCTCCAACCTGAGCTTGCTTTTCAAAGATATCAATTGTTTCGAACGACTGTTCAGCCGAGAGAAACTTAGCAGCTGCTAGACCACTTGGGCCTGCGCCGATGATAGCAATTCTCTTCACATGGAAGGGTCCATCTGATTCTGTAACAGAGCCCATGGAGACCACATTCGGATGACCGGCGAACAGCTCCTCAACGATACTGGCAGTTCGGCCACTGTCTTCAGTGAATAAGAGGACGAAACTTATAGAACAAGTAGCCAAATACCTACATATATTCACATTTGAAGACAATAGCTAATGTATGATAGATAATCAGTAAAAGAGAACACAGTCAGACTTTTTATACTTTATGCCCAGGGGACGAGTGCTAGATAGTGGAGAAGTGGAGAGAATCTGCCGCTCTTCACCGCCCGGCGTCATCATTCCCCAGTCGCGTTCTCCATCCACGATTTGAAAACAGCAACACGTCGAACTTATGACAGGACTTGGTTTCAACATCTCCCATTATGGCAGGCCTCTCTGCCCATATTCCAATCGCAGAGCTCAACCCTGAGCTTGATGCACTGTCGACAAAATCGGTCAAAGCAATAGTTACCCTCACTTGGCCTTACAGCTCTGCAACCAGCTCCGTCGCCTTCCTGCTCGCAGAACCCGATTTTCGTTTGCGCCGATCGAAGGGCCAAGTGCGCGTTCAATTCTCAGGCTCGAGCGCCAAGAGAATTTCAAAATCCGGTATAGCCAGCGGGGATGAGGTGATCATTTGTCTCGACGGCGTGGAATGGTTGCGGAATACCGCTGCGCCATCTACTCCAGGCAATGGAGTGGACTTTGAGTTAAAGTTTACGGAGAGGTTACTTCTACAGGTTCGTCTGAAGATGCTGAGCAATGTGCTTCATTTCTAACATGAGAGCTTTAGTTTACGCCAGAAGGCACTGATGCACAACAACTGATCGATATTGACCATCCGCCACCAGAACATGAGGAAGAGGACGTGATTCTAGAAGCAGAGAAAACACCCGAGCGACAGATATCAGAGGACCACAACAATCGACCAACACAGCCAGAAATTGTCCTGAAAAATGGGGATGAGTGGTCATCTCCAGCCTTCATCAAACGTGCACGAACATCTTACGGCTCTCTTTTCGACACAGGTTATGACCCTTTCTCTGAAGAGGATGGAACCATACCAGGTAAAGGCAGGAAGAAATCAAGGTTAAGTTCAACATGGAGATATGTCAGTCGCTCTCCGAGTCCTGAACCAGATGAACCAGAGATAGAATCTTCTATCGCCACCTTGCCTACAACTGCTCCCACTTCGAATATGGCGGACGAGGGCAACCAAACAGTGGAACTCGACGCCAGGGATACTCTAGGGAATGCCCAGACTTCTGTTTTAGGTAACGGTCATCTGCAGCATGGCTCTGATTTGCCCGAGATTCGTACCACGGATTTTGTATCACCAGCGGCACATATCCATATTGGTCTTAATACGACGTATGAAACGCAGCAAATATACGTTCTGGAAGAGACGCCTATTCAAGCTCCCCGCTTGCCTCGACTTCAGCCTATACCTTCAGATATACTGCCTCAAGTGTCGCCACTAATTACGTCTAAGCCTAACCCATTCACACAAAATGGCGATAGTATCAAGGACACCACTCCGACACTTGGCGTACAATCTACAAACTCATTAGCTCAAGAACCACCAAACCGTGTTGAGGACGACCAAGGAGAGCTGTTCTCATCCAGCCATATGGAGCATGTTGGAGAGCAGCAAGTCTCAGAATTCCCAGCTTTCCAAGATCAGACAACGGGTATGAACGAAATCAGCCGTCAGAGTTTCGAAAGCCAGCTTCTGCCTAACGGTCAATTCGGCCAATGGCAGAGTCCCAATGCTCACCCAGATCTCTCGGAACCGGTCAAGGAAGGATTACACAACGAGAGTTTGTACGTAGGTGGGATAGGAGGGGGCAGTCATAGAAGACAACAATTCGAAGATGAGTATCCAGGAAATGAGTTTCCGATATCACGATCCCAAATATCTTCCTATCACCCTTACCCAACCCTCGGCACGGAACTTCGGAGCCAACCGGTGGATAATCCCTGGCAACTGAATTCAGGATCTGTCCCCTACCCAGAGTTGCCAGACCATGAGGATGAAAACCGTCAGGCTGAGAAAAACCTCTTACCTTCGTCGCCTTCCAGTGTGTCCGGCCCGAAAGATAAACAGTCTGATGTTGTGGATTTAACTGAGAGCGATAATGATGCTGAGGAGCAAGATTCTTCCAAGCGCTCCATTGATAATAGGGCCACCGAAGGCTCGATGGAAGCCGATGAGGATGAAGAACGAGAGGAAGAAGAGGAAGAAGAGGCAATCGATGACCAAATGTCTGAGAGAGATAGTGGTCTTCGCCACCGATACTATTCAGACGATGAAGAACGTATGCAAGATGAAGGGGTGTCAGAGGAATATTCCGAAGAATATCGTGAAGAAGACTTCTCTGATGCAGATGGTGAAGAAGAAATTTATGATGAGGATGAAATGGAAGTTGACGAACCACAACACAGGTCTCTTGTGGCAAACGAGCCTGTAGTTATAGATCTACTCTCCTCGGACGAAGAAGACAACGAAGAGATGCCGATTTCTACTCCTCCAGCCTCGAAATCTGTCCACCGAGGACCTGAAACTGAACAGCAATCTGAATCTGGCGAGGAAGAAGATGAAGATGAGTCAGCTAGTGAGATGGATGATAAGGAAGGAGTTGACCATGACAAAGACGTCCCCTATTCGCAACGTTCTGAGATATCGACAAATATTGCAGACGATGACTCAAGCGAACCGTCCGGCAAAGATGAAGATGCTCTAGGAGCTATCGAAGGTGATGGCGGGGTAGTCGAGGAGGATGGCGATATCGACGAAGAATTCGACGGTGCCAGGGAAGAAGAAGGTTTGCAACCAGAATATAAGGACGATACTCTTCCTGCCCAGGTAAATGATGCGTCAAACAAGCAAACTACTGGTCTAGATCATATAGGCGAGCCCTCCTCCCCTCCCGCACAAGGCCAGACTACGCATGATGTAGCTAGTGACGCGAAATCTCATGTGAAGAAGCCAGCACCTACAACCAAGCCATCACTACTGGCTAGAATGTTTAGCCTCGATGGCGCTAATGACGAAGCGGCTGCAATTTCATCGTTTCCGATTTTGGCCAAGAAAGTTGCCACGCCTAACTCAGCTCCTGATTCTAAGACGAATGCACAGGTGGCAGCTACTGATCCAGCCCATTCACTCGTTCAAGGTGGTGTTCAACTTCTGACTCCAGATGCGACCCAAGTTTCACTCGTCAAGGATTCTCAAGAGTCCTCTCTTCTCCCCAGTCAAACAAATGTGACAGAAACCCCCGAGGCTGTCAAGATCTCACTACCTAGAGATATTATTCTGAGAGAGAAGACAGAGAGCGCTCCTCTTCCCGAAGGAAACAACATTCGAATAGACGTTCACGGCGCTGAAAACAAGGAAGTTGAGTCTGTTGAGATTAAACCCACAATCGAAGAAGTTATAGACGAACAACCCACAGGACATCGTCCTGACTCTCTGAATGATGTCTCTGAAGCTATGGCCGAGCACCATGTCAACAGTAGCACGAAAATCACTCGAATTAGTCCGAGAAGGAGTCGGCGTATTGCGTCTGGATCTGCAGCTCAAATAGCTGAAATCATGCGTTCTTCCACACCAGATAACTCTCGCAGTCCGGCGCAACATGATGATCAACAAAAGTCACCTGCCTCTCCAGATAGCCAATCTAAGCAGGGGCACAATGACCAGAACATCGAGATGACCATGGCAGAACCGAAATCTTCACCAAGAACGCAACACGATCTCCGTTCTACCTCGGTAGTTGATCTCAAACTCAGTCTATCTCGAGCTCTGCGGACAGATCTCAGCGAGTTTACAGCCTTAAAGGTCCTTCGATATCACCTTAACCAAAAGCTCGATGTTATGGCAATAGTGACGAGCACACCGGCAGAGCCACAGCGATCAAAAGGTGGTCCAAGGCAATACCAAATCGCTTTCAACATTACAGATTCATCAATTGCTCCCAGTGGCGTCACGGAGGTTCAGGTATTCCGTCCCTATAAGGAGGCGCTACCTATTGTCAAAGAAGGGGATGGAATTTTACTTCGCAACTTTCAAGTCATTGCAATTAAAATAAAGGGCTTTGCGCTGCGATCAGAAAACAGCGAAGCATGCAGCTGGGCTGTCTTTAAGGACTGCGTCGCCAAACCCGAGGTTCGCGGCCCGCCGGTGGAATACGGCGAGGCGGAGCAAAATCACATGGATGCTATGAAAAAATGGTATGGTTCATTAGATGCTGGGTCCGTTGCGAAGCTCAATAGAGCGAATATGGATAAGAGCTCTGGCGTTGGTAAGGGCATTGGCAAGGCGCATTGAGATTTGGCCAAGTTCATTGTTGGGATGGTATCGGTGCTAGAATATACCTAGGTTCTATAGACCTTCATGACACCGTAGAGCATTACAACTCGCGTCTACTTAATATACCGGATTATTTCAAGGCACAGTGTTGTTGTAGAACCGGCAATTTGGGATGCTTTAGCAAGACACATTATTTAGGCGGGGCAAAGGTTAATTTCGCACTTCCTTCCCACCAAAATAGGAGTTATGGCTAAATTTCTCTATTTTCAACACTGAGAGAATACAACGTAATGCATATAAGGGTCGTTTCTGTCTAAGAAGAGAGACCGAAGAGGAGCGCTTGGCTTCATAGCTGTAGAGAAGAGTGTTAGTTTTATTGATCTCATAAGTGTAGACACTCAGTCTCGTCTACCTCGTTCATCAATCTACTGGCACTCTTCTCCCTTCGAGTGGCATCCCGTAGTTTTCTTCGTGGCTTCTGTGTCCGATTCATCCTCGGGAAATGCCTTAGATCTACGGTGACATCCTGAATCAAGATTCGATATTTTCAATGCAAAATTATAAATAAAAGCATTTTAATCTGTTAGATATCTTTAAGTTGCGCGACGAAGATATGCATGTACAGGACAGCACAATAATAGACTCTCATATGTCTCATTATTGCTGGCTCCAGCATTAAGTGATTCTTTTGTTGTTTTAATTGAAGGGTGAGAAGCTCTTGGCTTTCTCGCCGAGGATGGCGAAAAGCAGAGCGGGAGTTCCGGTTCGTTAGGATGGGGCCAACCCTTGAATTGGCCCTGGTATTCTGCAGCACACAGGATCATCATGCCCCTCTGCTAACCACCTGCCTTCCCTGCATGCTCAGGAGGGCAAGATTGTACCCTGGTTTCTGTTTTCAGAGCTTGACAATGGTCGCCTCATATTGGTCCTGCAGCCGTCCCTCATATGCTGGCTGCTATCTGGTATTTTATTTTGGTTGGGAGCCCGCTATAAGGCTGTGTATGAATCAGTAGACCTTAAACGCCAATTGTCTATTTACTAGCGTCGTTAGCCTATTTTGACGTGATAGCTAGATGAACCATAGCGACGCGACATCTCAACTAGAACGGGTTTAATTTTAAGAATATTTAAATTAAATCAAATAAATAAATAAATAATTTAAACCCAAAAATAGAGTGCACCAAGGATAACGTTTACGCCGCGACACTTCATAATTCAAGTAGGCAATAGAGCAAATATGTAATGGTTTTGCTCAACGGGAAGACCTTTCACCATGTTCGCGTTGATTCTACTGCTGAAGCGCCATGGGACGACTAATCCTTTTCTATAGGCCGATTAATCTCTAACATCTGTAGCTTCAGAGAGAGATTGAAGTCAAATTGACGGTAACATTCCGATGCACCAGGTCCTAATGATTTTTAGTATTCAGTCGAACAATCTTGGTTCACCAGCTTCTGCCGGAGCGAGTATACGATCGTAGACTGTTGAACAGGTTAGATGTGATTGATTGACCCGACGGTTACTAAGCATTGCAGATAGGATCACAGGGGGTGCCAGAATTGATGGCACAGGCACCACTTTAGCTGAAATACCACATTAGCAATGGAGCAACATTAAAAAGGAAAAAGTTCGTGCGCGTATATCTAAGATGCCTAATCGATATAAATTAGTAGTGGAATCCGGTGGGAGAGCGCGTTACAGTAATATATAAGAAGAAATTGGGTATGCGCCTGTGCCATCAATTCCGACACCCCCTGGTGGATGAATACAGTAAGACGTGAGAAGCATTTACCAAAGGTAGGTAGGCGTTGGAATAGCGCGCGATACAAACACACTATAGACGATTACGTGTCGATATACCACGCTAATTTACCTTTTTAGCCAAAGGGGTGTAATTAGGTACTAAGATTACCCCTTTTGGGTCCATCAAAGGTGTGGGATATACCAACTTAGATAAGTAGGTAAGTAGCCATATAGAGTGCCAATTGTGATCACGTCATATGAGCATGATCGTACGACAAAGGTCTAGTTTCTGAGTCCATCTACACCTTTGTTTTACTTAATTCTTCTTCTTTTAGATTAGATAAACACAATACATTCTGTGTGCTTCTAGGGGGCATACAGAATGGCTAACATAGAGTTTCAACGTTCAGGCTAACCACAATTTGAAAGTGCTCTCAGCCTGGCACCACTACTTCCGCCATTTTTGTATTGGCTACGAACAAGCGTACTTGCTTCTTGGGAGCTGTTGTAAGATACTCCGCCTCATCTGGCAATTTAATATGCTACCCCTACTGTAGAATGGAGCAACGTTTGCCTAAATATCTCACAATCATGCAAGGCTCTCCCGCACCCCCTTCGCGTGAGAGTAACTTATACAAAGAAGCGATCCTTTATAAAAAAAAAGGCTATCAATCATCCAGATAATAGAACCACCCCAAGTCTTAAGCATGTGGTATCGTCTATATTTAATATGTAAGATAGCTAATCCTCGAGACTTGTTTATGTCGTCCCCGCCACCAACAGACCAATAGTTAAGGACGGGAGTGAGATTTGGAAGTAAAGAGGGACATCTCTCTCAACACGGATGATTCGATGGCCTTCCATAGATTGATTACTACAGTACGATTTGGATGGTTTCTATTGGCTCCGTTTCAACATTAGAGAGATAAGAGTGGAGGCGACGAGAACTTGCAAGGCGAAATACACAAACCCGAAATAGCCGCGTTGTTATTTGATAGGACTGGGACCCATCTTTTGAGATGCTGGTCTGCAGAGCGGCGATCTTGATGCCATGTCAAAGCTCTTTCCTACGGTAATGTATGCTTAGAGGCAGGTGATAGACCCTGGTAGTTTTCGGAAGGTAGTAGAGCAGAGGACCAGAAGAGCAAATAGCGAGCGGATGGGCCAGCCAGCCTGTGAAGACCAGAGACGACAAAGACAGACCATTCCTCCCTTGATCACTGCACTCATCTCTTGCGCCCCTTCAGCCTCGTCTCCCATCCCTTCTCTCATCTCATTTTCCTCTCGAGCAAGGTTGGACAAGCCACCACACCGGCCGAGCGTCGTCAGCGGGGCAGCGTGAGAGTGGCCACGGGACTTCGGCGACTGTACGGCAACCGGCAACCGTCCATCGCGCTATTGCAGATTACATACTTTCCTTCATCGAGCCATCGCCAAACACTTCAATAACGAACAACGCACACGCAAACCTCGTGCCTTCTCTCAACGCCAGCCAGCGCGTTTTTCTCTAGACCGCATTTCTTGTGTAGCCGAAATCTTCGCTTAACTGTTCTTTGTCCTCCATATCTTTCCTTCACCTTTCCCAGATTTGTTTCCTCGGCCATGGCATCTACACCACAACACATCCGTACCAATGGAACCCGCGAGTGCTGAACGGACCCGACGATCAAGTTCACGACCACTGAGCCGTAACCCGTACACGGCGTCCCCACTGCGCCCACGGAGCAGCCCTAAGAAGAGGAAGCGCAAGTCAAAGGCATCGGAGGAGTACTATTCGGTGCGAAGTATACTGGGCGAAGAGACCAGGGACGGGCTCCTCAGCTATCTTATCGACTGGGAAGATAATCCAGACACGGGGGAAGCTTATGCGCCTAGCTGGGTACGCATGCTGCGGTCTGGCTAGTAGATGGGATCAACTTGCTAACGTATCATTCTACGTAGGAGCCATATTACAACGTCAACCGGGAGGCCGTGAAGGACTGGAACCGGAAGAGATTAGAGATACAGGGTGGAGGCGCATTTGATGATCGAGAGCGATCCTCGACCTTTGATTCTGATAACGAGGCTTTTCGCAGAACAAAACGTCCGAGAATATCAGACGCGCCCATTCGAACAAAACCTTCTGAGGCGGGTCCTGAGAATTACCCCACTGTTCATGCTGTACCCGGGGATCCGCCTGCTGAGATTAAGGATACATACGAAGAGGAACAGACGCTCAGTAGCGGGGCGGATAAGGTTCTTGTGCTAGTACCTAGAGTGGATGACGGTTTTGAACGCAGCGCATATGCCATAGTTCCAACATTATCTTCAGACGCGTCGCAGGCTTCAAAGCCTTCACAAGATTCCGATTACCTTCCGCCTTCAGCAAAATCAATAAATCCACCACCGTCCCGCAGGCCGTTTCTGTGGGATGAACCCGCGCCCGCCATCCAAGATTCTCAACTGCCCGGCTGCTCCTCATATATTCCATCGGAGCAGGAAACCACTCCCTCGGAGGATACGCAGCGTAAACCATCCTGCGTCTCGGATGCTTCCGCTGATCAAGGCATCGAATATAGCGATCATTTAAGTTATAGCCCCTCACAGCAACCCCAAATTAGACCCAGTTCATCCCACCTCAGCGCAAAAGCTCCGTCCCGCCCTCCACCAACCAGGGATATCAACAGACGACCATCACAACTGTCCATAAGCTTCATAACTGATAATTCGGAATCTCTCGAGGAATCGTGGCAGCCAGCACAAATCAGGTCACCAGCCCCGCCCCCTTCAACAGAGTTGTCAACCCAAGCTGTATCAATCTCAGAAGGATTTACTGGCCCCCCTTCTACTAAATCGCGTAATCAGACACTGGTTGGCCGACCCCCAGAAAGCGTCATACAAAGCATTGAGAAGGCACAAGATATTTCCTGGTCAGGCAAAATAGAGGGCCAAGACTCGTCAGGCAGCCCTCTTCCCCCGAGACCAACTCCGCCATCCTACCCAACCATGGCGGAACAAGCCATTAGCAGCTCCCAGAATGTCGCAGATATGTTTAAACAGGCTCGAGCAAACGCAGCCGCTAGTACGATTGCTAGACAAGCCGAAGCCAGAGCTGCCTCCGCGGCTCCGACCACAGAACCATCTCTCATAAACCAGATGCTACCATTAAGGAGTACTACAGAGACCCTCGTTTCGCCAGTTTCAAGAAATTCTTCAGACTCAGAATCTAACAAAGCACTGCAAATCTTGCCTCTTGGAACAGAAGAGTATGTCGTACCGCTACCTCTCAATAGCATTACTAGAGACATCTATGACGTGCAGCTCACCAACTCCCGAGCTCAGCAGAAGGCATTTCTCAGTACCGAGCGGCCAGATGAGAATTTGATTACTGAGATTGATTCTTTGCTTGGTCGCTTGAAAGAACTCTGCGATCACCAAGACTTGGTCAGGTCTGATCTGTCGACGCAGGAAATAGACCCATTTGATATGCAGGCAGCTTGGGCGGAGACCATCAGCACCAAATGCGTCTTCTTGAACTCATTTTTAACCTTCTTAAGACCATTTAATATACATGTCGCTCTGGTAGCTCGCCCAGGGAGAATGGTGGATATTCTTGAAACAATTCTGAAGAAGGAACGATGCACCTACAATCGGCCAGACCGACCGGACATAGCGCCTTGCGTGGCCGAACATGGGGCGATGAGAATCAGCTTATTTCCAAGCGATTTCTATAACAGCAACGTTAAGATCGAGATCGAACCCGCCTCGATCATCATTGCATTTGACTCGACTTTCGAAAAGGAACGATATCCCCGAATATTGCGAGAAGGCCTGTTGCATGATGGGAGTCTTGCACCTCTTGTTCACCTCACAATTCTCCGCTCTATTGAGCACTTTGAGTTGTGCTTTGACAAACGGATGGATCCAGCGGACAGAAGAAGGGCGCTATTGAGCTGCGTGCTGCATTCACGACGTGAGGTTGGTATTCTGCCGCCTGGTTATCATAATCCTCCAGCTGCCGCTACAGAGGTTGGAATGTTCGCAACTGGAATGCCGACGGATAGAATATGGCCATTGCCGTCGATGCCAGATCTGGACGGCTTCGAAATTTATCTGGATAATGCGGAAGACGCTGAAAGAGACACGCAACGAAGTGAGCCGCTGCCGGGTCAGGCACAGCTGTCTGAATCGTATATTTCGTCGGCCCAACTACTGCAACCGACCTTCAAAAGATCATTGGTACGTCCTCTACCCAATTTGTATTGTTTTGTTTTGTTTTGAATGCATACTAAGCTTGTATAGAGTGCAGAGGACGATGACGCATCATCGAAGCGCCAGCGGCGCACCCCGATTATTGATGAAGCCCCTCGGACTATGAATCCTTCTAGCATCAGCAGCCTTTTGAACCCAATGGATGTCGAGCCAAGCCAGAGGATCTTCGAGGCGGAGAGGCCCCCAAAGCCAACTGTTCTAGATGCTGAGGTGGCAAACTTAATATCCTCACTAGAAGCAAAGGTAATTGGAATCCATCCCCCGTTCTTTGCGTCGACCTAACATTGTCAAGGTCAGGGAACTTGAATTTGAAGGACAGCACCGAGATACCTCATACGCTGAGCTGCAACTTGAATTACAACGCCGAGATGCTTCGTACGCTGCGCTCCGTAGCGAGTACCAGCAGCTCGAGAGCAGATGCAAAGGTCTTGAGAAGTCTATTCAGGATATGCAACCAAGATACCAAGAGGCTCTCAATGATCGTGGTCGTTTCGAGCACGATTTGAACGAAGCAACTTCTCGAGCAAATACGTTGCAACAGCGGCTTGACGCACGTGTTGCCGATCTCACAAAGCTCAAGGAAGAGAAGGCCAACAGTGATTTCCAGTTAGCGGCTGCTCGTGCCGAACTCACAAGCTCTACCATTCCTGAGGTCGCCGAGCTCAATCGGATGAGAGAGGAAGTGGCAAAAGTTCAGGCAGAGGGTGAACGACATCAGAAGCGGATCTCAAATATGCAGAATGAGCTCGAATACATGCGGATGAATTATCAGCAGGCCTCGACCGCGGCCGGCGAGGCGGCAACTGAACTCAACGAGGTAAGAGCTGAATTAGCTACTGCTCAGGTAAAGGCCTCCGAGAATGCCAGACGCATCCACGAGATCCAAGCCTCGAGCGAGATGAAACAGTACCTCGCTCGGATCCGGGAATTGGAAGCGGAAAAAGTCGAGGCAGAGCGAGAGCTCGAAAAGAAGTCAGATGAGCTCAAGGCCATGCTCAACGGCCGGCGAGCCACTAGAGGAACTAGCGTTCCGCGCAGTCCTAGAATGGGAACCATGAGTCCCGGATCTAGACCTATGGCGAGAGTGTTGAGCGTGGGCAGTAGAGGAAATAGTCCTGCACCAGGAGACGGACCGCCGTATAGGACAACTTTCGCGGGTGAAGCTTTGTTCACTACTGTGCCTGCGAGCAGCAGATTCGGCAACCATCTGATGTAAGTTGAACAGAACTTGTAAAATCGGATCCGGGTGGGCAGGGAATTAATTAGGGGCGTTGGTACACATCTTGCATGCATTGGCTTTTTGCGCATTGGAGGGTGCGAAATTATAATACTTTGCGTCACTGCGATTGTTATTTGGCATTCGATGGGATACAGTATTAGCTAGCCGCCCCGCTGCTTACCCTCTAGAGAGTGGGTAGTTAGCTTCTTTAATATGCTTCTGCGAGAGCTTCGCTGCGAAACAAGCTACTTTCCCTCCTTTCCGAAGACTTTGCCATGTGAATCATAATCACCTAAAGAAGTTCACGCACGGTGCGCAGTAGTGTATATATGAGACTGTCTCCATTGATCATGTAGATAGAACCTAGTCAGCAAGGAACTGCCATGCATTTGATAGTAGCGCTCCTTCATGCCATTCCTACCCGTCCACCATTTATCAACGCTCCCATTCATCTTTATCCGAATGTTGTCTTCACCTAATTTAACCCGTCAAGCAAAGTTTACACTTAAACACGCCCTCCCTATCGCTTCATCAGAGCCCCGCGCCAGCCCTAATCTAATCCTCATGTAACACCTTCGCGAACGGCGTGCCGTGTGCGCGATCAGGCTTGCCGGCTCCAAGTCCCTTGCTGCCGATCTTCTCCTTGGCGTAGCCCGCAGCGTACGGGTTCAGGCGCAGCAGCACTTGCTTGTTCACCAAGGGATTCTTCTTCTGCACGCCGGCACGCTTGGTGCGCGCGGTACCTTTCGCGGCGCGGATCACGCTCTGGATCTCGGACGAGTTGATCAGTCGGCCGATGTCAGCCTGTTGGACCAGGGGCGAGGGCAGGAGGAAGTCCTTCTTGAGCGCGGATGGAGTGGTCGTGCTGCCGTAGATGGTATCGAGAGCGGCGAACGCAGACGATGTCCAGATGATGAAGCGTCCGAGGTGGCCGCCGGGAGCGAGTTGGAGGAGGTTGAGCGCGAACACGGATGACGTCTCGACGCCGGAGAGATTGCGAAAGGCGCGCACGATCTCGGTGCCGTCGACCTCTGGGTTATACACGACGAGTGGGCCGCGGCGCTGGCGGTGGCGGCGGCCGCGCAGCTTGCCCTTGCCGGCGCGCAGCTTGCGGGAGTTCTTGACCTTGTCGACGTCCGGCCCGGCGCCGACGGACTTGAGTAGCGAGGCGGCAGCGGCGGTGCGCGAGATAGCGGCATCGGAGAAGACGCTGGAGTTGATGACGAGCGGGACCTCGGGCACATTGGAGATTTGGTGACCGCGGGCCAGGAGGAGGGCGGGGACGGAGGAGGCAGCGAGGGCGGAGACGGTAGCAAACCGCCTGTCATAACCATTAGTATCCGTGTTATATAAGATGATGGACAGATGAGAAGTGAGTGGGTTATCAACATACTTCTGACCCAGGTTGATCTTCTGGTGCCACTTTCTCCAGACCTTGGTAGGGGCGAACATGCGTCCAGAGCGGCACATGTTACCAAATGCGGCCTGACCAGCACGGTGAGTTCCACCTCCAGAGACACGAGGGATACGGGCAACAGCGCGACCTGTAAAGTAGACCGATCAGCATCTCTCCATATTAAATCAACCGTTTTATATTCCAATAACTTCTCTTCATTCCGTCTCTCCTCCAGTCCGTCTCTCCCAATCCGATCTCCAATCCCAGAATAATAAAACAGAGGTACATACCAGTACCCCAACTCTCAGCACTCGTCTGATGACCGGCCTTCTCGCTCACGGCATAGGGCTGGCGTCTGTTCTTCGCGACACCGGTGTGCACCGTCTGCACGATATCAGGACGGATCGGGGCATTGAAAACCTATAATCACACAACTCATCAGCCTTGAATTTCTCTCTATGCCATAACCAATTTCCCTGCCCAATTCCCAATCTCCCATCGCCGTCATCCAAATCTCTCTCCCACAAAAGCTGCCAGCGGGAATGGACTCGTTTCAACGATAGTAAGAGGTAAGTCATACCTTAGGCAGAGGATGTGTATCCCCGCTGGCCGTGCCATCGGCCTTGAGGATAGTGACAGTGGGACGAGATGCCATCGCTGTTGATTTTCCTGTCCTGCTGTCGGTGGTCGGTGGGTGTTGTTGTTGGTCGTGGTGGAGCTTGAAAAGTTCGCGAGTTTCAATTATTGCGATTGTGCGAAGCCCTAAGCGATTTTCAATCCTTAACTATCAGGTATGAGTTTAAGCCTTATGTTCTAGTCACGTGATATGTAATCACATGATGTAACCGAGCCCCTGAGTTATTAAGTTCGGGGACATTAATGCTGTATTTTGAGGGGAGAATGTTTATTCTGCTGCAAGTTATTAGATATTGTATATCAGAATATAGGAAACCTAGCAGCAATCACAGGAACATCTTTTCCTCGTCGGGATGTCTCAAATTATATGCACAGCCACAATCCCGGGCTCAATCAAGCCGATCATGTCTCACTTACGCAAGATGAAGGTAGAGCTCACAAGATTTTCGCATACTCGTTCTGTCCCATATTCACCAAGCTATGTATGTGCACACGCTGCGTAATTATATGCTGGTATATCCCATCGCATCCCGGTTCGTAAACTGAAAAATTCAACAAAAGAAGGGAAAAAGAAAAGTGGTATCACTGTCCCGTGCTGGTATCCATCCAAACGCCATGCCCGCTCCGTTTCAATTTCAATTCAAATTCAAGTCCGAATTTGACATCCAAATTCCAACGCCAGTATTTCCTTCCATATACACATGGCCCATGGCCTATATCTTATCATCCCATCATCCTATTCCATTCCCTACCCCAAATACCGATTTCGCCCCTTAATACTCTTTCTCCTCTTAATGCCTCTCACGCCCAGACTCATTCTCCGATCCTTGATCCCGGCTGTAGGCGGACTCCTCAAATACGACGGCCTGGTGGGCACGCCCGCGGGGCGACCGACCCGCGTATACCCCGCCGTCCATTCGTGTCTTGTTTGTGGCGTTGTGGCTGATCGTTCCCGGACATTGAATGATTCGCTCTCCTCGTCTGCTTCTGCAACAGCGGCGAGGAGTGGACGGGTTGCAACGCGGGTAAGGCGGGCAGGAGGGGAGGTGGAAGAGGAAATGGAGATGCGCGGCACCGGCGGGCGATAGTGGCGAGATGGGCGGCGGGTGGTGCTGAGGGTGCGAGAGAGGCCGTTCATCCAGAGCGCGGCGGTTTGAGAGATGGGGGTTTTGGGAGTCTTGGGAGTCTTAGGAGTCTTCGGTGTCTTGGGAGTTTTAGGGGTCTTCGGGGTCGGAGGGTTCTTGGTGAGGGTATTGCTTCTGCTGGCAGGGCGGTTGTCGCTCGTGCTACTGCTGGCGTCATCTGTAGACACAGCAGGAAGCTCACTTGTTTCGCTCTGGGTCAAGTGGTCAGAGGAGATGCTAGCTTCTTGCTGGGCGGGAGTAGTAAGAGAAGAAGAAACGGAAGCAGAAGAAACGGAAGAGGGAGTTGAAGAAGAGAAGGAGGAAGTACTGAAGCTCAATCGGCCCGTCCTGCGTAATGACAGCGACGACACCTTCGATGCCCTTCTCTGAATCATGTTCATTCTCTTGGAGGGTTCCGTGGCCGCGGTTTCTGTAGAAGACCTGATCTGCCGGGGGAGGGATGTAGAGGAGGAGGATAATCTCAACGGTGCGGGGGCCGCGGGTGGCCACGACGGAGCGGCTGCTTCTGCAGGCTCCCACAAATCACTGAAGTTCGTGCCTGTAGGCATGCTAGAGAAGGAAGTTATCGGGGGGTGCTTCCTAACCGGTGAGCCGCGCACGGGAATGTCGATGATCCGGGGCTTGCCAGCGGGTTTGAAGGTGATTGTCCTGACCGTGATATCCTTTTCGGAATTGAGACTGCTCGACCGCGAGGATCGTGACTGGAGGGCCTCGCCGTCGCTCACGCTCGGTGGGCCAAATTCGACCTCGGAATCAAGGTCCTCGTCCCCAGACAGCGAGCCATCCTCCTCGCTGGACAGATACCATTCATGGGGGTCGAGAGACTCGCTCTTCTCCTCGACAGGCATCTTGCCATCCAGGTTCTGTAGCTCGACCATGACGTTGTCCAGCAGGCGCGAGACTCTCTTCTGGCTCCTCTGGGGAAGCGCGGGAGGAATGTTGTTGCCGGCGGCGGGCAGGCTCAGGATCTCGCCATCCATATCATTGTCGACGAGCAGGTCCTCATAGTCGGACAGCACCTCGGACTCCGGCAGGTGGTGTTGGTGCTCCTTCGCAGGCGGTTTATGTTCCGGCCCCAGCGGGACGGAGAGCTCGACGAGAGGCATTTTAATCTCTCTTGGTAGTATTGGGCCCGGTTATTGTGTGTAACGATATAATATGCAGGTACGCCCGAAGCCCTTGGAAATGAAGCTAAGACAGCGCCGTAACGTCCGGCAGTGTGCAGTATGCACCGTTATATCCCGTAATTTGGTGTGTATCGTGCGGAGACGTGTTGTGGGCTCGAGTCGGAGGTCCCAGCAGCGCTATTGAGAGGTTATTGCCTTGTACGAAAGTCAATCTCCAAACCAAGACAAAAAGGCCGCCGACGCGGGGCGGATATATGGGGGAAATGCGAGATCTGATAGCCGTTCAGGAGACCGCCTCGGACGTTTCGATTGTCGTTGTGGTCGAGAATGAGGGCGGGTGGTTTCAGGTTTGATACTCCAGCAGAGGCAACGAGGGGCATCTCCTGGCTGATAACCCACACTTTGGACGAAGCACGGCCCGAACCACGAAGCGCTGTGGCAGAGGGTCAAACAAACAGAAAACACTTGCAAAAGGTGTATCGCAAACCCTTTCGCAGGTTAGGAGGAAGGGAGGGCACGAGAGGGAGACAGCAAGAATGCAGGAAAAAAGGAGCCCAGAGGGATGCAGGAGGAGGTGTGTCCCTTTTGTGTGTGAGTACTATGCCTTGCGTTGCCTCTGCCTTGTCTTGTCCTCCTTCTCCCGCCCCTCCATGGCTCTCCAGACGGCTCTCTCAGGTGCGGCGGGCATCCCGAGACCATCATACTCCCAGCTGTGTGCGCGTTCGTTCATCCCAGCTGCGGCTTCTCGAGGCTGTACGGCTCCTGACGCCTCGATCCCACCAATCCTGCGGCACCCCCATGTTCAGCCCACGACCCGGCGAGCATTGGACGGTGCTGGTTGGAGTGGGCGGGCCTGGGAGCTGGCGCAGGGGCGGCAGACGGCTGCTGCTCCACGGAGAAGGATTGGGCGAGGAACGTCGGATTCCTTCTGCGTTCTGCGGTCGATGGGGTTTCTGGCGTGTTTGAGGTTGATGTGATCGGACTGGGGGGTGGGGATGCTGGGAAAGACGGGAGGTACCTGCAGGTACATACTATCTATGGTACACACGGAAGTACCTCTTCGGCGCAAAGCTCGGATCGGGGGAGACTACGCCCAGCTACGTAAGGTACCGCTCAAGAGGGATGCTCTATGGGGTCATGTAGTATTCGTGGTGAAGGGCAGAGAGAAGAGTGTATCATAATGATTAACGTAGCTTAGTATTCATGGTGCTGAGGGTGATCCCTCAGAGGGAAGGAAATCATTCTCCCAGAAACGGTCATGTCCTCGTCGCATACCCGAAAGAAACATTGTGTATGTACAGTACGGTACAGGACACATTGTAACACCTGACTTTACCTCTCCCCCGACAGTACACTACTGCAGTGTACGGTACATCATGTACATCCAGTCCCTCCCAGCGGCCTTCAGTTGGTGTGTGCGCAACACCTCTTATCAGGCTGTAGGGATGATCGGGCTCACGCATGAGACGACATCACTCTGCTCCGGCGTCATGTCGTGCATACGGCTATTCTCCTACTGTACCACTCTGGGTTGTACACTTGGCGTCTGGCATTTATCACCGGATAATCGCCAGAGAAGGCCCGCGCGCCGACTGCTTCTCTCCACGGTGCGCGCCCTCAATCCAGAAGGTTGTATGGGATCTACGGGGCAGGAGGGTGCCAGCGGGTATAAGGATGTCGGGTCGCCACCTCGGGAGAGATCTATGCATGCAATGGAAGAAGAGATCTGGAAAATAAAAGCAAAGAAATATGGCACAGCAAAGTAGTTCAAGGTCAATGCAACATCCGCGCGTCTCAGAGGGCATCATGCCGGCGAATAGTTTGTTTGCCACCGGAGATATCCAGAGGGAGCAAGGGAAGAGCTGGAAGAGACGCCAACCATGGAGACAATACAGCATCCGCGCGTCTCGGGCGCCATCGCATGAAGTTATTCCAGTCGCCACTTGATGGTCAAGCGCCTGAAGAGCCATTGAAGAACGACAGCAAGTGCGGAGAAGTGGCAAGTGCTACAGTGCAACAGTATCAAGGATGATCTCCAAGGCAAAGTGCAACATTGCTATCAGCACCTATCGGAACACTCATCATTACCTTACATCGCGCAAGACCTAGATACACAGATCCCCCCACCTCCCCGTGGAATGCAATGCAACTCTCTGTTAATACAATAGGAAAAAAAAACTGAGTTGGTACAGTAGACGCCCGTCTTCAAGGTTTTCATGTGATCCGTACCCCAGCAAGCGCTCCAGTTTGGCCAAGTGTGTTGCCCACAAAACGCAAGGAAGAAACCGCTTCCCTCCGAACCCCCCTGACCTCCCACGCCCGCCTGCTCATACATTGTAAAGGTGTGTTGTGGGATAGATGCTAAGATGCTCCATACAACTCATCCCATTTCGTGTCGAGGGATCTCCCCTTCCCTCGCTCTATCTAACTCTTCCACACTTTCTATTCTCACATCTCTCTCTTTCTCGTCTTTTAGTCTAGAGTCAGCCGATGAATGCGAAATTCATCCTGGCATCTCAAGATCCTTCCCTCTATGCCTTGCGCGACCGCGTCACGGGGCGCCCGGGTGTGGCGGTCGAGGTTGCATGGCCGTTCGTGGCGTGCCCATTAGTATGTCCGTTTGCTTGACCATTCGCGTGTCCATTTGCATGTCCATTCTGAGACTTCTTTGCGCCGGTCAGGGTCGCGACATCCGGGATCTCCGCCTGTGAGAGCGAGCGGGCAGCCTTGCGGCCAGTCGGGCGCTTGCCGTCTTTCTTGTACGTGGCAAAGTAGAAGGAGATGAAAAGCAGGAGGTAAGAACTCAAGATGCCAATGCCCGCGAACGCCGCAAACTCTTCGCCGGCGCACTTGCCCATGTTCGGCATCCAGGTGAAGTAGGACGAGGTAAAGTATGTGTACGAGGCGAAGTACACGAATCCTGTGAAGATTTTGTCAATAAGGGTTCATATAGGATCGGGGTGCGCGAAGAGGGGGATCCCGCGAAAGGGATTTCGCGAAAAAGGGGATTCGCCCAAAGCGGTGCCAATCGCGAGGGGGTCGTACCGAGGTCAATCACAAACTGAATTATCTGGAGACGAGTAATCCACTCCTTCCACCAGATGCGAATGCCGCGCGCGCTCTGGAAGTAGTACCAGTACATAACAACGTGCACCGTCAGATTCAGCGTGATGGGCACCCATGAGACCGACGTTAGGCCAATGAGCTGTGTGTAGCAGAGGAGCGCTGTTGCACCATGATGGTAGCAGTGGAGGAAGGCTGCACTCGGAGTCAGCATGATACGCGCATTATGGACGCAAAATCAAGTCATACTCAATGGTTTCTTCTTTAGGACCAGGAAGACGGTGTCCAGCAGCTCAAGGTATTTCGTCAGGTAGTTCAGCTACTCACAGTCAGCATCCGAACACGGTCTCCTTCCCACAGCGCACATACGTAATACAGGATCACTAGAGGAGGAGTCCAGCCACCCTTCACGTCGCAAATGGCATAGAAGACTCCATGATGGTATACCGTTGGAATCAATTGTTCCAGGAAGAGCAAGAGCAGGATGCCGCTGATGCTTGTCAGGTAGAAGTTGTGGATCATGAACAGTCCGTTTAGCTTCATCGCCGGGCGGTTGCGCATCAGCTCCCTACCACTGAAAATCACGATGTAGTACGTCAGGATGGCGAGCGCGGACTCCTTCATCGTCGACATGGGTGTGTGATGCGGCTGGAAGTCAAAGTCCTGTGGGTGGTAGCCCTTGACGGCCGTGAAGGCCCAGTCGAAGAGTGGCCACAACTCGATGCCGAACGGGCGCTCGATGCTAGGCAGGGGGATCTGCTTGAGCAGATCGGCCGGGCTAGACGACATCGTGGAGGAGGGCGCGATAGGTCGTCGCAGAGGGTGATATTAAAAAGGTTGTAAAGTGACAAGTTATTAAGAGGTAGATATTCTGCCGGCTGCAAGTGGGACAACGCGACTGTCTATCAGAGGCGAAATGGTAGAGCCGCAGCAAAGAGATTACAAAGAAGAAGGGATCGAGAAAGAAGAGACTCGAAGGAGTGACGAGAAGAAGTGGTGATATGTAGTTGGGAAATTGGGGAGAAGGAGAAGAACTGAAGACGGTAGTGATGATAGGAGAGAGTGAGAGAAATTCCCTGCGCACACGAGCGAAAGAGGAAAGCGGGATGTGGCCTTAGGAGCAAATTTGGCTTATGTAAGACGCCTCACAACTGGGAAAAGGGGCTTGGCCAGGAATTACCTGTACTACGATGCCAATACGGCAACAATTGGGCGTAATTGTACAAATTAGCAGGCAGGAAGAGCCAATGAATATGATCGAGATACATATTCCGTGCCGGAGCTGCCGAAATTGCGCGGTGGGCCAGTGAAAATAGTAGCGAATGCGGGAATGAGCATGTGCTTTCAGTCACGTGAGAGTTACATGCTCTATCCATACCTAGGTAAGATAGGTAGGAAGTCAACGAGGATATATGGACTAATGTGACAGTAAAACAAATTTCAAATTAACTTCTAATAGCGTCGTACTCTCCCTCAACTACCATTATATATCTTCGGTAACTCTGATCGCCTTACACTTCGGAGGAGAGTAAATTGGCTCAAGAACTTCCCTCAACCGCACTATGAGCTCAATTTAGGCCAATCGTCCTAGCCAGAACTGTGTCATAACTGGTAATGTCAATATATGTTATAATATATTTGCGTTGGTGTTGAATCGAAATGATATTGAGGCACATCGGAGAGCAGATCCATATGGATACCGTAGCGTGCCACAAAATTTTATTCCGACGTGAACCGACTGTGAAGCCAATTGAAGCATAAATTGCATTAGTATGAGCTCTGCCATTCCCAAGATAGGAAGATGCTTGAATAATGGTAAGAATGCTCCGCATACATAGTCCGGCAGTCATTGCCCGCTCACGTCGTTGACGTCGAACTTCAATTGAGAACATAGGTACAAGTGCATCGTCGTGACCATGATGCATGATCAACCTCGTACAAAGATTTTCTAATCTATTAATCTATCATAAGATGATTTGGGATGCCAGAGGGCATTGTAACAGATCCGTGATACAAACCAGCTACTGCAATGTTGCCGCGTGATGAACCTCGGCTATGCAGCCTCATTGCTCAGGCACCAGCGTCCATGACTTGCTTGCCAACCCAGCCAATCACGTCGTTGCAAATCCTCACTCCAAATCCATACCGGAATCCTCTCCAAACGACTCCTGGAAAATATCGTGAGCACCACCATCAAACATCCTCTCCAAACAACCCTCCCAACACCGCCTCTCCTCATGTCATCAACCTCGCTGCTGCGCGTCGCCACGCGCGCCAATCCCTCGACCTTTTTCCGCGCCAATGGCCTCCGCTGCCTCAAGCCCCGTAGCTCCAGCGCTCTCTTCGCCGTCCCAGCCGTGATCGTCTCCTCCGGCTCCGCCAGCTCATTCAGCTCCTCCGCCCGCCAGCTATCTGCCAAGAGCGATGAGGAGGGCGGCAGCCACCACGAGGAGAGCTTTGAGGAGTTCACTGCCAGGTGAGTTTGGGCCTCAATGGGCGCTGGCAATGGTCGCGAAGCTGGATGGGACCAATCCGCCCGCACACAGACGAACATGTGTTGTGTGGCATCCTCAATTGCTAACGATTATCTATAAAAACAGGTACGAGAAGGAGTTCGATCAAGTGCAAGATGTCTTTGAGCTGCAGGTATGGATTACAGTCTGGTTGTGGTGCCATAACGCGTGCCAAGGCTAATGAGGATGTTTCTACCTTCACAGAGAAACCTCAATAATGCCTTCGCATACGATCTCGTCCCATCCCCATCCGTCATCACCGCTGCATTAAAGGCCGCGAGAAGAGTCAACGATTTCCCCACGGCTGTGCGGATCTTCGAGGGTACGTCGAGAAGTCGTATTAGCCCTTCCGCCGAGCCACCACGCTAATCATATCTCCTTACAGGTATCAAGGCAAAGGTTGAGAACCGTGGCCAGTATGAGCAATACCTGGAAGAGCTGAAGCCGCTTAGAGAAGAGCTAGGCGTGAGCTTGAAGGAGGATCTGTACCCTGAGGAGAGCAAATAGATGGGAAGATCTCTGGAATTGTAGACAGGAGGCAGCTATTGCGGGAGGATAGATGGCGAGTGTGATTGCTAATGGAAAGCCCTGTATTGCGAAATTTTCGTACATATACAGCTGTATCAAGAGTTGCAATGCATGTCTATTTGAACAATCTCTTCAACCCGCAGCTAAAGACCAAGAGTCGAAACACGAGAGTGAAATTTATGCTGTTACGGGGTGAGAGAGTCTGGTGTGTGCTTCATGGCTGTGATTGCCTAAACATTGCGTACATGGTTGAGTTCTGTTGGATCGCTGTTCAACTGCTTGATCAACGCTCACTATCAAAATATCTGTCTATGTTAAAACTTCACAGATTCATATATGAGAGCTATATGAGTGACTGTTGAGCTACGTTCCAACATCATTATCAAAGTATACCGCCATATTTCCCTGATTACAGTTTGCCTCTTAAATTCAAATCGATTCGATTTTCAGATGCATGGTGAAAAATCGAGAGATTCAATATCATCGAAGCGGATCTCAAAGAACAATGAGAACCACCACCCGCCATTTACTTCACCGACAATTATATAGTCTAAATAGCTGTCCGCAACCACAATAGGCTGTTGTGCCCCACATCTAGTCTCAAGGAGGGCATATCATTATCGTAGCTCCCAGCTCTTCCAAGTGCTCCCTTCTTCTCCTTCTCTACCGTTTACGACAACTCCACTTACGACCCGACACCACTCTCATAATAAAACTTTGCCCCAAACCCCAATTTTCTATTCCAAACAGATTTATTCTGCTTCTTCGAGACCTTAATCGGTACTACTCTTCAGAAACACACTTCTTCTTCTGTGGGCCGCGCACTTCGCCTTCAGGCCTCTTTTCAATCCACCACATCTCGTGGTTTCCTTCACAGGGAAGGAAATTCACGTACCAATTCAGCTCAGTATCGCTGATATTCGACTTCAAAAATCTCCCGAACTCATTCCAAATTTTTTTTTTTGAAAACCTGCGAAAAAAATTCTGCTTGTGTCTTTGAATCCTCTGCATTAGGAGGGTATTTCGACTTTTTTTTTCTTTCACAAAATAAGACATACCTCTCGTCTCATCACTCGGATCCACTATCAATATGGCTACCCGTCGTTGTAAAATGAACGAGAAGATGGACTTCCTCGGTGACACTGTCACAGACCATGATGTGTGGGAGAAGCTTGAGGAGAAGGTCGGCTATATTGCATTCTTCCACCACTTCCATGACAACCCCCTCGCTGGATTCCCGAGAACCAAGTTTAAGCTGTCAGACAACATGATGCACATGAAGTACTTCTTTGTTAAAAATACGAAGAAAGTTGGTAAGAATGAGTCAAGTGAGATCAAGAAAGAGGAGAAACTCAGCTGTTCTAAAACATCCCTTTGTGGGAATATTGTACCCGTCGAAGCAACCAGTCTTGAGGAGACAGTCTCAGAAAATGACAATTCTGCGAAGTCTGACACCGAAGTGCTTTCGTCTGAGATGAAACCGTCAGGAGACAAAATTTTTGAGCCCGGCTCCATCGAGTCACAGGCCACTCCTGGCAAGGCAATTCTTGGAGAGGGTGGTTCCAAGATGCTTGCCAAGAAGACTACTAAAGGAGAGAGTAGTCCTCACGAGATTACTTCTAAGGGTATCTCTGGAGAAAACATTCCGGCTAAGAAAGTTATCCATGGAGTCGTTGATCCTGCAACTTCTGATGAGAGGAAATTTATTAAGAACGAGCAGCCTGCCAATACAAACACTCTTGGTACAACCAAGGTCAATGAGAATCCGATCTCAATCGCTTCCATTCCCAAGAGTCCGGTCAATGAGCAGGTTGACGATACAAAGGCAAACGAGACCGAAAACATCAAAGACGAGAAAAATCCATATGCAAATTATTTCTCTAATGATAATGACAATGATGAAGGTAAATTTTAACAAGAAAGTTCTGGCGGCTCCTTCCCCTGTCGTCGCAGGGACCAATCACAAGCGAGCGCGACTGACGTTTAATCCCAGATCTCGAGCCTCAACTCCCACTTCCCTACAACGCCTCGTTTGTATCCCACCCTAACCCGGCCACTCCCGCGCATCCGTCCAGCAGCTCTGATGCCACGAGCTCCAGCACCGGCACCAAGAAACGCCGCCGCTCCCCTTCACCCCCGCCTGCCCACGATGCGCCGTCCGTGGTAGAGCATGAAGGCACTGAAATGTCCGGCAAGAGTCCTGGAGCCAAGCGCCGCCGCTTCAATAAGTACGCTAGCTCCCTCGACACGCTGTTAGGCTCTTCTCCCACCGAGAAGCGATCGCTTGAGATTGACGATTCTGCCGACTCCCTCGTAAGTCCCCGTTTGTGCCTTCGGCGTATAAATATTCCCCTCCAAAGCCACTCAAGGCTGTATGGTTGGCACGCGATTGGTGGCCCCGGCGTTGCTAACATTTTTGTTGCGCAGGATAACGAAGGCGAGGTTGTGTCTTCAAAGAGACTTAAGACTGGAGACGAGAAAGAGCGGAAGCGTGGCAACGGCACTTCCAAGGCCGCGTCCAGTAAAGAGTATGCTTTGCTTCTCTTTCCTGCACACGTGTAAGGGATATTTTATACTAACTGGCAACCCCTCAGGCTAGAACTCAGTGGCTTTGAATCTCCCAAGCCTGTGGTGAAGACCTCTAATGAACCGAAGAAAGCCTCCAGGGGCGGATCCCAATGGTGCGTTTAGCGCCCACCTTATTGTCATGTCGTTTGTTAACACGCGTGTCAGGTATGCTGCAAAGAGGTACCATTCCGCCACAAATAACAGCCTTCCTGACTACGGGTGCGTTATTTTGCCTCGCCGCATATATTTACTGATTTACTGACGGCTGTCTCTCAGCCCCCTCGATCCTCGACTGGAAAAGCCAAACCCGCAACAAGAAGAGCCCATGGTATGCTTATCATCTAGCACAACCATAATCCTGCTAACATCATCCAGAGAGGTAGACCTGCTGGCCGCGGCAGCTTCCGCCCCATCAATCGACTTGTCTCGAACGATTCTCAGGATCCAGCTCCCCTCGAGTCGAAATTCCTTAAGCCAAAGGTCTTCAACCTCCATGGCGACAGCCACCCACGACCAAACCATAATCCCCACAAGAAGCAGAGACTTGAGAGTGGATGGGTTGATATGGCCCGTTCCAGAGATGCGATCGACGATAATTTCCATTCAACTCGCAGCACACACGATAGTGCAACTATCGCTAGGCCCGGCCGTGACCGGGATCTTCACAATTCTCCACGGGATGTCTCCAGAGCTATAAGCCCACAGAGAATCAACCGCGGTCGAAATATGCTGCAAGAAAGTATATCTGATGGTCAGATGGCTAAGAACGACGAGGTTGACCGGTTCAAGAAGCCTCAGGGCCGCTATACCAAACCCGAGGCTTCAAAGTCTTCTGCTATTCCACCACAGCCGCGTCGAATTCTCCGCGGGGATGACCCCAAGGACCCCATTGCCGATGCCGATATGACTATTGGAGAAGGCTTGTCTGCGTCTGTCCCCGAAGTTATCATCAAGGGTCTTCCAGGCTCGAAATTTCTCTCTCCGCCTCGCCCAAAGGGTAACAGTGCTCAAGACTGCGCAGAAGCTCAACTTATAGACTCTGAGGATAGCATGGATGATCTCTCTGTCGACCATTACACGAAGCCTCGTTCGAACTTATCTAATAAACGAAAGCGATCAGAGCCACAATCTACCCCATCCATGAGAGAAGCCCTCCAAGCCGAAACTATCCATGGCTCCTCTGATGAGGAGATCGACATGCTTGAGAAGGGGAATATACAACCTGCTGCATTTCCGACTTCCAAGAAAGCAGCTCCGGAGACGAAAACGTCAAGACAAGATAGATATCAAGTCTTACAAGTTTACTCTCCAAAGCACCCCTGGCTCCTGGACGATCCCAAGAAAGAATGGTTCTTTGTCTATAACCGCATTGGTGGTTCTTTGGCCATCGAGGGCCAAAATGTACCACCTCACTTCAACATGACGACGAACTCTATATCGTTGATTATCTATTGCGAGGAGAGCTCAAAGTTAATCATCCGTAAATCTTTAGATAATTCCTTTGGTGGTGCTGCCAATATCCTCTTTACCCTAACAAACTCCGACCACAGCGTAAAGTTGGCCAAGGAACTTGCTCTAAATGCTACTATTAAAGCCTTAACCAGAGATAGGTTCGTCTTCTAATTATCTTAGTTGCTGACTTTTCGATGGCTGTGCTAAAATTCCTATAGAGAATATCTAGAAAGAGTTTTTGCTAGATACCGCCAAACTGCCCTCTCGGATTTGAAGAGTCGTCCCCCTGCCAAGGATGGGCCAGCCAGCATCTCACCCGCTGTGCAAAAGTCCCATCTTAGATCCAATACCATGGAGGAGGCCGTGACTCGCGGCCCTAGAATCATTGACCAATTAGGCAAGGACGTAGAATCTGGCGTCCAACAAACTCGATCAAAGAAGACATTTCTGCCGCCCAACAAAGCCGAGTCTAATGATCAGACCATTTTCGACCTCACTGTGGATGAATTTTATGACAAAGCTTCAGCGTCCAAGAATAAACAACAAGCAATTCGCTCTTCCGCAAGACTGAAAGACGAGATTCCTCCATCTCGGCGAGGTTCAGTAGGGGAAGTCGAATGGACAGTTGCGAACCCGGAGTGGAAGCAAATCTGGAAGGAGCCCATTGTCTATCCTCCAAAAGGCAGAGACAAGGCCACCATCGACTCGGAAGAAATCGAAAGACTTGACGAAGGTCAGTTTTTGAATGATAATCTGATCGAATTCTATATTCGCTGGATGGAGCAACACATTCTCAAATCCAATCCGGAGAAAGCAAAACGCATCCACATCATGAACACGTTCTTCTACGAGCGACTTACCACCAACAAGAATGGGAAAAAAGGTTTCAATTATGAAGCTGTTCAGCGATGGACCTCCAAGATCGACCTGCTCTCGTATGACTACATTGTAGTCCCAGTTAATGAGCACACCCACTGGTATGTGGCCATTATTTGCAATGCTCCCAAACTCCTGGACCAAAATCCTGAGGCCCAAGAAACTTCCCAGTCGCAGCAAGATGCCATTGGGAAAGCCGACAGGGCCACTACCCCAGAACCGACCAGTGTGACTGCTGATGTTGCCCAAGATTCACTGCAGAAGTCAACCCCGACCAAAAAGGGTAAGAGAAAGTCTCATGGACCCCCACCACGAAAGTACAAGACCGACGAGCCCAGAATTATTACTCTTGACTCTCTCGGTGTCAAGCACTCGCCAACATGCACCAATCTCAAGGAGTATTTGATAGCAGAGATAAAGGCAAAGCATGGAATTGAGATTCCCACTCCTGGTGCTATCGGAATGACAGCAACCAATATCCCCCAGCAAGATAACTACTCTGACTGTGGTCTCTTCCTACTCAACTATGTCGAGAGGTTCCTGCAGCAACCAGACGAGTTTATTCACAGCATCATGCAAAATGTCGTTGACATACAATCCGATCTCTGGCCCACGGCTCCTGGGACTCGGAACAAGATTCGAGACATCCTCTTCAATCTGCAAGCTCAGCAGTTAGCTAAAGCTGACGAGAATAAGCAAGTTGAGAAAGATGACGGCATCACTTCTGAAATCACCAAGGCTAAGCAGCCATCATCATCCCAGTCTCTATCTCCTGGGGGGACTACTAGTCCTTCCGTCTCCTCGGAGCAGGCTCCCAAGCAACCTATCCCAGAGCAGTCTGTTACAACTCCGACAGAGGTTTCTTCCGAAAATATCAGCCGCTTGGGTAGCCCAGGCGCTGGAGAGACGAGCGTCGAAGAGGATGAACAGATTTCAGTTATCCACAAGCCAACTCGAGAGCGTCGACCCACACCATTCCCAGCTGGTCGTAACGAGAAGTATGAGGATGAAAATGACGGTTTTGGATCACCAAGCACAATTCAGCATGACATGGAGTCTGCAGGCGATAATGACCCGGATCCTCGTCCTCAGAGCCGTACTCGTACCATCTACGAGCCGGGAAACGGGGTGCTAGCGAGCGATGGACATGATGTTGAGGTCTCTGGAAGTGGCAGATCTGAGGATGACTCTTCTGGGATTGTTGAAGCTCACGACACTCTATCTAATGACGAGGAAGTTGAAGACGATCACTCCGAAGGCGATGAAATGCTTCTTAATGGCCCAGATGATACACGCGCCACGAGAAGCCCCGCTAGATCTCCAAGTCCTCGCCTCCTCTCCGATCCAAGCTTCTCGTCAGTTTCCTCATCAACCACGCCTGAGCAGCATGCATCCAAAACATCGCCATTCAGCCCTCTCAGCGCCGCCACCATGAGACACACCGGTTCTCCAATTGGCAACTATCAAGTAGACGCGGCCGATGCGATGATCATTGGTAAAGCCAAGAAGTTTAAGCAACCACGCCAAGACCGATCCCACGATTAAAGAATCATTCCCAGTCAAGCTTCGGCAGCTTCACTACTTCAACAGTCGGTAGATCTATCCAAAGCAGATGCATCTGAAGCACCATTCTATGTCCCTACATTCCATTCCTTGGATGCCAGATAGTAAATTACGAATTGAACGGAATGAAGGAAGGGGGGAAAGAGAAGACAGAATTATGAATATTTATCTCTGGGATGGTACTAGAGACGAGTGTATATTAACTGCTTGCTTGCTTTTTGCGTGGAATTGCATTGCGTTGGTGCATTTACATTATGGAAAGTTGGGATCATTGGCTTAGGTATAGGCGTGCAGGTGATTTTTTTCCCCCTGACGAATATGTGGATATGCATGCCATACGATTGATACCAAGTAGCTGGGAGCTACATTACTGAACTAGCTTAGGCTTGCATTTCAATATGAATTACTGATAATTAATTTAATATGCTCCGTCTGGAGAGGTTAAGTGTCATGTTATGTTGTGAGGGGCAGAGAGTTTGATGCTGACAGTTTTATTGCTTTCGCGCATTTAAAAGCGACGTGAAATAATATTACTAAATGACGTCCATTCATGCGTCTCTGGAAAGGGCGTATTTATAGTTGAATGATATGGTAGGGACGGAAGAAGATTTAGGAGAAGTCTATCCTCATTCTGTTTGCGTTCTTCGTGGTGTTAAAGTGTTAAGAAATACTACGAACCCTTCTCTTCTTCTTTTTTTTTGAAGGGGGGGAGTTCCCTTGTGGCTGCTCGATTCAGATGTATGTTACTACTCTGACATCGCCTTCAATAACCATCGTCAGAAGGTTAATTCAGGCATAACCCCTTGATCCCAAATTCAAATAAATTTATCATATAATGTGATCTATATACATCTAAAATATCATATTATCTCCATGGCTCCAATGCATCTCAAATATAGCCACATATCTTCTATCTCGTATGCCCGTCTGACCTGAGAGGGCTCGCTTGAATCCGCACGTGCCATATGTATCGTACACCACCAGGGCTATATATTGTATATAAAGGGGTTGAGCGTTTTGTCGTTCATTTCATGCAACCATATTATCCGTCGTCCGTCGTGAACACCCCTATCATCTATCGAATGGCCTTTAGAATTTTCGCCCATCGCATAAATTGCCGTCGTCCGGTACTCATGATATTAAAAGTAGAAGGAGATAGAAGGGACAATAGCTATCCAGAACCATCAATCTTTTTTCCTCGAACCAGACCCCGAGATCGGATCTTGTCGTTCCTCGGTCGGCGTAAGGCTCTTCTCCCACTCTTTCATGATGGTAGACACGGTCCTTTTGAGGTTAGATGGCGTGAGGTTCTCCAGCGCGGGCCATTGGATCTCGTCACGCTTGGACAGCACGGCTGCATCATCTGTGATATGATCGAGGATCCTGCAGGGCGATTAGGTCATGTCTGCGGAGGGATATTGACGGGTGGGATAGGAACTCACTTGACGGAGCGGTTTTCAGTGTTGGTAGTGGCAGGTGTGGATGGCCCCGAGAGCTCCGTGCTCCCGCTCCATCTTGGTGATACGGGAGCGGGGGAGTCCCACTCTCCCCAGGAATCGTCAAGTTCATCGGCGTCGGGTGGAAACAGTTTTGCCACGTCCTCTTTTGTAGCAGCAGCAGATTTGGAGCCTTGGCGCGAGGCGTCCAAATAGTATGTGCCTCCGGCATCTAGAAGCACTGAACTAGAGCCTGTTAGAGAATCCCAGGTCCTCGGCGAAATGTTTCCTTTCTGCAGCTGCGTAGTCTGATCTACCTCCGTCTTCAACTGATTGCCTGGACTGCCCTTTCGTTTTGGACCAGACCGTGGAGAGTCTCCACCTGTTCGATTCGATTTGCCGGTAATCGGCTCGTCGCCAACAGTAGCTTGTCTCAGATCTTCCAGAAATGTCCACAGCCCCGCTTTCATGTCTACCGCGATTTGCTTTGCATTGTCGGTAACGCCGCCTTGATAAGAATGTCTTGAGCGGATCTTGGTTATACCCTTGCTCGTGTCTGGCATCGTCGTGCTACAAGGCGGTTCTCTGCTCTCGGCCGCCGACTCCTGCACAGGTGGGAACGGCTGCGTATAATTAGATCTATCTGGGGAGAGTAGAGAGAGTGTGCGTGTATGCCCTCCAGTAATGACCTTCCTGCGAGGTTCTCTAGGGATGTTCGAGAGGAGAGCTTTCCTCCTCTCTAGCTCGGCGCTCTGACGAGTTGGACCGCTCACCTCCTCACCCCGCCTCCCGCCTTCCGTCACAACCGATTGTAGAGGCTGGAGCGGTTGTATATGTCTGATCTCAGCTCTCTTCTTCGCTCTCTCGTGGGCCGCCCATTGAAGCTTCAGCGTAGCAAGCTCGGCTTCTGCCTTCTGAAGTTCCTCCTTCAGCTCTAGCACTCTTCTCTCTTGACCTGCGATAGCAACCAAGAAGCTATTACTATCGTTAGGTGATGGTGGAACTGAATCTGGTGCTGGTGTTCGGGATGGGGATGGATTTGTGGATGTCGGTGTAGGCCTTTCGCTTCCACTATTGCTCGCAGCAACTGGGAAAGACAAACTTAGGCGATTTGGTCTTCGCGGGTTGTACGATTGAGCTCGAGTATGCCTGGCGGTACGTCTGGGCACCTCTGCCATGGGAAATTGGGGTTCGTTGTTCAGTGACGGGGTCGAGGGAGCGGTGGTGTGAGCCCCTGAAAGAGGGACAAATCCGGCTGGAGGACCGTCAATAGAGAATGGACGGCGATTGTTGCTCGCCATGTTGCATATCGTATGCGGAGGTGGTTATGAAGCTCTGCGATCTGGAAATGAACGTGGAGGAGGTTGGCGGTGCGAAAAGCAAGCAGTCGATCCCGGGTGTGTGATTACTTCCAACAAAAGCTGAGATGAGAAGGGCAAAAGCAGCACACGCAAAAGGAAAACGTGCAGAATGAGCCTCCCAAGCGCCACCCGGTATCCCAGATATTTGCAAGAAGGAAACGGAGAAGATACGTGTCAAAGGTAGGATATAGAGACAGAAGCTGGATCCGAGTGGGATATAGTTGTGAAGTCATCGTGAGCCCATAGTTGCTCGTAGCCTTGGGGGATTCTGCTTATGTCATCTACCTGGGATGTCCGGATCGGGAAACCCTTCTTTGACCTGATCACGAGACCACGCGTTATTGATCTTTCTCCGCTTTCGCTCCACTCAAAAATATCAAACTTTAATCATCTATGACAATCCTCCCAATGCTGCTCGTCGGTGATGCCCTTTCCATTTGTCTATGTGTGTGATCTTCTTGAAGATTTGAGGCACCTCTACAATCATGTTATGCCCCTTCTGCCAAAGGATCTAGACCAGCGGACGACTGAGATCACGCTTCGCTGGTTGAAAAGACACCGCGGTCTCCTCGATGCGACAGCGACAGATGATGACTGCGTCATTTTGACTTTACAGCCAGAAAAGAGAACGGACCGCATCTATGGACTGGACGAATGGTCCTTGGAGAATATAATTGCCAGGGTACTGAACCTCCCAAAACGGCATTGCCAAGACCTGCAGAGATGGCGGAATGGGCCCGCCCAGGGAGATCTTGCTTCTTGTGTAGAGCGAGTTATGGAGAATATGGCTCATGTAAGTTTCTTCAATATGTATGCGGCCGTTGGATATATTCCATGTCTTCTCCTAAATGTCGCTGTCATATGTTGAGATTATTTCTGACGTATCCTTGTAGGTGAAGCACCGCTTGGCAATCAAAGCTCAAGCATGTGCAGTGACGGTCGAAATGGTTGATGAATATTTGCTCCGGATCGCGTCGCAGAACAAAGACTCCTCTGCGGAAGTCCGATCTTTGACTCTTGGAAGTATGCAATATGACACCATAGATACTCTGGGAGAACTTTATCAACGATTAGCTTCCAGAGAGGCAAAATGGCTAACTCGCCTCATTCTCAAGAATATCAGCCCTGTGAAGTTTCCTGATAGTTTGGCCTGCCGGTCAAACCATTCTTTTCTCCCCCGATGCGTTCAAGTCCGCGCCCAATTCTCCAGCTCGATACCAGTTAAGCTGCGTCGAGAGGGACCAGGGTCATTGAAATTAGCAAGTTCTCTTAGATCAGTTGACAGCCTTCTGCCAACGCCACCCGCCACAGCCTTGGGATCACTGTCACCTCCAGCAGGCAACGCCATTTGCAGGTCAGACATTATTTCGCCAGGTGTAAACGCGACAGAGACGGTAATAATGAAGCATTGTAGCCCAGAAATTGGAGAACAAAATAACTCCAAATTTTCCGATAATTCCAGCCCGCAAGTTTTTGTTAAAGGGAAAGGTATATGTCGGCTGACTGGGCAAACTTGCCCATTATCTAACTGCTTGTTTATTCTCGTGCCTTGCATATCGACAACCCCCTGGCTGATTGAGAACTTGCTACCTTGGCATGGAGTGAGTTATGTTACCTCTCTCCAGGCGTTCTCTAGTCTAGTCATGCTAAACCGGTGTCCTCAAACTGGCAAGAAATACAGAAGGATAGCTCTTGTCGAATCAAGGAGAGCAAACGACGCGGCCGAGTTTATGAGAAGAATTGAAAGCTTGGATCTGAAAACTCCTCAAAGAGAAAAGCTATGGGTAGAGGTATACGATTGGCGCATCTTGGAATGTGTTGGAAAAGTTGATCAAGGAAAGGAATTGACTTATGATCCCTGGCGACGCTGCTGGATAGGCGCAGTGTGAATTCTAGAGCTCGCTGGCATGTGTGCTTCTCCTCCACAACGACCCTATAGCGAGTCACTTCTGAAGCTGCTTGAGGCGCTCTTTGCCAGGCACGACAGGCTTATCTACACCCGTACGCATCATCCGTCGACTAAAGATATCACGCCGCCAAGGTACCACAACACTCTGGCCGCGCACAAGCTTGCGCAGCTTGCTTGGAATGGGTCGAATTCTGTGGAAAGGTGTACGCAACTGTTCTGTAGGATCGCATATTTTGGCTGTCTGGATAGCTAGGCATCAGCTTTCAACGACCCCTCATCGCTTAGGTTGCTGCATGGCCCCCTGTCTTGATAAGGGAGGCTGAATGTCAGCATCGGGATAATATCCGCCGCTCAATTCTAGGATCCAACATTATTCAAAGGCTGAATGAGTATAAAACATACAATCCCTTCATGAGCTGTGCTACTATGTAAGTCCAGATTCCGTCCATTGCTCTAGAGAGTCGTTTTGTCGATCAACTTTACTATGGCCTCGAATCTTTCAGATGTCTACTCCGTGACATCTTTTGGTCCTACCGTATCGCCGGAGTTCGACTTCACCCCATTATTCGAAGATATATTTCTCTCAATAGTGCCATCCATATTCCTGCTACTCTCAGTCCCGTTTCGTGTCTTTTACTTGCATCGGAAACCAAGAAAAGTATCATGGAGCGCACTCCATGATCACAAACTGGTATGTGGCTTTCCTTTCCACTTGCTGTCCAAATCAGCTTGTCAATTGCCACCTAGTGTGATTATATAACTTGAATATTGGAGGGGCTTGGTAAACTCTAGCTTGTTTTGATATTTCTTTATTACACTTGCTGTTTGATGCATCTCTAATATCAGTATAGCTATTTCTTATTGTATATACAAGCATGCAAACTGTAATCCTCATTTTACATGCCTTAACCCGTGTCTTGCGAACCCGTGCAACTCTAGTTGCAGCTACTCTCAGCGTCCTTGATGGCCTTGCGCTATGCTTTCTATCTCACTCTGAACACAACCACTCAATCAGGCCGTCGACCATCATCAATGCCTATCTTTTGCTCACACTGCCGTTTGATGCCGCTCGAGCCAGAACGCTATGGCTAGGACGAGCGACGAGGCCTGTAGCGGCTGCTTTTACTAGTGCTTTGGGAATCAAGCTTATAATTCTTATTACTGAAGCTATGGAAAAGAGATCCATACTATTAGATCGATATCGACACACATCTCCCGAGGCCACTAGTGGAATATACAGCCGAAGCTTCTTTTGGTGGTTGAATCAGTACGTATATCTTGTAGACAGGTTTTCTTCAAGTAGGCTTATTCGAAGCTTAATTGTGTAGATTAATGCGAATTGGGTACCTCAGAGTTATTAACAATGAGGATCTATATCCTATCGACGAAGAAATGACCTCCATTAGACTAAGTGACTATGCCCAGAAGGTTTGGGCCGAAGCGGACAAAACAAAGCATAGGGCACTATTGTGGGCTACCCTGAGAGCATCATTAGTGCCATTTTGTTACGGCATACTCCCACGTCTTTGCTTGACTGGATTTCGATATGCACAGCCATTTTTACTATCACGGACTGTCGATTTCGCTAGCAATCCCAAAGAACCCGATGTAGTAGGCTGGGGTCTTACCGCGGCATTTGGGATCGTGTTTATCGGCCTGGCGGTAGCTAATGGAAGCTATTGTATGTCTGCCTGCCTCCAAATTTGGATTCATCAACCTCCGATTTGGGAGTGGTAGAATGAGAACACTGACACTACTATGTAGACCACATGACATACCGATTTGTTACTTCCGTTCGGGGGACTCTTGTTAGCATGATCTATGCTAAGACCATCGATCTAAGCATCACAGCTCTAGATGAGTCTGCAGCCGTCACATTAATGGCAAGTGACACGGGTATGAAGCCATAATAATCTTAAGGCCAATCATACCCCATGCTGATAATAAGATTGAAGAAACAATTTGCCAAGGTTTCACGACTCTTCACGAGTTCTGGGCCGTTCCAATCGAACTTGGAATTGCATTGTATCTCCTCCACATGCAACTAGGTCTGGCTTTCTTGGCTACCGCTGTTGTAACACTATTTTCCACCACAGGTATTTTAATTATGGCAAAGTACATGGGAAATGCTCAAAAAATTTGGATCGAAGGCATTCAGACTCGAGTGGATGTTTCTGCCTCAATGCTCTCATCAATGAAGGTATGTTGTCTGTGATAATGCCACCAATCACTGTCTAATTCAGCCACAGGGCATTAAAATGTTAGGATTCACGAATATTATGTCTAATATTGTCCAAGGTCTTCGAGTAACAGAATTGCGGCTTTCCAGAAAATTTCGCAAGCTGCTCTGTGGCCGCGTGTTCTTAGCAAATTTTACACAAACGTTCGCGCCTCTCGCAACCTTTGCTGTATTTGTCGTCAGTGCTAGGATAACTGGCCAGAAACTTGACGCTGCAACATCATTCACTGCTCTCTCACTTATCTCTCTGATAGCGAGTCCCATGAACATTCTAATTGCGGCTATTCCACAAATAAACTCTGCCATGGCATGCTTCGAGCGAATCCAATCATTCCTAAACTCTGGCACGCGAATGGATCATCGCTTACCCTTAGAAAACGCCGATGTTTCTTCTCTCGATCAGCAGACAAGTGCGTCGAACAGTGGTGTCGAGTTAAGAGATTTATCTCCCCTATTAGGCCCAGGAGAAATTTCCCCAATCATGATTATAAGAAATGCTAGTTTCGGCTGGAACTCCGGAGGACGTCCTGATGTCAGTGACATCAACCTCACACTTTTACAACGGCAATTTTGTTTCATAATAGGACCAGTAGGGAGTGGTAAAAGTACTCTGCTGAAGGGAATACTTGGTGAGACACCTTCAACTCAGGGGTTCGTATACAGCAGCTCGCAGAGTATTGCCTACAACGACCAAACCCCTTGGATTCAAAACGCAACAATACAACAAAATATTCTAGGTGTATCAAGTTTTGACGAATCTTGGTATAGCCAAGTAATCAGGGCCTGTGCTCTTGAGTTCGATATTTCAAAATTGCCTAAAGGCCATGGTAAGTCTCGGGCGCTCCCATATTCGTTAGACTCAAGAGCTGAAAATATTAGCCACTCCTGTTGGAAGTGCAGGAATTTCACTCAGCGGGGGCCAAAAGCAACGGGTAGCGTTGGCTCGCGCTGTTTATGCAAGGAAGACATTTATCCTTCTGGATGATGTGTTCTCTGGCCTTGATGCAGAGACTGAAGATCAAGTGTTCAACAGATTATTTGGAGGCGAAGGGCTACTCCGCCGGATGGGCACGACAGTTCTTCTTGCAACGCACGCTGTTCACAGACTGCCTTTTTCCGACCACATCATCGCACTCGACTCTTTCGGACACGTCATAGAACAAGGCCACTTTGAGCAGCTTAAGACGTCAGGCGGTTATGTTGAAAACATTACGACCAAACTTAGAGACAGCGATGATTCTTCAGAAAAAAAGCCACAAGAAGCCGCCAAGTTAGATACTAGTGCATTCAAGGCCACTGCAGATGAACACGACGCCCACGCTGAAGAGCTCAATAGACAGAGTGGTGACTTCTCAGTCTACAAATATTATTTTGCTTCAATGAGATGGAGACATGTGCTGATGTTTTTCGTTTTTGCGGTCTTGGTTGGGGTCACAACGAAGATGCCCGAAATCCTATTAACTTATTGTAAGGGCCAATTATTTTCATCTTTCTCTCCGATAGACGAATTTTACGCTCCTAGAAATCATGATTGAGTTCAAATACAAGATATTCTGACAAATCACAGGGACGAGCGCCGTGGCTATAAGGGGCAATGTGGTAAACGGCTTCTATCTAGGCATGTTTGCGCTACTCTCCGGGCTTGCAACTCTTACGCTCACGCTCACGGTGATTGTGTTGGCCCTGTACATGGTGCCAAAGAGCGCAGAAGTGCTGCATGAGAGACTTTTAAAAACGGTTATGGCCGCCCCCCTTTCCTTCTTCACCTCTACAGACGTTGGCACTACAACAAACAGGTTAGTGTGAAGATAGTGCTAATTCCATGTGCGTGCTAAATATTACGCAGGTTTAGTCAGGATATGACGGTAATAGATGCCGAGCTACCCTATTCCTTAGTTGATCTCTCACTTTCAACTGTGATGGCGATAATGGGAGCTATTCTTATGTGTCTATCCGCGGGTTACTTTGCCGCTACATTGCCTCCAGTGATTTTGGCCGTCTGGAGTAGGTTAATGTTGATGTCTCGGAAAACTTTCTATGCTAACATTCGTGACTACAGTTTTGCAAAAGTATTACCTTAGAACATCACGCCAGCTACGCCTTCTTGATCTTGAAGCGAAGTCTCCACTATACTCTAATTTTATTGAGTCACTGTCTGGTCTCGCTACTATTCGAGCATTTGGGTGGACTGAGCACTTCAAAGAATTAAACTTGAAGTTGTTGGATGTTTCTCAGAAACCATATTATCTCTTATTCTGCATCCAACGCTGGCTAGGCCTGCTATTGGACCTTATGGTTGCTATTCTTGGTGTGATATTGATGGTTCTCGTTGTTAAGTTGCGAACAGACGTCTCTGGCGGCTTCGTTGGTCTGGCTTTGTTGAATGTGGTACGTTCTCTCAAGTTCAGATACCTTTGTAATTGAACTTTTATATTTTATTTGACCAATGAGCTCTAAGGTAACGACGTGCTAATATCCCTGTTATGATAGACGACCTTCAATAGCGCCCTAGCTCAGATTATTAAGAACTGGACTCTCCTCGAGACTTCTTTCGGCGCAATTGCACGACTCAAGAGCTTTTCTGCCCACACGGCATCTGAGAACCTTCCCAGAGAAATTGAAACCCCGCCGGATAACTGGCCAACCAGAGGAGCAATTGAGTTCGCAAAAGTTTCTGCTTCATATTCGGTCGACTCCGACCTTGTTCTCCGTAATTTCGCAATGTCGATCAAACCGGGTGAGAAGATTGGAATCTGTGGTCGTAGCGGCAGCGGTAAAAGCTCCTTGGTGAGTACATTATTCCGTATGCTCGAGATCACAGACGACTCCTCAATTACGATTGACGGAGTCGATATTACCACGATCCCGAGGCAGCTCGTCCGAGAGAGGTTAAATGCCATTCCTCAGGAACCTATTTTTATCACTGGAAATGTCCGAATAAATGCAGATCCAAATGGCCAGAAGACAGATACCGAGATCATCGACGCAATTGAGAAGGTACAGCTTTGGGAGCTGGTCCAGCAGAAAGGTGGCTTGGACGCCGACCTAGATGCGGAATTCTTCTCGCACGGCCAGAGGCAGTTATTTTGCCTTGCGCGGGCCATTTTGCGAAAGAGTAAAGTGGTAATCTTGGACGAGGCAACGAGTAGTGTCGATACAAAGTCTGATGAGCTCATGCAAAAAGTTATCCGCAGCGAGTTTAATGACTGCACAATTATTGCTGTCGCCCACAGGTTGGATACGATCCTGGACTTTGATAGAATAGCTCTCCTAAGTGGGGGTGAACTACTCGAATTTGATACTCCTAAGGCTTTACTTGGAAGGCCAAGTGCATTTAGAGAGTTATATAATTCATAGAGAGGCACAAGTCGTGGTCAAAATTAAGTAGGATAAACATAAGAGCTCGACTATCTAGTTCCAGAGTTTAGGTGCTCGTTGGAACAAAATAATCCAGATGATCTAGAATATCCCCTAAGGGGCTGACAGCTTACCACAATCTTCATACACAGCTCTTTCAAACGTCTCAAACATGGCCTTCGATATCTGCTGGTCATGTATTCCAAGCAGCTGAGAGCCATAGAACCCGCATATGCCAGCTTTCCTATCAATCCACCTATCTCTCATCAATTAATCTGCTCAAGATATCTGTATGACTTTCCAAGCACTTACCAAAAGCAGCGTGTAGCTCCCGCCCAAGTCACACTTCCAGCTTTCCTACCTCCTTTGGAATCCTCATTATTAACCAGTCCCACAAGACAATGATCCACTGTCATTCCTTCAGTTGCAAGCCCACCAAGATAATCCTTTGCATTCTCTGTCTTGAACTTCGTAAACGCGAGGGAGTCAGGGAGTCGATAGTCGAACATCTCATTTACGGTTTCAGGGCGTAGCACGCGTCCATCGTTGCGGAGGAGAGATTTCAGAAGTTCAAGATAGTCAGGGGCGGAGGTGTATAAGTTAGAACCACCCATGTCTGTCTTGGGATCGAGAGGGTAAATAGTGTCTGCGCTTTCGAGGGTACCGTCTTTCTTTCGAGACGACATTTTAATGAGATTATCTGCAATGTGAGGATGATTTAGCAGACGGAAGGTCGTATCTTTCATCCCTAGCGGCTTAAAGATATTCTCTGCACAGTACTGCTCTAATGTTAAATCTGTGAGTCGCTCGACCTGGAGATATGGTAAATAGTGGGCAAACAAGAGTGGGATCTGGAAGTTACAAGTTGTCCGGACCAATCCACACCTTGGCCATAGCCCCAGTCACTCCCGGGTTCGAAGACAAGAGGTTCAACTAGCTGATGCATGTCAGAGTGTGGTGATATAATGTAAGGAGATACGACAAACTAGTGTGCCCATGGCCTCCAGTACATCTGGCAGTGCTCCCCTCCGCACATCATCGTCATCGCTCATGAAGTAGCGGGGTATTATAGTAGCCCTGACATGCCCGATTGCACTATAGTATTTCATGACTTCTTCATTCTCTAGACCTGTGATACCACTCGTTTGTGATAGGAGATGCCTAGCTATATCAGCTCTTGTCTTGCAGGGTACTACTAACCTACGAACTTCAGGAAAATAGGGCGTTGAGCCTTTTCTAAGATAGGTTTCTGCTCATTACTAGTGTCAAATCCTTTCAGAATCTGGGCCTCTTTCCACTCAGGGAGCCAGGCTGAAACGTCCTCATCTAACTTGATGATGCCCCGCTCGACACACTGCATAGCAGCAACACATGTAACGAGTTTTGTGGCAGAAGCCAGACACATCGTCGATGATGTAGACACAGGCGATGCATCTTTTGCGAGGCTGATATTTCCAAAAGGTTTCAAGTACTCAAAAGAGCCTGTAACGATGTTAATCAAATGCGTTAAATGGAGCAGGATATTTAGGTAAGAGATGTCAAGGGGCACATGCCATTTGTATTCGCAGCAGCGAGGATTGTTCCAGGAATCTTTTGCGTAGACGTGGCTACTTCAAACTCATACTCGAGGGAATCCATTTCCAAGAGTGAAGGAGAATGTAGGAGGCTTAGTAGCAAACAATATGTATTTGATGTAGTCGAGGTAGCAAGTCGACGCCCACTATTCTCGCGTCTAGTGGGACCACGTGATGACTACTTGTTTGCAGATAAAAATGCTCTGTTCTTCTGAAGGATTTGGGCTCAATCACCCCTTTATACTTGTCAATTGTCGGCTCGCTTAGGCAGGCCCCCTTCGCCGCATTTGCGTCTGGAATCGGCGAAGGGAGGAGGTCCGGATAAGCGAGCCAGCGATTATTGACCCCTGACCGAAAATGGCCATATAAGACTCTGCCCTGACTGAATAGCTCAACTCCGAATAGGTATTATCGTACGTGTACAGGATTATAGTTCGTCTTGTCAGATTCGGGCCTATCACTTCTACGGATGCTCAAGAAATCGCGTAGTGCCACAATGTAGGAGCCGTCACACGGCTATGTAGCCGAACGGGCTATTCGTATTCACAACACTGGTTATATTGAAAGAAGAGAGAGATTATTTAATCCCCTACATAGATGTTGACGCGACACTTGTGCTGATTCTGAGTTCAGATCAAGATAATATAACATGTTGGACTACTATACAAACAAGCCCAATCCCCGCTGGATTAAGTAGGAAAGCATTGAAGGTAACAGTGGAAACGTTATCATCAATCGTCAAATGCCATGGCTGGTACAATAGGCTTTCCAAATCGACTCTGCCTTTACATCGGGCTCTTCTATTATTCGTCTAGTACTGAAATTGCAAACGCGCTTTTATGCAAACTCATGCTGTGAATAATGCCAAATACGAGCGCCGGTGAATGCCAAGACTAGCAAAATTATACAGCAGGCCAACGGCTTCGAAGCCCCTCAGACCATCTGTTATAGAGCACATCCGCAAGCTGCTTTGTGTGCTCCATACCGGCAATAGCCTGGCCTGGGAGATTCGCCAACCTTTCACGATAGTCAGGCTCTGGCTGAATGCTAGATTGGCGACGACGGTGGCTCTGGAGATGAGGATTGCTCTGTGCAAGCACCAATTTGGCACCGGGCTTCTTTGGGCTGCTCTGTGGCGTTCCATCTGCGAGAGGGGATTTGGCAGCTGATAGAGCTGCAGATAATTTTGGCTCGGACTGTACTCTGTCAAGCATTAGTTTGAGCAACTGGTATTCGCCTTCCGGGTCAACAGCATCCAGTGCGCTCCATGCATCTGCAAGTTTGGAGAGCGCCTCTCGTTTTGCCTGATTGCCAGTTTGCGCGTGCAGTTCTTGGAATGATGGGTCGAAGATTTTGTTAAAAACCCTTCTCCCTAGAACTGCCTCTTTCGTAGTGGACTCAGCCATCGGTGGTCTATTCTCATCGCGAGTCGTGGATGGGGGCGACACATCGGAAGATATTTGTGCCGTTGTCGAATTGTCTGACACCCTGCGGAAGAGCCGCACTGTAGAACCCGTGTTTCCAAAGCTAATGTCAGGTTGGAGAGGACGTCTCTGAACACTTGCTTGGCGCTGCTTGACTGGAGTTGCGAGCTGGACAATTGATGGCTGCTTGCGCACCGTACCTTTCTTCACAGTTGCCTGGGGTGGAGAGGAGTACTCGAGTGGAGAGTCCTTCAGATCAAGTCGCTTCAGCATCTCATCTGGGCCGTCATGATAGCTTTGGCCATTGGCATGGATGACGGACAATTTCCGGCGCTTTGTCGTATCTTTTTTGGGCGTAATCGTAGGGGCTTTTATCGTGTCAAAGACCCATTGATCAGGATTGTTCTTGGGGGCCATAGTAACTCTGAAGATGTAGTATTAGCTCTAGGTACGGATAAATAATGAGCGCATGAACCCACAGAGTCTCTTCATAGAACCTCGGGTGGGAGGGCCGAGACCGACCCCCATCCCATTCTTGCTTTCTTTCAATTAGCTCCTGTAAAGCCTCGACTTTACCTGCAGAGCGGATAAATTTATGCTTCAAAAGTTCCTTGGCAGATGGACGTCTGTCACAGTCCTTAACTAAGCACTGAGCAACAAAATCCTTAAAGTCTTTGCTGTAGTTAGGCCCTTCAAGTCTTGGAGCTGGGGCCTTTGGGATGAGGAATAAGACCTTCATGGGATGTGTGGAGGCGTTAGGTGGTTCTCCATTAATAAGCTCCATCGCAGTTATGCCGAGGGACCAGATATCTGCCTTAAAGTCATATCCCGCCTGTTGTATAACTTCTGGAGCCATCCAAAATGGAGTGCCAACAAACGTGTTCCGTTGTGACTTTATGTTTGTAAGTTGCGCAGCAACCCCGAAGTCAGCTAGCTTGACCTTGCCAGAGGTTGCAAGTAACACATTTGCTGCCTTGATATCCCGATGTATTTTCCCTTCTTGGTGTAGGTAATCTAGGCCGAAGAGGAGTTCTCGACAGATGATAGCGATGTGACCTTCGTTGAAGGGTCCGGGTTTGAGCTGGTAGGGTAAGTCTCAAATCGCAGTAGAGGAACATGTCTCATACCAGATCTAGGCATGAACCACCACCTAGATATTCCATAACTATCCATAATTTATGACCTCGAAGAAAGCTAGCTTTGTACTGAGTTACAAATGGACTTGCACATGTGCTCAGCACCGAGATCTCTTGCTGGATCTCCTGAATGTCATCCTCGCTGGACTCAAGGTCAATCTGGCATAATTAGTATGAAATAGTTAGGGGCAATTATTATACTTACATGCTTGATAGCAACAATCTCCCCAGTCGCACGCTCGATGGCCTTGTACACGACCCCGAAGCTGCCACCTGCGACGGTTAGACACAATGATTGTGACGATGATAGGACTTATGAAAAGGAGGAATACGTACTGCCGAGCTCCTCAAGCACCTGGTATTGCGATGCTGCACCCTCTTCTGCCATGGTGGTTGAGCAGCAGAGCAAGAGCGTTTGGACGAAGGACGAATTCGGGGTTCAGGAGAAGAGAACATTCATTGGCTTCAGGGTATCAACGTAAACAACACTTCGGGATCGGCGGATCCAGTTAATCCGAATCAATCACGTGATTAAATATTCAGGCGACATGGAGTTGAATGAGGAGAGAATTATGGCATTAGTTTGTACCAATATATTATTCCGACCCTTCTCACGTTCTTGGAGAGGGATTATTGAGTTTGTTAACCATATTTTCCTTCAATAAATCTTGTTTTGCATTCCGGACTTCTCTTGCTGATCCCCAACACTGATCCGCATCTCCAATGTCTGGTTGCCAGGCAACGCGACAATCAATAAACCTCACACCTCGACAATGCGCTATTGAACCACAACACCGCTTTGCAACTCACCAGTCGTATAAGATTCCTTCACGTCCCAGCGGAAATAATTGAAACTCTGCGAGTCACTGTATGGTGATTTCCAAAACCTCAGGGTTTCCATGATTGGCGGTGAAGTGTCTCCACGCGCCTCCTAGGGCTCGAGAGCAGCGTCCTCGAAGGATACCTATACAAGATGGCGCCCGCGCCTCAATCTCTCCCCACCAGGTTTCCATGCTGGGTGAGAGCTGTCTATAGCTGGGGCGGTGAAGTATGAGCTTTTAGATCGAGACTATATGCCTACGTGCTAATATGAACAATAGTCCAAGCGGGACCTCGGGTTTGTCGAAGGTGATCTGATCGAGTGTCTCAATGCCGGAGATGGATCGTGGTGGATGGGAAGGCTAAGACGCGATAAACGTATGATCGGCCTGTTCCCGTCAAATTTCGTCGAGGTGCTGGACGATAGCTTTCGGCCTGCTAGCAGAGTATCGAGTCCGATGCCTGAACGTACTCCGAGTCCAAATCCGTCCAACCCGCCTCAGAAAACTAAGTCGAAAGCATATCGGAGGCCATTTGAAGCATATTCAGCACCTGATCAAGCCGCCTTGAAGCGTGCAGAGTTGAAGAAGCAGGACAGTCTTCTATCATCTCGATCTCCGTCGCCGAATCCTGCTACCATGTTTGATAATAATCCACAAGTCCCGCCTACTCTCGTTCCTGGTTATGGCTCGAGAGTGCCATCGCCGGCACCTCCTATGCATGCAGGATCGAGGGCACCGTCTCCTGCACCGTCATTCCATGCTTCCTACCAGTACCAGGCATATTCGAGAGAACCGAGCCCGCAGCCTGATATTAGTTCCACCCCGCCTCCACCGCCCCCTCCCCACCGCAGCGTGTATGCACCAGACCAGTCCACAAATTCGTATAACCTTTCCAACGGCTATCATACTCCCCGGGCGACTTCTCCTGCACCGCCATCTCCAGGGGGCGATGGGCTGACGCCATCTCCTCTTCGATCCGCTATGGACGATATAATGTCCTCATTAGCAGACATGGGCATGTCAAGAACAAGCAAGTCACCAGAACCCTCTCTCGGCCCTTGGTCACCTGAAGCTTTCGATCAAACATATGCCCAAGTGGGGCGAAACAATCTCCCTCGCCCTCATAGTGCAATGGATGTTGGACAGAATGACTATGATGGATATAACGTGGTCCAGCCGTACGCTGCCCCTTCTCGTTCTCCATATCCACAAGAACAGTTCCGTCCGCAGCTCAGCAATTATGTGCAAAGGATGGAAAATAGGCTAAGTAAAACTTACGCAAATAGTTCACGAGATTACCCTGACAATGTCGATCGAGGTCCGCCAGTCCCGTCAAAAACTGGATCTGGTGATCTTGATCGGCCGAAATCGTCAATGGGAAGATATCCGGAAACGGAACGAAAGTTGCGCCATCGTAAGTCTGCTTATGAAGTTGGCCGCTCAATGCTTGGACGGACATTCACTACCAAAACAAACTCAACCAGTTCTTCATCAGGCACTCGAAGTACAACAACAAATGGTAGTTCTGGCACGCAGCTGACTGATAAGAGTATCATGAGTGGCCCTTCAGCCGGCGGATTTTCCTCCACTAGCGCGGGAAGTCTTGCAAGAAAGAAAGAGGCATTTTATGGCCGAGCCCATAGTGCATTTGGCACGAGGAAAGATAATTTTCTTGCAACAAATGAGAGCCAAGTCAACTTCGGTAACAGCAGACCACAGACACCACTTACTGGGATTACATATCACAGCAGTCATGCTTCTGGCCTTCCCAGGTCGCAGTCTCAGGCAGGCTGGAATACATCGGCGAATGACTCGTCTAGCATGCTGGGCGGCCTGGTAGCCCCCAAACCAAAGAAGAGCGGGTTCTTTAAGAAAATTCTTGAATCTGCCAAGACGGGGGCAGCCAGTGCCAGAAGCAGCTTCGCTGTAGCTGATGCATCAAATTTAGCCGCCCCAAGCAAGAACATGATACCTAGTGGGGTTTCTGCCATTGCAGGTGGCCACGGAAACATTTATGGCCGCGATGCTGCCAGCGATATGGGCCTTGGAGGAGGAAAGTCTGGAATTGACTGGGTCCAAGTTCGTCGAGATGTAAACCGGTCGAATTCTTTGAGCCAGATTGAGATGATCGAGAGGAAAGAGCGCTGTCAGATGATGGACTATCCAGCAATCAGCCCAGTGGATGAGCTTTATGAAAGCTGTGACGGAGATGAAGGGGCAGACGGTAATCCAATATTGGAACCAACTAACTTCCAGGCTGTGAATCTTAGCTTGGTTGATAAGAACGCTAGATTTATTAATAGCTTGCCTCCGATGACCAATCCAGTCAGTTTGTCCACCGGATTTGTGTGCAGGCCATACCGAAGCGATGTCCAGCGTTTAAGGGCCATCTTCACCTGGGTTAGCGAGAAGATCACTTGGGAGGAGGGACTTGAGAGTGATATTGACCCAAAAAGGGTAATACAGACCAAAAGAGGATGCGCAGAAGAAGTCGCAGTTCTCGTGTTAGAGATGTGCGCCGCAGTTGGAATCCACGCAGAGATAGTTCGAGGTTATCTGAAGTCGCCTGGAGAGGTGCCAGAAGTAGGCCTAATGCCTCGTCCAAACCACTGGTGGAACGCAGTCATTGTTGACAGGCAGTGGAGGATCATGGACTGCTCTCTTGCAGCACCATCACATCCTCGTCGAGCCCAGTTTTCAAGTGTTGGTGGCCAACAGGCGGAATTCTGGTGGTTCTTAGCGCGTCCTTCTGAGATCTGTTGGACCCACGTTCCGGAACAACACTACCAGCAACATTTGTGCCCACCAATGGCTCACGAAGTGCTGCTAGCTCTCCCTTGTGCCTGTCCTCCGTACTTCAAGAATTCTCTTCAGATGGTCGATTATGATACCAGCATGATCCGAATTGAGGATTTGGAGCTGGCCCACATCAAATTCACTGCTCCATCCGACGTAGAGTGCGTGGCAGAAGTTGAAGCACGAGCCTTTCAACGTGATGCCGATGGTGATTTTTTTGAGAGCGGGGACATTGTTAAGAAGCCTGCCTTGGCGCAAGCGGAGTGGGTTGGGGGCCAGAAGCGGTACACTGTGAAGGCTCTTCTTCCTGGTGATGAAGGGCATGGAACACTGAAAGTATACGCGGGAAAGAGGGGACTTATGCACTCGATCAAAGACATCCCGCATCCAGTTGCATTCACGCTTCCACTCCTTCACACCGGAGACAATCCGCCATATGAATTCTTGAAGCGCCATCCAACTCCTCACGCTCAGCGACATGACCTCTATGTTGCACAACCTCAATGCCAATTCCTAGCTGTTAACAATACCTTTGTCTTCGCTGTCCGTCAACACCCATCCTCCCTCTCATCCGCTTTGCCAAACGGCGGCGGCACCTCGCCCGTCCCATTCATCCGTCCTGGCTCCGCAATGTCAATTACTAACTCCTCTGCCTCTGGATCGAACCCGAGCACCTCTAACTATTCGAGTTCGGGCAAAAAGCCTGCCAAGCTCGCAATCCAAGCCCCGGGCGGCAAGATCCTGAGATTGATGAGGAAAGAAGAGAGAGGTCAGAGTCTGCACGATGGAGGAGATGGCGGCACATGGGAGACGATCATCAAATGTGGGGAGAGGGGTGTTTGGAGGGGTCTGGTCTTGGCAGATAGAAGCGCCCGATGGTGTGTCTTTGCCGAATGGACTTGTGTTTAATTCTATATATTTGGCGTCCCAAATGAAAGGGGGACTATACACTGGTCTGATGGATAGGAGTCTGGACGGAAAATTAGGGGTTCATTGCGGATTGGAGTTTAATGGCAGATGAATATGGTGATTGATTGTTGTATAATAAGTGCATGCTTGTGGGAGTTATTCAGTGAGTCTAAGTTAGGTAGAGGTATTTAAAGGTAGTTTCAGGTGTGGAGTCTGCTTCGGACTGAGTTCAACGGTATCATTCTTCATACGACACGATTTTTTCCCCCCGAATTACTCCCGCCCGCATTTGATCTATATAGTGGACTCACTTGACTACGTACAATGAGAACTCGGATAGTAATACAAGGAATCCCCAGTCTACCTGGTTCAATACCTACATTCTCAAACACTATTTTTTGCCCTTCCGACCCAAGCGTCTCTTTTCTGCAGCTCTTGCGGCCGTAGCAGCCTTCTTCTTCCACGCCACCCACCGGTCTCCAGGCTTGAATTTCCGCACCCTAATATTGGCCTTCTCCGCCGCACGTCCAATCTCCCAATTTGACTCCCTGTACATGTACCCTTCCTTCAACTCCCAGGTCCGCTCTCCTTCGCCTCTCTTCGATCGCTTCTTCACCAGTACTCCTTCGGTATCAGTGTCTAATTCCTCTGCCATGCTCGCTGGGGCTTCGATCGGGGTAGCCTCTATCTTCGTGGCGATCATCCCAAGTCTCCTTCTCCGTGCACTGTTTCGTGGGAGTGGAAGCGTCTGATGACGTTCGAAAACTACTCCGATGTATTGTTTTTTAGGGTTCTTCTCCGGATCCTTATAGTATTTTACATATCCGCTCTCCGTCGCATAGATAGTGTGGTCTCGACCCATTGCACAGTTGTCGCCTGGGAACCAGTGTGTTCCGCGCTGGCGGAATATAATGTTGCCCGGAATCACATATTGATCTATTATCACACCGTTAGCCTCCTTCTTGCGACAGCGTATGTACTATCTAGCGTACCTCCAGATTTTTTGGCCCCTAGACGCTTTCCAGGACCATCTTTCGCCTTGTTGACAGCTCCTTGCTGGGCGTGTGATGCGTGGCGGACGAATGTTAAGACGGGGGTGGAGGCTATTATGGAGAGCTGACCGAATGCCTCATTGAGACAGACTTGTGAGCTTCCTACCGAAGCTGATCGCCCGATTGATGTCAGCGCAGCCCGTATTGGCTGCTGTGATCGTGGAAGCAGCATAACTGGTGCTGGTGATGATCGAGCAGGTCGTGGAGTTGAAATATTTCATCCCAGTTCACCGCTTAGTCATCATACATCACCAGCTTCTGGACACCTCACCTAGAACACTCTCGGGATTCAAGAATAGACTTCGTGGGGGAATTCAGTTCAACTGACTGGCACTGCAAATATGGCACGAATGTTGTTTTCTTTCCTATCCGCTGCACTCCTCCTCGCGGCGAGCGCAAGCGCTCAGTTCAATTTCTTTGAGCAGATGTTCCAGCAGGGTGGACAACAACAACGACAGGAACCCCAGAATGTAGCTAGCGACTCAAGTTGGTATCAGGAAAACTATGACAATGGTGTGTCCCCCTTATCCCTTTGCTCATAAATGGAACTAATATGATCTATGCAGCATACTGCAATCAGTATCTCTGCCCCGACACCCTGGCATGCGTATCGGTTCCTGCACACTGTCCTTGCCCGCATCCCAATGTTGAGGATAAAGTTGAGTTAGGGAACGGGAAGGTGTGCATCTCTAAGGGGGGGTTCAAAGCCGGAGAGGCGGTGAGGAAAGTAGAATTGGCCAGGAAGGGTCTGTTATGAAGAGTGACTGGAGTGTTGCACTTGTATGATTACGACTTGTGCTAAAATGTGGAGTTATGGAAGAGCATTTTTTTTCAGTGCAGTATGAGTTTTTTATTCTCATCAGGTCAAGAACCCATGTTGAAGATAAGCATCGGCGATATTACGTACATGGTGACAAGATGCTTCACGCTCACAATGCTTATTCCAATGCAGATTCCATCCACGGCAAGCAACAGCGCTTTTATTTCTTACTTTGTCTTGCCTGTGGGAATACCGAACAGCACAGCAGGTTGGTCGTCCTTGGCCGCCTTGTCAACCCTGAAATAACCCTTACGCTCAAGCTGAATGATATCTCCATCATGCAATTCTCTTACATTGCAATCACATATGACGTCTGTCTCCTTCCCTGATTCGGGGTTGAAGAAATCCTCCCAATTGTCGCCATCCTCCAACTTATCCTTCGTGATCAGATAGTCGAATTCCCAGGCCTGAGCAGGAACGAGTTTCTGGCCTTCAGTTGAAAGCCATGTGACCTTCTTCTCGGTCTTCTTTACATCACCCTGCAGGTGTAACTCAAGTGCGATCTCTGTGACGGGATTGGAGCCTGTGATTTTGCGCACAAATGCATTTCCCCAGTTCATGAGAGTAATTTCCTCACCTTGCTTGAAGAGCTTTACGTCCTCCTGATCGAGAATTAGCTGCCTGCTGTATGCAACCTTCTTCAAACCAATGGAGGCATTCTTCGGATGCTTGAGCTTGTCCTCTGTGTAAGGGGTAGCGGGACCATTGAGCACTGTTGCCTTGACGGCATCTTTTGACTCAACAGCGGTGTGTCTCGGTGCAACAGGGTCAATCTCCTTCTTATTTGTGGCCCAGAAATTTGTCCAGTCCATATTGACGATATTTCGACTCGGGCCCTGCTTCAAGATGAATTCGCGCAGTGCGGGAATCGTCATCCCTCGTCTTCGGACACCACGGATAGTGGGCAATCTTGGGTCATCCCATCCCCAAACTCTACCGGTCTCAATCATTTTCGTTAATTTGCGTTTCGATAGCTCAGTTCGTATGAAGTTCATGCGAGAAAAGTCCCATATGTGCACCTGACGGAGCTTAAGGGTGTCAAGGAACCATTGATATTGGGGATTGCGGTCAGTGTACTCTGTTGTTCTGAGAGCGTGAGTTACCCCTTCCAAGGCGTCCACAATAGGGCAGGCAAAGTCGTATGTAGGATACATCTTCCAGTCTGTGCCAGTCCGGTGGTGAGTAATGTCTGCATTGCATCGGTATATGACAGGGTCGCGCATAGCTTTGTTTGGGTTGTCCACAGACATCTTTGCGCGAATGCAATTCTTCTGTCCAATCGCTGTGCCATCCTTCATCTCTTTCAAGATTGCAAGGTTTTCCTCCACACTCTTATCTCGGTTTTTGCTCGCGATGCCCTTCATCCGCTCGTCCCGCATTGTTTCCTGGTCCGTATCATCAGCGTAGGCATGGCCCTCCTCGATCATCCTAATACAATATTGGTGTAATGTCTTGAAGTAGTCACTTGTGAAGCTAGTTTTATCCGGTTTAATGCCAATTAGCGCTAGGTCTTCAACAATGGCATCTTGGAATTCCTGTTTCTCCTTAGATGGGTTGGTGTCGTCGAATCGCAGAAGGAGTGTTCCTTTATAAAGCTCATGCGCGAAGTAATCGTTTAGCAACGCAGCTTTTAGATGCCCGATGTGCAAATATCCACTAGTTAATTTAGCAAAATACACTTACACCAGCAGACACACATACGATGGCTCCGGTGGGAATCTTGTTACGACTCCTTTATCAGTGTCTTGCAGGGCCAAATTGTATGAAGCTCCTGCTTTGCTCGCCGCAGCTTTCTTTGCTTTCTCCGTTTCCTCTTTGGCTTTCACTTCCTCTTGAATTTCGGGATGAGTTTGCTCAACGTAGCCGAACCATCTTCCCAAATTCGCAAGGCCTCCTCTTTTTATGAAAGCATTTGCCACTTTATTACTTCGAAGGGTGACCCATATCTTGGTATCCAGCTCGCTGATCGAATACCCGTCAATGAACGTTCGTAGAATAAGGTGTTTGTCTAGATCCAGCAGATGGGGCTCGATAGCCTTGAAATCTGGCTCCTCGAGTTTTTTCGCGAGCTGAGACAGATCTTGGGTCTTCATTGTTGCAATTGTTTGCAGTTCAGTGTTGTGATTCACCACAGAAATCCATCTTGGTGGGGTTTTCATTTTGGCAGAGTTGATGAGTCGACGGAACGGGGAAACTTTAATCCACTAGCACAAGAACAACCAACGATTTCTCGAAATCTTAACATCCTCAGGTACGGGCAGAATTGTCAACGACACAATGGCCTCCTTAACGCCATGTCTTACTCAGCTGAGCAGGATGTGCATATCTGCTGGAGGCGGGACAATGCCACATCGAATATCAACGCAGATCCTAGGTCCAGCACTCCAAATCCGCTATAAATCTAAGGATAACAAGCCGAAGGCTTCGAGGAGCGAACTCGCTATGAAGGCAAAAAAGTTGGTGGAGAAGAGAAAAAAGAGGAAGCCAAGGACGACTTTCAGACAATACGACCTTAGTGACGGAGAGCAATTTGCGTTGTGTGATGCTATCCGGTGCGTAAAACCTTTCCTAGAATCAAGACAACATATTCTAATATTTTGTAGATATATCCGCGCTTTTGAAGTAGGACGAGCACCGACATCAGTCAAATATGAGATTTCTCTCAAACTCAAGACTCTGAAGAACGGCCCCGTGGTCCGCAATCGGCTACGGCTTCCTCACCCGGTGAAGACGGACTTACGTGTGTGCGTAATAGCACCCCCTGATTCGAAGTTCGCGGAATCGGCGAGAGCCGCTGGAGCGGCGCTGGTGGGGGAGGATGAGATATTTGAGGCAATAAGGAACGGGCGCATTGAATTCGACCGATGCATCTGCCAGACGGACTCTTATGCAAAATTGAATAAGGCGCAGCTTGGGAGGATTTTGGGTCCCAAGGGTTTGATGCCGAGTCCTAAGCTAGGTACTGTTGTCAAGGACCCGAGTTTGTTGGTTAGGGATTTCATCGGAGGTGCAGAGTATAGGGAGCGTCTGGGTGTGATCAGGATGGCCGTTGGCCAACTGGGATTTACTCCAGACCAGCTCGCACGGAATATCAAGACTTTCATGGAGTCTGTGAAGAAGGATATGGGACTTCTAAGCGACAAGATCAACAAGGATATTACGGAAGTGGTACTAAGCTCGACAAATGGGCCCGGCTTCAGTCTGAACGGGGAATTCAAGAATTCGAAATCAGACATCCAGCCTAAGGACTTGTCGACTTCGTAGGGTGTAAGATAGCAGATGACAGATGTATTATAATTCATTTATATCCCTGGTATTCTTCCTCGAACTCCAACGCTATGCTGCACTATTTTTGATGACTATTTTGATTTTAAGTCCCTTAGGAGCTTGATAGCCTCTTCGCTAGCCCCAAACTCTCGGTAGGTGCTTAGCATCTTTACGAGCCGTGGCTTTCCATCGTCGCCCATAGCAGCAGCTTGCTTCGTTGCTGTATTCAGATCTAGCAGAATCGTATTTCTGACTCTCGTTATGCGAGAGTCTTGGGCAACAACGAATGGGTGTTCTCTCCCAATACTGTCCAGCAAATAGTCGATATGCCGATAGTCAAGTACAAATTTTCGAAGCTTTCTGGTACAGGTTCCTCCAATAACTCCGTCCACTGTGAGTTCATCATCGTCGCCTTCTTCGTCCTCGCTGTCGCTCCAGGAATCCTCATCGACACCATCAACACCACGGCTGAGAGAAGAGACCATCAGTCGGTCTTCAAGATCCTCCAACCTCGAATCCAACTCCAACAGTTTCCTCCCAAATGCAATTTCCTTACCAATCCCCTTCTTTTCATTCAAGAAGGTCTCCACTTCGTTCTTCCTCTCCCTGACTTTAGCTCTGACATCCTCAACGCCTCTCTTAAAACCAAGAAGTCCCACCCTGACATCCTCGACCTTCTCTTCCCCACCTTTCAAATCCGATCCCAGGCTTAAGAATTGCTCATAATTGGTGTTGACTAGGTCGAGAAGTTCCTTCGATAGAGCCTGTGAGCGTTCTCTCAGATCGGTACGGAGGTCTTCTAACGTCTGATGCCGATCTGCAAGAGTAGAGAGATAAGTTGGCGCGTCGAAGTCTTTCGTGAGGAAGTCACCCCGTGGGAGGGCCGCAGGATATGGGAGATTATCCTCATCGTCAGAAGAGTGACTTTCTGAGCCTCCGCCAAAAAAGAACTTGCTCATCCTGAGAAGTAGAAATGTTCTCACTCAGTCGCTCTTGCTGACAACAGCTCGAAAGCCAGGAAGCACGCGACAGCTATTACACGCTCAGAGAGTTATATAATTATGTCGAAACTTGATTTATTGTGGCTGATACAAGGTTGGTTCTTCTCATATTTCTGTTTCTTCACTTCTTGACATGATGGAGAACAAGATAAAGATTGGATGACTAATCAAAGAGGTTTGTTGTTGCCTAAATATCCAGGATTTAAGAGCTTTTTGGCCTGCAAGATTTTGTTCTGAAAGTTGTACTGTAATCCGGAGTTCCCATTTATTTTATCAACGGCAAAAAGAATCTTTCAAGTTATAACCGGAGTACTCTCACAGTTGGTAGGATACAAAGTGTCGTGGATGGTAAACTCAGTCAGTGCCTGGCTGAAAGGCAGCTGCAATACATATTTGACCGCTTCCGTGGACTCTGGCGTCATTACCTTTTGGCCAACGAGCTTCATATCTCAGATTTCGACCGTCAATGATCATCACTAACTGAAATTCGATCTTGTAATGTGGTTTGCCGCCAGACATTGGATCAGGCATGATCGGCTGGATAATATTTTCCTTCACAAGGAACGACATGTCTGCAATGATTCTACCCGCAACCTCGCTGCCTATTCAAGTTAAAAGTCAGCTGTAGGAGCACATACTCGAATATTCAGCATGCTACCTTTGTTCTTCTTATGGCTCTTCTTGTAGTGGGATTCAAAGCTTGTGTCTGAGACGTAGAGTACTTCTTCAAACTTGAAGACTCTTCTATAGGCGGGAAAAAGATGATAGGCATCGATGATATGCTCTTCATGGTATTCCACTTCTGCATCCTTTTTCACCAACCAGTCAATCGTATCACGCACATACTTTTCGCCATCCAGTTCGTCAATGAATGGTTTGACGCCTTTGTGCTCATCCCACTCCCGATATGGCTCAGTGCGTAAAAAGCCATAACTACATTGAGCAATCCTCTTAGGCCCCTTTTCTTTGTTCATCGCTCTTAGAACGGCTCCGTGCGCTATTGCAGTTTCACTCCATGTCCGATGTTAGCCTTATATTAATATTTAGGAGTATAAAGCGAACACAACTTACGGGACCCCTGCGTACACAGTGTCATATAGCCTGATCTTGTATCCCCATAGCTTGCTGAGCTTTAGAAGCCGCTGCCTCAAGTAATTTCGTAAAGATTGTGAACTTGAGAATCCACCGACAAGAACAACTTTCTTTCCACAACCTTCTAGTTAGCGATTCGCTACTCCTAGTTAAGACTTCCTTACCTTCACTGCATGTTCCGTCTTCTTGGCTTCATTCAGCTGCTTTGTCATCAACTCTGCGATTGCCTCAAGATGTGGCATAAATATGTTGCGGAAATCGTTTCTATTGAGTCAGCTCAAAGTCTCTAAGTCAGATTTGCCAACACACTTAGTAATAAACATATAATTCTGTTGAAAATGCTTCTCTGGATCGTCTCTAAGACCCCACACAGTGATTCTTTCAGTTCTCATTTTAGGATCGGTAACATCAATCGATCTCTTTAATCTTGTCTCAAAGTCCAGCAGTATTGTCTCTACTATACCTTCTCTGGTTGTCTGATTCTGATTTAAGTATGTCTCAGTCTCCAATTTTTTTAACAAGTACTTTCGAAAGTCTTCATTGAGGTAGCTTGATCCATGTAGACAACCTTAAGGGACTTAGTACATTGCGAAATATTTTAACATGAAATCAACATTACCATCGGGTTTTACGAGTTCTTTGGATAACCTCAATGGCATCCCTTTATCTATTTTATATGTAGTCGCGTCTACTGTTCCGCCTCCTGCATCAAGGATGAGGAATGCTTCTTCAACCTACTTTAAGTCAGTATACAGCCGATAGACCATTATAGCATATACTCACATCGACAATTCTTGTATTGTCTATGTTTTTAACATTTTCAAGCACATATGCTGCAGCTGCTTCAGGCTCTGACACGAGGAAGAAGTTATCAACCGTTCCAAATTGAGATTTCCTAACGGCAGCTTCCATGGCTATCTGCATCTTGCGCAGCGCTCTTGGTTTCCAAGCGACGGGTACCGATAACACGTGCTCGATAGATGGCAAGGAAGATTCTCCGAAGGAATTCACAAGCTGTTGCTTCGCATGTTCGAATAATTGAGTTAGGTAATCTATTATTATATCAAGGTCATTGCTGATTATTCGTTTCCGCTTTAATCTCTTGATGAGTGGCGCAAGGTCATCTCGTACTTGCTTTGTGTGTTCGCTATCATCAAGTAATAGTTTTGAACGAGATATACGGTCAAATTGCCTTGGGTCCATGTTTGCAGCAATATAATTTTGGATTTCATAGCCCCAAATGAATTCTCGAGTAGCTCTTTCTGCTGGCATGTTGGGAACGTGCTCATCAGCAAAGACTTCTGCAGCGCCATCATCTAGGTGCAAATCATCCTCAGTGTCAGATACACCATCAATATTCTCCTCATCTGTATCGGCTGTGCTATCGTCGTCGGAGGGTGTCGGATGGACCTCGAAAGGCAACTCCGCAAGCTGTGATGCATCAGAATACCAGCTCTCAGTTGGTACTTCGAGACCTGCTCTACCTCCTGCCCTGGGATCAGCTGGGTAGCCGGTGATCATCCTTATAGTTGGCAGCTGTGCGCCATCACGGAACGCAAATGCAACTGCAGAAAAAGTTGTTCCAAAGTCTGTAGCAACAACTAGAGCCGCTTCGGGCCTAGTATTCGTAGACTGTCCATTCTCCGGTTCATCTAAGTCCATTGTATCTGCTAAATCAGCAGGTAGGTGAGGGGTTTCAGAGATCGCTCTGATTGTCACGGTTGACTCTCTAGATGGCGGTATAGAGCGTAGAGTTTCCGTAGACGCTTCAGACATTTCCCGGTCTTGGGCCTGGCCTCTGGCATGTCGTGCAAGCCTTGCGGTCTCGATATCGACAACAAACTCATTTCTCCAGAGTTCTAGGGTGCGATCGTTGTCCTTCATATTTTCATCCTTGTTGATTAATACAACGTTTGGAGGTCGGATCAAGGGGGAAATACTGGCACGCGAGCACTCACTCTCCCCCTTATATCAATGAGCACGAGGTGGGGGTGGTTTTGCCGCCGCCACAACTTCGACCTCCGCCAATGTATCATGTGTCTGAGGTATTTCGTAATCGAGCGGACAGCTAGCCCTCTTCTAAATAGTTGACAAACTTTGCCGATATATTATTCGCTTGCTGGTTCCACAGACGCGGTTCGGCCGTCTCATCAACTTCGACGGGGCAAATGTTGGTGATTGAGGTGCATACAAACCCTGTCATCGTCCAATTACGAAATGGAGCCCCGCTGGAGATTGTCTTCGGCGGCTATTCTGTCTTTCTGTGATAATATCTCTGTTCCCCTCTAAATATTGTGTGTAAGTATATGTCGTGATGGCTAAGAAAAAGCGTGGAGCGCAGCAGCATAGATGGGAACGGGAAGAGGAAGGGATCTTGCTGGCCTGGCTTGACCATACCATTGCACACAGAGAAGTAGATTTTGAAAGCACGATTGTCACTCGCTTGAACAGCGTCTATACCATTGCTCAGATTAATCGCAAGTTAGCTGGTCTATGGAAAAGCTATGGGCCGCATCACGAAGAGCGGAAACCTGGCATCTGGGTGAGTGACCTTAACACTTACGGTTCAGAATGTCTCAAGCGCACCAACCACATGGAATACGGGCTACCCCAAGAGGTTCTGAAAGAATTGACAACATGGACAATGTTATTTGAAGAGGAATATGCTGCCAAGCAGTTATTGCAACCGAGCCGTAAGCTACGAAGCCAGTCGAGATCGAACGATTTCTCTCCCGCTCGAAGAACGGGGTTGAATTCGCCGAAGCCTCCAATCCAGACGTCTCAGACTCCTCGAAAAAGAACGCAGACTTATTCGTTGACACCGTCAGCTATCAAACGGGAAATAGAATCTCCACCTGGGAAGAAGTCTCCAGCAAAGAAGACGAAATACAAACCGTCACAAAATATAAGTGTTAGTATGATTGAATATAACTGATTCAATAAGCTAAAGAAATAAATTTTAGTCGCCCAATATAGCATTTGCGAAGTCTCCAAACCGAACGCCGCGACCCCAGATGAATACAAGGCATGGAAGGGCTGGACGACATCGGAAGCCTTCTATGTCAGTCATCAACGATAGTGAGGAGGAGTTAGATAACCATTTAGGCCGGCGAGAAGCCGCTGATGATGATAATGAAATTTCAACGCGTTGTATATGCGGAGCTACGGAGGATATACCATCCCCGGTGGAACGAGAGAATCCGTATTCTCCCCACGAGTGGATCTTATGCTCTCGTTGCATTACATGGCAGCATATTCTTTGCGTTATTTATTACTTTGACGGCGCTCCTTTGCCAGAAGAATACTTTTGCGAACGCTGCGAACCGGAATTTCATATGAACCGCGAGCCTAATCAGTCTTCCACACATATAACACCCAGTGTATCTGTGAATCTGAGGGGATCGCGGTCAGCAACAGCACCAATTGAAGAAGAGCTAAATAATCTCCAATCAGTGGATGAAAATATTATAACCAGTTTAGCAGGGGAGACACCTTCGACTATGCTTCCAGGTCAAAGCACTGCGCGAGAGAAAATAAGCGATCTAGAGGAAGAAATATGGCAGTTGAAGCTCGAACTTGAGGTCCGTGACACTACCATAACCGGACTAGAGCGAGAGGTATCCTGCTTGAAGGAATCCCAGAAGCAACGGGACGCCCAGACCGGTGTCCCAGTGGAGAAATTGATGACAGAAAATCTTAAACAAGAAAGGAGCCTATACGCTAACCTGAGAGCTCGCCAGGAGGGGGCTAAGTTCGCAAAACTTGCGGCCACATCTCGAGAATGGTTCGGACACATTAAAACTGATCATGGGTTCTATGATATTTACAGCGAAAGTCGACAGATTCTTTGCCAACGAGACTGTGAGAATTGGGAATTCACGCCTTCACTCGTTGGGCATGACAAGCTTCAGAATCTAGTCAGCAAGTGCTTGTCAGTAGAACTTAGAACTCCCGAACAGATGGATGAAGCAATGAACATATTATTAAGATTTACTCCAGATGAAGTGGTCCGAGCACTAGCAACATGCGCACTCTTGCTATGGGTGTTCGAAACTGATTTTCCTCAATTCGACAAAGAGTCATCCGAATTTCTTAACAAATACAGAGAATTACTGGCAACCCAAGGTAAACGACTTTATCTTCCAGAAAGCCCGACTGGTTACTAATTGAAAATAAAATAGATGGGGCAGTCGCATTGAGGAATATCGACCTGGCTGCCCGAGCATCACTCACCCGTAGTATGGCTTTCCAGGCGAGAGAAATTCCAGAAACAGCGAAAAGCCTCGCTATTAAGCTTTCACAGACCTTAGCGCCACTATTTAGCCAAATGCCCGAAGCAAGGGAAGAAGTAGATTGGGATGGATTTGCAACTTGGCACGACGATATAGAGGAGTGGACCGGCAGACGCAAGCGTTTTGAGGATATGTTCAAAGCTGCTTTGAGGATGAAAGCCGACTCTTGCCTTAACACTGAAGACTACGAGATAGTAATCTACCCACCAGGCACAAAATTTAACCCAAAGACAATGGAAACACAGGCCATAGCGGGGAAAAACAGCGCATCTACCCAAGTCAGCCGAGCCATCGGCCTCTGCATCGAAGCTGCCGTATTTTCACATGCAAGGAAAGAGCTCGATCAAAATGCTACGGTTTCGGAGGCAACAGCGACATCACACAACTTTTTGCAGAGGGAAGAGAAAGACAGGGTACGGAGTCTTCCAATTGTAAAGGCGGTGGTCGTCTTGGTTGAGAAGTAGTGGGCGCAAAAGAAGAATATACAGAGGGAATACCATAGCAACAACAATTCGTAGATTTCAGCAGATAGCTGGAAATGCTAGACTTTGTAAATCCTAAGTCCATACTAGGTTATAGATAGAAGTGAAAAGTTCCTTGGCCTGGTTCTGTGTACTGTACAAAACCCTATAAAGAAAGTGGAGTTACGGCGGCCTGAATGCCTGAGGACCAAACGCCACGCCGATTTTCGGAAAGCCTCGGCTGGTCAATCTGCCCTAAGACTTAGCGTGCTCGCGTAATCTTATCAGATCATCAGATCCTGAGTTCTCTCCTCCCCTCTTTCTCTCCTCGTTCCGATCGAATCACTCGCTCTATAAACGCTCTGTACACACTCTGCTGCATCCTGTCACGTATATATAACTAATCGCCTCCGCCGTACGGAGGAGATGGCTTCTCCCTTGGGCTTAACACCTGCCGCCCTAGCCCCCACTCATCCAACTCTCGCCGTTAAGGTGTCCTCTGGTCTTCAAACTCCTACCATTGTGACGAGGAAAGAATGGGTCGTACCACCACGGCCAAAGCCCGGACGAAAACCGGCAACGGACACTCCACCCACCAAGCGTAAGGCTCAAAACCGGGCAGCTCAGAGAGCTTTCCGAGAGCGGCGAGCAGCTCGGGTGGGCGAGCTGGAAGAACAGCTCGAAGAAGTCAAAGACGAGCAATTGAAACGCCAGACCGACATGAAAAATAAGATTACTCGTCTTGAAGCAGAGGTTCTACGTTTTAACAATGAGCTACAATCCTGGAGAATACGTTGCGACACCCTGGATCAGATTGTTGAGTATGAGAGAAGGGAGAAGGTAGCTGCTCTTGCAGAGCTCGCATATCTTCGAAATAACACTCGATCTGAGACTGATGCAGTCCCACTCATGAGACTCTCTCGACAGCAAGATGTAAAAGCACTTACGCCTGGGGCAGAGCTGGAGAAGCCCCACACGCCGATGGAGATGGAAATCGACTTCACCGCGCAATTCTCTTCAAAGATCGAGTCGGCCCACTCCAATCAAGACATCGAGGAATCCGCAGGACCTCTTGCTGAGTCGTGCGGGTTCTGCAAGGAGGGCACGTACTGTATGTGTGCTGCATCGGCCGCGAACGGCGAGCAGGAGAATCAGATCCAGCTTGCTCCTCTTTCTAACGAGGCCCTCATGAACGCTGTCACCCCGCCTCCATCCGACACGGACATGGAAGGCGTCAGTACCACCAAGCCGCGGGCCCTGCACCCTGCTAAGATCCATCGATCAATTGTCCCTGGTAATACGACCAACTCATGCATCAATGGCCCGGGGACTTGCCAACAATGCCAAAACGATCCCAAGTCTGGTCTCTTCTGTCGCTCATTCGCCGCACTGCACGAGTCGACCACGTCTAATCCTTGCATCAACGGACCTGGGACATGTCATCAGTGCCAGAATGATCCTAAATCTGGCACTTTCTGCCGATCAATGGCAGCGCAAAGAGGATCTATTTCCACATCTTCTGTCACAGCGGGCTGCTGTGGAGGCAACGCAGCAGGTGGGTCGTGTTGCAAGACTCGTGGCACAGAGTCTAGGCCTCCGCCCAGTCTGTCCGTTGCCGATACATATAAGACTCTCTCTACGCATAAGAATTTCGATCAGGCGAGTGATGAGTTGAATACATGGCTTGGGCGGTTGCATGCAACGCCTCAGCACGCAGGGAGAGCGCCAATGGAGGTGGAGGCAGCGAGTGTCATGGGAGTTTTGAAGCTATTCGATCGCAGATTTGGCAGAGGATAGGGCTATTGAGCAGATTTGTTCGCCTCAAGGCATTGTTCAGTGATTTTGTTGCTGGGGGGTTTTAAGTATTTTGCTATGCTGTGAATTAACTTAGGCACATTACCACCCCGAACCAACTCAAGAAAATAATCAACCACCACCCCAATATATATATATAAATAAATTCAATTACACAAAACCAATTCAAACTCTCAATTTCAGCTCCCTCCGATCTTAGTCTTTCCTCCCATCTCAGATTTTCTGTTCCCTGTTCCTCCAGCCGCCCACGTGTTTTCGCTTCCAGCGCGCGACAGGCGTAGCCAAGACCTGCCAGCCTGGAACCTTCCTACTGAAGCCTAGAAGCTGCTGATTTCTCCTACTGCACTGGGCAATCGCCATATGGACTCGACTTTTTCAGCCCTGGTAATGCAACTCTACCGCGATGCCGAACCAACGGAATCATCCTGCCAGTATACGTGCAGTGGGATGATGGGCTTGGCATGGAAAGGGAGTATTCTGGTTTCCTTCCTGTTTCCCTTGGTTATTTATTCTTCGGGTTTCCATGCATTTTCCTCTTCTGCTCTGGTATCGCGGCAATTGGATTTCTCACGCCTCATATTTACTATTTATTTAGCACAGAGTCAATTGGTAAAGTATCGCGATGTTGCGCCTTGCTGCCGTCGTCGCACTCTTTGCCCTGGTGCAGGCCTCGCTGTACGGGGAGAGCAACCTCAACCACACCTGTCAATTGCGTCCGTCCCTCCTTGCTGCAACACGCTCCTCCAAATCTAACCCTCATATGCCTCAGAAACACCGTACTACTCCTGCTCTAAGTACGCCGACCCGCTCCTCACCGACTCTTGCTGCACCGAGACCTTCGGGGGCCTGGTGTTAAGCACGCAGTTCTGGGACACTTATACAGGCCTCGAGGCACAGGGCCAAGTGCTTCCAAAGGACACATGGACGCTGCACGGACTGTGGCCGGACTTTTGCAATGGCTCGTATACGCAATACTGTGATCTAGAGTGAGTACAAGGAGGAGGAAAAGAAGTGCGAAACTGACCTTTCTGGCTAGCCGTCAATATGATCCTGCTCCTTCGCCGAATACCACGACAGGGACTCCCAGCGGAACACCAGTTCCGCCGTACAAGGGACCTAGCATCAGCACGTTCCTAGAGCCTTTTGGCAAGCAGGATCTGCTGGCGTACATGAACAAGTTTGTTCCATATTCCCAGGTGCCTATCCGCAGGGAAAATTAACAGGCGTGATTACAGGTACTGGATCTCCCAGGGGAGTCCCAACGGAAACTTTTGGGGGCATGAATTTTCCAAGCATGGAACCTGCTACTCGACCTTCGACCTGCCCTGCTACGGCCCGCAGTACCGCAAACACGAGGAGGTAGTGGACTTCTTTGAGACGGCCGTCATGTACTACCAGACGCTGCCCACGTACCGCTGGCTGGCCGAGAAGTCCATCCGACCGTGCAATACAACAACCTACTCCCTCAAGGACCTGCAGCACGCGCTGACGGAAGGCTTCGGCGCTCTGCCGTACGTCGGCTGCTCGGGCCCGCGCTACAACGCCACAGCCGCGGGCAAAGGCTCAAGCGACAATGGGATGACGGTCGTGAGCGAGGTGTGGTACTACCACCATGTCCTGGGCCGGGTGCAGAACGGCCGGGCTCGCCCGGTCGATGCCAGCATCAACGGGGCCAGCGTGAGTAACTGTGCGAAGACCCACGGAGCGCTTCATTATTACGAGCGCACGCCCGGGTCGGAGGTTGACGAGGACTAATATGTTGAACTGAGAATTGTGGGGTAGCTGAAAGGAGACATGTGCCAAGTCTGTAGGCTCTTTAAGAGGAGCTGGTTATGATATCATTTCTGTCCTTGGACCCTTCGACATGAGACATAGAGGTTCTATTGGATAACATTCTCATCCGAAGGTTCCTCTTGTCTCTCCTGCCCGCCTATGTCCGTGACCTCCCTCCATAGCCTCGTTCCACTTGATCATGTGGAGTGGCCCGGAAACACACGCCCGCAAATGGACTTGCTGTGATTAATCCTACCTGCGACTAGCATCTCGTGTTGCTGCCGTTTCCTTCCCGTGCCTGTCTGTCCCGCGCCCGATAATAATGTGAGGAGAACAACTCCTTTTGCTGATAGGTACGGCAAATGGATTTAGCAGGAGAAAGTCGATCGAGATCGGCACTATCTTTCTCTCTTTCACAGCTCGAGCAAATGAGTACGTCAAGTCTCGAACCCGACCGAAAATATCACCTCTTTATTCTGCGCAGTTCTGGACCGACATGACTGAAACGTCAAGTGCCGTACGTGCCGCTTACCGTACGCCATTTGCCGTGTCTGCTATCTCCCATATTGTTTCTTTTCTTTCCGGTCGGTAATTGGACCACGTCTTGGCCTCGTATCCCGTCCGTCCTCGTATCCAGCTGCGTGAAGATGCCGAAGGTTATTAGGTGAGAGAGAGGAAGAAGAAAGCATCTCACGGTGCATGCGTCTGCCTTCTGCTAATTATAGTCGGTGGTAAGGCGCTTGGGGCAGCTAGAGTTCGATCTTGAGAGTGCTCACGGAAGGTATGCAGTGGCAGGTGTGCATTGCGTATCTCAACAACCTTGCCCTTGCGAAAAGTATAAGAAGTACCAGTGTATCTCACATATCAAGAGCTTCCTCGACCATCTGACATATACCTCTATTCTCTTTCTCTCAGCTCTCCCAATTACTCAAAGCGTTCCCACTCCCCACCCCAATAACCTCTTCAACTCGTCTTCACAATGCGTGCTGCTACTCTCCTCTCCTCCCTGGTGTTAGCTGCTCTTACCTCTGCTCAGCAACTAATGGTCCCTGTGCCATGGGAAGTGACCAACCTCAATATGTACAACACTCGCCATGGCACGGGCGGGACGTACGACACTCTTCTTCCGTACTTCTATAGAAATACTCACATATATCAGATGGGAATTTAACATCCTCGACTCCTCCAACAACACCCTTCAGGCCTTTAACACCACTTGCAACTACTTCGGTGACACCGCCTACGAATTCGCTTTGGACGACTACCCTGTCGACCAACCTTGTAACAACCCTAATTTGACCTTCAGCCTCTATCCCACTGGCACCTGGTTCCAACTAAATGTCACGCACTTGTGGGGTTCCTGCGGAACAAGGTACTTATTCTCTCTCGCCTTCTTTTCCACTCCTCTCCTCTTCCTTGCTCTCTCCTGTTATACTACCTCGAATCTTATAACCCCTAATCTGATAATGAGCAAAAGTGCACACGAGGGTCCCCCATGCAACGACAATGCCACCTGGATCTTCTCCTCTGATGACGTGCGCGGCCAAGAGGACGACGTCCAGAACAACTTCGGCCAGGCAGGCTCCTTCGAGCGCTCTGTCTTTGAGATGTATCCCCTACGCGCCGTACCCGCTGAAAGATGCGAGTTCTGCACTTGAGATCATACATAAAGTGCCGGAAGAATGTTTTGGGAAATCAGTTTTTATTCTACAAAATGGCGTGGTTAACTTGACATGGAACGGGGTTGCGTATGAGTATCAATGTGGCGGCGGTGTTTATATGAATTGGCGTTGGATTCACAATGGGAATGAGCAAGCATGAAAGTAAAAGGAATGGAATCAAAACAGAGCAAATCACATAGTGAGTTAATGAACCTGGCTTCACAGCACATCCTATAATTCAAGATGTCAAAATTTCAACAAGAAAGTCCAAATTTTTGGTCATCCATTCTGTCCGCTCTATAACATCATAAAGGTAAGTATACAATACAGACACCATCACGTCGTTCCCAGCACGAATCTCCCTTGATCAGTCCTTTTTTCATTTTCCCATAAAAGGCCCCCCCTTATCACCCCGTATTCCGTCTCATCTAGCAGGCATAGACATAACGTCGTTAAAGCTGTAATATAGAAAAGGAGCAAAAACGTAAATCAGACAGCCGACCCACAAACATTCCAAAAAGGGAGTCATGAGAGGTAACGTAAAAGATCATGAGCGAGGAACAGAAATAACTAGATCCAACGCGCTAAATGCCCAACATGCTTAAACTTAGGTATCTCTGCGTGCGGTCGCTGAAAAATAAAACAGAACTCCAGCTGTCATCCCTCATCTGTGAGGTAGATTTCGAATCTCATGGAATGGCGTTCAGCTCCTCTCTCTGCCTCAAGTACTTCTTTGCCAGTTCGTCGCCGCCCTGTGCAGAGAGTTCCATCCAATGATACGCCACGCACATGGTCGTGGGGTCGCTCCTTTCCCGATCGCGCTCTTCGTTTCCCGCTCCACCGCCATGCATCTCCATGACCTGCGCCTTGAAGGTCTCCCGGGGCCGGCTCAGCGGCGCAGTGATGCGTTCTACGAGCTCTGGATGGGTTAAGTAGAAAATGGCTAGCTCACGTTCGGCGACGGGGTCACCCTCCCGGGCAGTGATGGTCCACATCCGCGCGGCATCTTGCATGGTGTATTTCGTGATCTCGTCACAGGTGCCATTTGCTTGTGCAGAGGGATCCGGGGTGGAGGAGAGAGTCTTGCGGGTCTGAGTGTAGTGCACGACGACCTCGTCTGCGATCTCGATGAGCGTGCGGCAGACGTCTTGTTTCAAGCCGAGAGCTGCAAGACCCGCATCCCAGAAGGCTTTGCCGCGTTCGGTCTTGTCGAGGATATACGCGGGCACGAAAGATGCGATGAACTGCAGGTCACGGAAGAGCGTCTTGGGCCGCACATCAGCATCGCGGAAGAGGTCTTGCAGGACCTCCACAATCATATCTGTGCTAGCAGGGTTGGGTGAGGCCGACGAGCGCTCTGAGGTGCGGTGTACTGGCGAGGAGGCAGATTCTGGGCGGTTGATGGTTTGGGAGCGGCGCTCCTTGCAATTGTCGATTGCCTCCTCCAGATTCTTAGCTCGTGGGGCGGTTGCAATGGCTTCGCTAGGCCCAAAGGCGCTTATGTGCTGCACCTCAGGAGTGTGTGGAGCGGTCAACGATTCCTGGCGTATCCTCGGTCGACGAGGCGCGGATGGAGTTAGGTATGCTATGATCAGATGCTCCAGCTCGTACAATGCGTTAAGCTTGGCATATGGATTGGGGTGCACGGAAAACATCCTCAGCAGTCGCTGGAACGCTTTCCTGTAGGGAAACTCAGGCGACTCCAGCTCCTTGCTCATGCTGTTTCGAGATCCGTTCACCACAGTGTCGCTGGTAGACGAATACTCGCCCGTAGAATGCACCTCCGGGGTCCCATTCTCTCTTGTCGGCGTTGTGCCATTAGACAGCTTCTCATGCCCCTCTCCCGATTCCGGCCGCTGTGCGCCGCGCAAATCTCTAAAACTCTTCTTTTTCTCTAGCGTGCGCTTCTTACTCCTTCTCCGCAGCTTCTTTTCAGCTCTATCCTTCCTCTCCATGCAGTCCTGGCCGAAATTACCGGAGAACCAGGAATCCGTCTCACTGCCTCGAGCGAAGACAAGTGTACCAAGATCACTTATAAGCAGGCTCGTGAGGGTCTGCTTAAGGTCATGCAAGAATCGTTGCCTTGTTAGCCCAGCTTGCTCTTCTTTCATCATGACCGTCTCACTGGTAGAAGAGGCGGTCCCCGGTCTATGGCTGCTGATGCTCGTCGTCGGGGACTGGACGCGTGTTTGGAATGGCGACCAGAAGGTTGTGGCAGAATCGATCGTCAATACCGGGCTAGCCATGCCAAAGTAGTCTTGAGAATCCATGAGATCCCCTGTCGTGCTCAGCCTGGACATGCTGTACCTTCCCGAGTCAAAACTCTGTTGTGACCCATTTCTCACCGACATTGCGCGGAGATTGCCTGGTCGATTAAAATCGGTACTTCGCAATCCACGCCGTCCAGCTTCAGCCTCGTGGGGATCATCTCCCGAGATATTCAAGGATCCAATTCCATTAAGGAAGAGATCCCCTTTATGACGTCCACTGTCCAATATGCGTTTATCCCTATAGAACAGCTCGCTAGACCATAATACAGGTCCCTCCATCAGGTTGTCCCCAACGAGTTTATTAATGCAGGATTCGATTTCGAGACAGAATCGATGGATGCGTTCTTCGCCTTTACAGAAATTCTCGATACCAAACTGGGACAACCAGCGTAGAGTTCTATCCGACTGTTCATCGGACAGTTTATTTGGACCGCCCTGCTCCTCCGCTGCAGCCATGGCCTCCATGATCTGCGCCTCGGTCTTGAGGAGGAAGTTGTTTGCCGGCGGTCGTGAGGGCGGTCGTGAGAGCGTGCGCGGGCGTATTCCACCATCTGGGTTCTTCTTCGGCGTCGCCATGCTCTTCAAAGCAAACGCGATGTTGCGGGCGCCCTCGTATGCCGCAGAGTTCCTGACATCCGTGACGTACCACATCTTGTCTCGTAAAGCCTTCAGCCGTTTCACCATAACTTCAATAGTACTGTCGTGGCGTTCCTGTGACTGTTTGAGCCAGACTAGCCAGGCGTCGTACTCCTCGATTGCTCCTGTGGAGCGTCTGATCGAGTCACGTGGCCCTCTGGAGAAGATACTCAGAAGAGAAGCAAACCCATCTTTCTTCAGCGAAGGCGAAGATAGTTGCTGGAGCTGCTGCAGCGTTTTCCAATACAGGTGGGCATTGACGAAGTCGGATTGAGACTGGCACTGCTTCTCAGCTGCTTCGAGCATATAGATCAAGACGGACGGCGGCTCTGATTCCGAATTCCTGCGGCTTTCGGAATTACGAGGCCGGTTCTTGGAGTCAACCTGCTTGGTTTTCTCAGGAGAAGGATCTCGCGTACGGTAAGGATTTTTTGACTGTGTCTGCGCTGACGATCCGGGTCTGCTGCGTGGTTTCCTGCGTGAGCCGTCCATTGTGGAGATCCTGTTGCTGAAAGTCTTGGTCTCGCTCTTCGAATCAAGGAATTGTGGAATCTCGTAGTCCTCTACAAGCTTTAGTATAGAGTCTCTCAGCTGGTGATAGTCTTTATCCAGATCCGGCCGGGATACTTTATCCTCATCATCGCTCTCACTGCTGGAGGTAGATTCTTCGTCCTCATTATCGTCGTCGGGATCATGCATCATCTGAGTAGACAGCCTCTGTCCATCTGGAGACATGAACAGAACAGCCCACTTCTCTGCGCAGGGGTGGCAAGAACCGGTAACGCCATCTGCCCCAAGAGTTTGGGCCATTTCATACAGTGCCAGGCGAAGCTCAAACGCATCATCTTCATACAAGCTCAGACGCTGAGATTGATTTCCAGATGCAGTAGGCGAAGGGAAAAATCTTTGTCCACTGCTTGAACCATCATCCAGCAATGGCTCACGTGAAGTGGTGGTGTCGCTGATCACTGATGATCCGCTCGTGCTGATAATAGAGGCATTATCAAAGCCACCTCTGGGCGGTCCAGGCATTGACATGGGGATGGAATTTGTCCCGGAAATTGACGATGCGCCAGATCTCAACCCATTAAAGTGGTCCTTTGATAAAGAGCTAGAGACAGGACGCCTCTCCGGGAAGAGAGCATTTACCATAGTTATGAGATCCGACGGTCCTAGGACGAGGTAAGGATGCACCTCAGCAGTCTCTCTCAGAGATGTGATGGATCTCGCAGGGAGAAGCTTTGCATTCGGCCGGGATGGTCGGCTTGAGCGGAAACGAGACATTATGTTCTCGATGTGCCCCTTGAGCGCGAGTGGAGTAGAAGCCGATTTGTTCCTGTAAACTATTAGTCTTTGATAGTCGAAATTAGTACCAAGCATACCAAGTCAGATCAACCACGATCCGTTGCGATCTCATGGCGACCTCTTTCAAAATCTTCTGTCTCCCATACTCGGTAATATGATACTCAGACATCATGCCGTAAGACTAAATACAGTCAGCTATAACATTCTAGTAGCCACAGTAAAGAAATACCTCTGGGTGAATAATAGCATTGAGAAGGAAAACTGAAAAGAGCCACTTGGATACAAGAAATCTCCTGGTGGGGTTGTGTCGCTTGGGATCCAATTTCCGGACTATGGCGTTACCCAGCTCAATAAGGCCCTCTGGAATAACTCCGGATCCTGGGTCATCTACCACTTCAAAAAGGCCCTGGATCGCGCTATCATAGAACTCATCGGCAGCAATGACATCCTTGGCACTCCTTGGTTCGATATGCAGACGCGGGCCCGCGTGCTCCTCTGCTTTCTCCAAAAGAAATGCTCCATCCTCAAGGATCTTCATCAGGTACCACTCCAAGTTACTGCGGCCTGACCAATCGCGCATTGCGGTCCAGACGTTTAAGACGCTGCAGATGAAGGGATCCGTGCCAGGTTTGCTCTCGGTGATGAGCCTAGCGCAGGTGGTGGCCCAGACATCCGTTCTGCGGACGTCCTCGCCCGAATCTGGGCCGGCAGAGTTGGCAAAGCATGTATGGATGAGAGCAGAGAGGGGGTCATGACGCTGGAAGGAAAGGAGACGCTCAACAGCAGTAGGTATATGCGAGGAAGAATTGCGAGAGAGGGAGGAGGAAGTGCCTTTAGAACGCGTATGAAATGTCAGAACGGAATCTATGGGCTCCAATCCTTGGTGGAAAGCGGTCAAGGCGGCCAGTTCCGAAGGATTCAGCGAAGAAATGCGACTGGCCAGGTAATCCGGGTTCGTACGGATCTGGGTGAGGAAGTTTAAGAGGGTATCACGCGAGCGCTGTGGAATCTCACCCATGAACGTGGAGAGGGAGGACGGGTCGTCCGCTAGGCTGGGACGCCCTTTATCCAAATCGGGCTCCAACAAGGCGAACTTGCGCGTGGCATCGCAGGAATTCCGTACGTCGTGGATAGCATTGTACAGAGTGGCAAAGCTCTTCTTCTCATCAGCCCTGAAATTGTCAACCAGTGTACGGTGTGCCAACTCGCCGCAACGTGCCAGACGGGCAGAGAGGGAAGTCGAGACCAGAGACCTGTGCAAGCGGATACGGGAGTGCGTCCGCTTCCTCTCCTGGTATGTGGACAGCCGGACCAGGTGGGCGAGCTCCTCCAAAGTCGTGGTGGCCACCTCCTCGGTCACGACACTAATCTGGGGGTTTGTATACTGGGAGATATCCTGGAGCAGGGGCAGCTGGGGCAACTTTGCTGGGGGCAGGAGTTCGGGCTCGGGCGGGGGGTTCTTGGAAGAGGGAGGGGGTAGCACGATGTCGATTGTGCGCGCAGCTGGAGAGGGAGAGACATGGCGCGAAAAGCTGCGCGCCCTCTCTCGCTCTGCCGGCTTCTCTTTGTAGGAGGAAGGGGGTCTATTCGGGCTGCGTGACTGGAACCGCTGGAGTCGTGGCGGGACTACATGGTTAAGACTCTCGGGGGAGGGGGTCGGGCTCCTCGACGAGAGCTGGGTGATGGTGGGAGAGATGGCTGGAGCAGGGGATTAGCAGGAAAACTCTTGTGCCCCTATACAAGCATACATAAATCATAAAACTTGGAGCTTAACAGAGACGTACGAGGAGTGGCGTGTGCCGGGCCGGGGAGAGAGAGGGAGCGCTGCATTTGTATCATGGCTCCATCTGCTGTGGAGAATGCGATCTCGAGCCGGGAGCTGCGAGATGCCAGATAAGAGGGCGCTCAGGAAGGGGAGGGGGAAGGGTGAAAGACAATGATCGTAGATTGCAGATATTGCAGATATTGAATGTTTAGTGAGGCCGTAACGTACAGGAGAAGGCTGGCGGGGCCCAAGCGAGATAGTCGATAAGCCCGACGAGCGATGGCCTTCACAGCAACGACAACCACCAAGGGAATGTTCAATGTGCACGAGATATGAGGAGGGAAGAAGAGAAGGAGGAGAGAAGTAAGAGCAGAATTGAGGCAAAAGCTGACAGCACGACAGATAATCGATTCTCTGACGGCCAACGCGCCGGGCGGTCCTCTCTGTCTCTGCCAACGCAGCGACGAGGAGACCTGGGATGAAAGAACCGCCACCCAATCACTCTCGCTGCTGCCGGTCAGGGCAGCATGCCAGCTGTGTGGCCAGCACCAGGATGCCGGAGGTACCTGGGGATTGTACGCGGCCGCCATACAGAGCCGTCGTACCACTTCGAACAGCACATACAGCGACACTATGCCGCACGTAGAGCGAGTACCTGGGGACGGTACTCGGTATGGCCAAGTACCGCAAATTGCTTGCCTTTCTTTTATGCTGCACAGGTACTTCTGTCGGTACGGTACATCCAGTACTTAAGCTACACGCCTCCGCATGCCCAGCAAAAGCAAAGCATAACATGGCAGAACATGGGCGCCCCAGCACATCGCATCTCCACCGGCCGTGCAGCAGGTAAAAGAAGACAGGAGAGCAACGTCCAGCCGTGTCATTTTGCGTCCAGTCTCTGCCCCCGCTGATCGCAACTCCAAGACACCTCCATTCAGCCTCCCACGGCGCCACTACTGCTCGTGGAGGAGCCACCCAGAACAACGCTGGAGTGCCAGGGCGCTGGACTTGAGCTGCCTCGAGTGGCACGGTATGGTTGCCCTCGTCGCTGGTGGCACAACGATGTGGGCGAGGGCATTTCCTGGCTCTCGGGACCGCGATCGGATCAGCAGCACGAGGAAGCCAGGAGACGAAGATCATCCTCTTGTTTGCATGAACGGTCAGAGATCTAGACGGCGTAGTTTTGAGATTTTTACTGTGCCCGTGCTTCGTACATCGCACAGTGCATATACTCCAAACACCGCACCATCTCTGGCCAGCTGAGGTTATCTGTCTTATTTGCCCCCGCGCATATTTTTCCCCAACGCTCAACCAAAGAATCCGTCTCCTTTTGTCTGCACTGTCCTTCGTGCATCATCCTCCCATCCTATCGCATTTGCCAGACTCCTCTTCTCCTCCCAGCTAGCCGAAACGTCATTTGTCTGCTCGTCTTGACGCGCCCCAGCCTACCTAGCTAACTATGAAATATCCTCCATACAAATGCGAAATTGCAATATTACTCTCACTATCATTTGCCAGCTCTGCGTTATTCCCTCTTCCCATTTGCCTCTCGAATAATTTCCCGCAACGTCGCTTCCTCCCATCCCCCGGTAAGAATATCCCTGGGCGACACGATGAGCTGGCAATGCAGGTGCTAATGCAAAACCTCTCCCTCGCGCCGCACAATTCGCGCGCTCTCACTTCTGTTGGCCCTGCAGCAGTGGCGCTCGAGTTGCAAGGTGCTGGATCTCTGTGCGATGGTTCGGGTTGGCCAGATGTTTATTCTTCGGGATGTTGGAGACCGGAGCTGGCCGGAGTCAATCACGTGATTGGCCAAGCCCGAGTTGTCATGTGATTATCGTGTCTACATAGAAGTAGAGTTGACTTTAAGCCCTATGCTTACAATATATGAGGATAATATTTGATGTCAGACCAGATTCATCGGTAAAAATATGTGGAATATTCATAATATTGCCGACCTACCAAGATAGGTAATCCGGCATGCTTATGGACTCGCTTGACCGGCCCCTTTATTTAGCGAGGCTAACCCTTCATCCTTATTCCCTTGATATGAGAAGTCTTAGACATTTGATGTCTCAATATTGTTATAGTACAGATCAGAGATATCGAACTGCGAGCTACATTTATTAATTTTACTATTAATGTGCGCTTTGATGGCGAGAACCGTGCTCCATTCCAAATTAAAGAAAGCTCTTTATATACAAACCAAAATCTCTTACTTTGTAACCAGCATCAAAGAGCAGCAAACCCCATTGCCACAACAACCCCAATCAAACCAGTCACCTCTACTGCCATCGCCACTCCCGCCCCTTTACTCGTCGTCGGTCCCGGCGCCGAGCCCGTCGCACTTGGACTCGGACTCGAACTATTACTCCCATTCCCACCGGATGTGCCATTTCCACCCACACTAACACTCACAACCCCAGCACATCCCCCATCATACATAGCCCCCACGGCCAAATTCGTCCCCGTCTGGTTATTAAATCCTAACCGTATTAGCGTTTCCCCACTAGGATCATACATCGGCCACCCATCCTGATACGACGTAAGTCCATTTACGGGATCTTTCGCAAACGCTGCCCATGCGCCTCGAATATAATCCCCAATCTGCACCTCCGCATCCGTGCTCGGCGGGACCCCAGCGCCAAACGGGACGTTATTAAACAGCACGGGCAGCTCACTCGCATGCCATGCTCCAGAGAATGGTATGGTTGTCAGCTCCGTGTTTGGGAAGGCCCCGAACCAGCGGTACCGCCATGTTGGTACTTTATTCGCGAGGGAGAAATTTGCGCGCGTAGCACATGGGCAGACGAAGGTGTCGCTGTTGAATGCATCCCAGGCTGCGTCTGTGAGACTTACGTTCTTTAGCGCGTCGAGGATGCGGAAGAGACCAGCTTCGTAGTCTGCGTTGCCGAGGAGGAGAGGGAGGGTTGAGAAGTTGCCTGCCATGGATTGGGCGGTGTAATTGCTAAAGACAACGACGTTGTCGACGGTGGGGCCGAAGTTGGACGGGATGGGGGATTGGGAAGAGGCGTCCATCGTGGCCATCGCGGAGACGATGGCAGGCATAGATTGGGATTTCATGCAGCTGAGGATGGTGGTAGAGGAGCTGTTGGTAGAGTTTGGTGAGCCGCATCCCAGAGCAGAGGACAGGCTGAGCCAGCTACCGGCTGCAATGTCTGCCGTTATAGAACCCAGACCAGGCGCAGGGCCAAAGACCGAACCGCTTTCTTCAATGTAGCTGTGCACAATAGGGTCAGAAGCCCAGGCATAGGTGTAGTAGTCCACAGAGGCGCTGCCGGCGGATTGCCCAAAAATCGTGATGCGCGAAGGGTCACCACCGAAGGCTGCGATGTTGTCGCGCACCCATTCGATTGCCAGCCGCTGGTCGAGAAGGCCTAAGTTCTGTGTGGCGTTTGGTATACCTGGGAAGCCGAAGACATTGAGACGGTAGTTAAAGGAGACGAGAACAACATCTTCTTGCTCCGCAAAGTACTGCCCGTTGTACCCCGGGTTGTCGCTGTTACCTGTACTGAAGCCTCCGCCGTAGATCCAGACAAGAACTGCTTTCTGGGGATCACCCGTTTGAGGTTTCGTCCAGACGTTGATCGTGAGGCAGTCCTCGCTAAATTTGTCACCGACTTGTGCAAGGAGCGCGAGGACCTCGAGGCCGCTTTGGGTGACATTGAGGGGTTGAAGAGTGGGGGCGCTCCCGCTTGTTGAAGTGGCGATTGGGCAAGAAAAGCCCTACAGGGAGTTAGTTGAGTTGTAAGTTATATAATAATTTTTGTAATTTTATAATCTTTATAATTACCAAGCTTCAGCAGTTCATATATCATTGACTTTCCATCTTGGAGACAATGAGATGAAGCTCTCAACTTGGAGTAACAGCCATTCAGAGGATGATCGATACCCTATCAATCTAGATCAAGGATAAAAAAGTTGAAATAAGAGAACAACTTACAAAACTCGTCCCGTTAATAGGATCTGTGCCATTGAATCTCTGCGGCGCAGTCCACCTGAGATCTCCCAGCGGCGGCACGGCAAATGGGATTCCCAGATACTCGGACACGTCCGTACTATTTGAAGCCGGATGCCCAGTCACCGGGCCGCTGCTCGTCTGTACCACTTGTCCTACAGTCCAGTTTGCCTGTCTCTCTTGCACTTGTATGGCGTGGGCGAGGCTAGCGGCACAAAATGCCCCGCCGAGTATGTGGGATGACACCCTCATTGTGAGCGAAGCTTTCCGACACCTGTGATCTGGAGAAATAATATTCTGCAGAGAAGAAAGGAGACTCTTGGCAGACCAGACTTCCCCGGAATATCATAGTCTTTATAGCCTCCCCCAATTCGTATTTAGCAGGATTCCCCTCAAATCTCCGTCCTGGAGTTCGTGGTAGCCTTGCATTTCGAAAATACCTCGGCTCGTGAGAATCCCCTCCCTAGCACGCTACCACAGCCTCTATTCGTCCATACGAAAAGGAAAATGGAACCCGACCCAGCTAGCATGTCCCTCAGCTATGCAGAAGAGGGCGATCATCCGAGCTGTATTCCTGTTTGGGGAATCTACTGCCCTGGGCGACATGCAATGCTTCAAGCTAGGCGCACGGGTTTGCCGCGCCGAAGACCGACGTCGGTGGCGAGATGCTGGATTTGATAGAATTTCCCCGCGCGGAGAATTGTGGGGTTGCGGGTCGTTGGGGAGGCTTGATGACGAAGGCTTCAGATGTGCCTAGGTATATTTGACGACATAAGGAGAGGTTGGTAGAGCGCTGATTTATGGCTTTGAGGAGGAACCGAAGGGTCATTATCGAGAAAACAAATGCACGTGCACCTGAAATTCAGCTTGGGCTTAACTCAGACCCGGATACTGGCCAATATAAAAATAAATGGTGTTTATTTCACATTTCTTTCCATTTCAGAGTGTCTGTATGCATAATTGCCTAGGCAAAGAAGCCAGCAGTGAAAGAGCGCCTAGAGTATCCCCGCCTCTGATTCCCAGCTGTCATTCATCAATTTCATAAACGGCCGCCATTTCCGTCTCAAAGTGTAAAACCCCTCTCCCATACCACTCATAATCAACCCCATGAAAATCCATCCTTAGGAAATCATCCTCCATCTATCCGGTACTGTCATTAAAAGTATCGTCAGAAACGAACGTCAAGAAGCGAAAAAGAAGCATAGATTGGAAGAAAGCAGAGCCACATCTCGATATCCAGCTCTCTCATCACTGAAGATGAGCGGGGAGAGTAGTTGTTAATACAAGCAAGAATTGAATATCGATGGGCGAAAAGTTATCATGCCATCGTTGTTTTAGACCGAGTAGAAACCATTCCTTTCGGAGGCCGAAAAGACGTGGAATGCCGACCAACTGTTTCCATATTAGACAGTATTGGCGCTCCCAAGCTCAGAACTATCAGGCGTCGAAATCCCAAGCTTCGGATTCTCAGCTCAAGGGGCGAATGGGAGATCATGAACCTCAGGTGAGTCACTGGCGCGCACGAATATCTGCTCCTGCAAGGCTCTCTCCTGCTCACGCATGACCTTCGTGATTTCGCGATCAATCTTGCCGCGTTCAATGTCGAGGTAGGCTATTGGCCAACCCCTGACAGTCTCGGGGCGGCTCATAAACGTGTTCTGCCACTTGAGCAGCCAATTGGTGAAGGGGAGCTCGTAGAATGGGAGAGCATAGTTGAGCTGCTCGAGGCTGATCGGATTGCGTGAGTAGGCCGGTGTGCAAAGAATGATCTCGACTCGCGCGAGAGAGGAGAATTCCTTAAGCTTGTTAGCGATGTTCTGGATGGCACGGTAGCCAGGGGAATCCTGCTGCTCCTTAGTGCATGAGTTGACCTTGTTGGGCAGAGCTTCGCGGTTGTCGTCAGGGAACTGGATGATGACGAAGACATTGCGGGTGTAAGTGGTGAAGACTTCGCCAAGTCTATTCATAACATTGACGATGGCAACCTGGTGCTCTAGAAGATCTTCCTCCATATCCTTGGCTGACTTGGCCCAGAAGTCCGAGCAGACACCGATCTCACCAATGTTCACAACGATCTCGACCCAGTTGTTGGTCCAGAAGTCAATTCTTTCCTTGTCTCTCATCTGGCAGTGAACACGTTCAAATATATAGTTCGGTGGCTGGAACTCTTCCGTGGGCACGTAATACGTTGCCCCAGAGGGATATTGGTACTCCAGCAGACGAACAACATTGTGCCAAACGGTACAGTGGTCGATGATGACATCCTTTTTAGACTTGTCGGCGCGAGTCAGGAAGTGATTAACCATCTTGGCTTCACTCTTACATTCAGTCGCAGTAGGGCTAGTGATGCTGGTATTAACAGACCGATCAGTTGGAGTACCCAATATGCCTCCACTATGAGCTATCGTCGACATTCTGCTGTTCTTGGCACGATCATGACGAGAGTTCTTTGGGAAGGTTGCAAGCAAATCCATCAGCTTCTTGAGTGTCTTTGTTTCTGCGAGAGCGCTTCCATCCGTTTTGTCGGAAGGGACGAAGGCAGGTGAGGCACCAGAGAGTCGCTTCTTCAATTTGGTAGTCGCAGTTTTCTCGGTAGAGCAAGATGCCTCAAAGTTGTCGGAGTGCAGTGTACCAGTCTGGTAAGATCGAAATGGAAGAGGCGAGGTCTTAGTACCAGGTGTAGTTGAAGAGTCAGGAGTAACCTCACCCATGAAATCACCGACTAAGCCGCTGTCAGATCTGGCCTTGACCGGCTGAGTAGCGGCGTCTATTTGAGACATAGAAGACCCTGCAGAAGTAGTGCGAGTAGAGAATGTCGCAGATTTGCCTCTGTAATTCTTGTTGCCCATTTTCGTTGTTTCAAGGTTGCCTCTTGTTATTCTGATGATATTTGATGGAAGGGGTAATGGGTCGTTCTGCTCAAGTGGCTTGTAATTATCCCTGGCTCAATCTTTGGATGAGAGTCTACTTACAGATCCTACGTTAGTATCCACAAACAATAATGGAAGCTTAGCGGAGGTGCAGCGAAATCCCAAGCCAGAGAGGGGCTGTTGTCTAGATAACAGAGCTACTTGATGCAACGTCGGCTGAGGACAATATAAATGCTAGTCAAGAACGACATTTGATAGAATGTCTCTCAGTGGAGACCTCAGACGCAATAATAAAATAACAATCGAGATTCAAACGAAGCGAGAAAACCAAGCAGCAGAGCTGACTTCATGGAAAATAGACAGGCAAGAGCCTGAATAAGGCCGGACGGTCAGGGCAGAAATGTTAATGTGATGAGATTTCCTGACACAAGGAGGGGAAGGGGTAGATCGAAGACATATAGAGTGTGAAAGGGGGTAAAGGGATAATAGTAGAATAGATATGGATAAAGGGAACTGATATTACGTACCTAAGCCGATTGATCTGTGAATTTCCTATGTGTGTTCGAAGTGGAGCAGGCAAGTATTATGTCTAATTAAAGGGAACTGTGATCACACTGCAGAGGGAAGCGTCGTGATCCTGAGTCGTATTTCAGTCCTGTCCAGAAACCGAAGACCAAGATCGTCTTCGGTTGCCAGAAGTGGAAGCAAGCAAGAAAGAACCTTGTTGGACGTATCTTAGGTATGAGAGTCCAAAGGAGAACGAAGACATGTAAAGGGGGAAGATCGAAGAGGAAAGAAGGAGGTTGTTGGGAGAGACGGAAATGAAGGATGAAAGACAGAACGAAAACTATATACTCGCTAAGCGAGACGGAGAGCGGACAATAGGATATGGCATATCTATTGAGCGGGACATAGAGAAGAAGGGAAAAATGATATGCCGCTTCTGCTCTTCAAGTTAGAGAAGAGAGAATAGCATCGGGCAGGAAGAACAATTCGTCCTTCCGCTATCGCTAAGAGAGACAAGGAAGATAACACTTTGGCAAAGGACAAAATATCATGTACGCGTGTACTGTCCCTTCAAAGTAAGGTGTTCAACGACATCAGAAACGAGGAAATATGCATCACTTCTGCTAGCAGGAGAGTGGTGAGCTGCCAGGTGAAGTTTATACTGCATTAAATTCAAAACATCGACGTTGCATGCGGAGTTGTACAGTACACAGAGAGTAAGAAATCTTTGCATTTGCAATTGAGTCAAGGCCGCGATGCATTCCTACTCATCACTCCATGGCACGCCCGTCTTTAACATCCAGTTCCAATTTATTCTCCTGACTGTGGACTTGTAATCTACCCCCAAAGAGCATCCTTGGCCCGGCCCTTGCCTGGCAGTATGGGGGGAGAGAGGAGGATTGAGGACCATGCTTCATGTCCATCTACATACAGACGGAATTTCAGAACGCTCTGCTCATTGGCAGCGTTCTCGATGGTGATGGCCCCGACTTTCGAGTTTCCGTTCGGTATATATCTAGGCTAATTAGAACAAGCATCAGCGCAGGACAGGATCAACATACTTCATCATGATATCCTCCTCATCAGTCTGACTATATGATGGTGTTGGGATATAAAATTGACTCAATGGGCTCGACGAGAATTCATGCACAGTGGCGCTGATAGGCCACCTGCCACCAAGAGGTGGAGGAAAAGCTGTAGCTGCGAACTCATGTCGATCGCCCGAGATGATAACGACACCAACGCCCCCTCTCAGACCTACATCCCACATGGCTTCCAGGACCTTTTGGCGTTCGCCGAGGTACCCAGCCCAGGTATCCTTGCCGTTTACATGCCAGTTCTTGGTGAAAGGCACGCTAAAGGCAATAATCTTCCACTTAACTCCTTTAGGCTCAGGTCTAACCAGATACGCCAAGAGATCATTGAGTTGGTGAGCGCCAAGAATAGACTTTTCAGTGCTATTGGCAGGTAGGAGGCTGGAAGAATCTCGGTATGTTCTCGTATCTGCTAAGAAAAAAGAGGCTGGGCCTTGAGTGAACTCGAAATAGGTCGCGTTCTTCCTGACTCTATGGAAATGTCCACCTTCCCGTGCTTTGGGCGGGTTTACAGCGGCCTGGTAGTGGTACCAGGTATCAGCTGCTGTCTTGTAGACACCTGTCGTCTTTTTGTCCCAATCATTTTCGATTTCATGGTCATCCAAAACATGAATCCAGCTAAGATTTTGACCAACAGCCGGCCAATCAGGTGAAGCGTACACTTGGCGATACTCCCTGCGATAATCCTCAGCGCTGGTACCAAATCTTCGCGGAACGTCAATATATATGAAGTCTCCAAGGAACAGCATAAATTGAGCGCCGCCCGGAATAGACTTGATAACGTTGGCTAGGTGTTTGAATCCGGGAATACTTAGCGGGTGCTGAGTAAATGGATTATAGGGAAACCGTGCCTTGATACAGCTGGTAGTCAAAAAGGTAAATCCTCTAGAAATTAAGTCAGCAGTAATCAGTTAAAGATCTTGATATTGATGAAAGAAGTGCAAACGCAGGGTCTTTTTTTATAATATATATATGTATATATATTTAATAATAAAAATTCCGGTATAATTCAGCGTCGGGATACTTACGTGCTTGGAACATGTCCAGTTTTGGGAGGTACTGTGAAATACCCGGTGTGGTTATTCGATGTCGCCCATTGGTACGTCCTATCCGGGTGATTGGGAAGCGGGAATGTCACGACATCGGTATAATCTGTGTCATTTCCGAGGGCCGTGATAGTGCCCACTGATTGCCATGAAGCATCCTCATACGAAGCAGGAGGACTGGCGAGCCTATACGATACAAAAATGGGCAATTGTGATGGGTTCGGTTCTCGGACCAGCAACTTGGCCTCTGTGGGAGAAACATAACCCAGTCGAGCAAAAGACAGGTCATGACTTGGGTAGAAGACCTTTGCCCGGTATACCATGTCCGTTGTGGCGAGGACTAGGGCGAGATTAACCACGAGGGTTATCAGAGACCACAGGGCCGACGAAGGACTGGGCAAGCCAGTAAGCATTGTCCGCCATATTCGGGGAGGCTTCTCTCGGAGAATGACCGTCTCCTCGACTTTAATTTCTCCTTCTGCCGTTGTTGGTTCGTCTTGGTCACGTATGTTATGCGATATCTCAGTTATAGTGATCTCGGTATCATCCTCGACGACGGCGTACTGGGACTGTGAGAGGAAGCCGGTAAGAAAGGAGGGGACATATATTGCGAACGCCGTCCAGATTATGGGTGGGAATAGCTGCAGAAGATTAGAACAACTCTATCTTGTATGCAATTGGGTGGCATGCATTGCCCGGACACCATCTGAGGAAGAGGTACGCGACTATTCGCAGAGCTATGGAGCTCACCAAGGTGGCTCTTTCTGACCAGGATGCCATCTAGCTGTAAGACGGGAGCAGCCGAGCAATGGTATCCTAGAATAGGAGCATGAGTCTAATTGAACCAGCAGAGAGGAGGAAATAGAATTCAGAGGGCGTTAACAATGAGATATATCCCGACGTTATTATCATCATGCCATGCAAGCAGGATAGCTCGGAAAACATGAGCTTGTCGTCGCAGATCGTCGTCATAGCTGAATCGGCCAATTAGAGAGCTCCAAACCACCACCCCACCAATGTCCTTGCTGCTTTTAATACTCCTCGTCGCCGCCTCAGGCTGCGAAGAAGTCACATCACCAGAATAAAATATAAGTCACTGTTTTTAACATTTATATCAAACTATTCAGATAAATGTCGCTCTATGATCGTAGGCTACCAATTTGCCATTATGAATACACTTTGCCATAGTCTCCGTCGTCGGGAAGCCACTAAAGGAGGGGTTTATCTTGAGATGTGTATTCCTCGTAAGTGTACACTGTGATACAGTCCAATGTTCTCCAACATTCGTATCGTGCACAGTGAATGCATTAGAACGCTGCAAAGGGCAAAATGGCTCTCAAGCAGTGGGTATTCATTAATTCTAACTTGTTAAATTTGAAAGCAGGCGTTTCTTAAGATCCATCTGACCAGATTAGAAGTGAGAGCTGTCATTATCAAAATGAGGTCCCAGGAGAGGTGGGATCACGTAAGATGAACCCAGAACGCCCATGAGCCTCATATTATTATTATAGTATAGGACTTTATGAGCAAATTAGGAGAAGGAACAAATGTTACTGTACGAAAGATACTAGGCCACGACGTAATGCTTACTACCTCTTCAGCAGAATGTATATCATCGGGCTGCCAAAGACACTGCACCTGATCGACTTCAATGGCGGTGTTTTTGGCCGCAATCAGGAGATATCGCAGGAGCACCCTTCAGAACGTCCTAAACCGGATAACAGGTAGAACGGATGTGAAGATCACAACGCTCCACCTCGTTATCACGACCACCGACCGATCGAAGCAAATAACAAGCTACTGCATGGGCTAGGTTCTCCTCGCTGGCGACGCCACTCACATCCACTTCCCGTTTGGAGGTCAAGGCCTGAAAGTTGGACTGGGCGATGTCATGAACCTAGGCTGGAAACTCGCTGCGACAGTACAGCAGGGGTCTGGATCTGACGGGGCTCTTTCAAACTTTGCGCTGCTCAACACATATGGGAGCGAGCGTCACCCTATCGCTGCCTGGATGACTCGAGTCGACGCGTGCGCAGATTGCGACGCTGCAGCCCGACCCGTTCGGCGTGGCGATCCAGACGCTCATTCGTGACCTCATTGATGCCACTGACGGGACCAACCTGTTCATCGACTGCGTCCAGGGCGAGTCGCAGCGCTAAAATCTAGGCGATGATGAGGCGAACTCATATCTACTAGTTGGGAGAAGTGCGCCGGATTTCGAGGCACATGATGGGTCGAGGCTGGGGCCTAAGATGGAAGCGGGCCGAGGATTGCTTATGGACTTTGAGGACGATGCGGCGGGGAGTACGAGGCCAGAGTCGATTATTTAGGCACGGGTGCGAAGGACTGGCGCGGCCTGCGAACCTTGTTGGTTCGATCTGATGGAATTGTAGCTTGGGTCGTGTAAGATAACGTCAACCCCGATATAGACGCGGTGAATGCTGCCTTACAGCGGTGGTTTGGATTTTGAATTCTGAAGCACGATAGTTGGTGGTAAAATAACCTTGTAGATAAACCTTGTACTATATAACTGAAACACTACTCAGTATAGATTATGAATAGATTAAATCTTATGCTCATTAATCAGTACCTAGAAGTTAATGAAAGATGGCCTTAATTGCAGGTTGTTACCTAGATCGATGTTGTCAGGCTTGGAGCAAATATTGGGACGAGGCCAGAGGTGAGCGGTGGGTCGACACCGTTATGGTGTGCTGTTTGCAATAGTCATGACTCCATAATTCAGCTGCTAGTTCAGATAGGAGCCGACATCGCGGCTAAGAGTGAGATTGGTGAGATTATCTTAGAGTGGGAAACGAGACGCGAGGATGGGGTCTATTGTGAGCTTGCCTAGGAAGATAGTGTCGAGGATGTGCAATTAAACGAAGATACCACTGCAAGATTGTAGCTAAGTTGAAAGTTTAAGCGCTATTTTAATATGGAAAACACAAATTACTGCTTTGTTATTTTCTTGCAAGAAATGAAGTTTTTAGTAGTGTAACATTATGTACGCTTATTTGGTATTATCTTAGTAAAGAAGGGGGTCATTACTTCCTATGTATACGGATGGATGTAGCATTTACCTTGAAGCTTAACTTTGTTCTTTGGCTCTATGGTATGAGTGATATTTTTATACCACAGGATTTGGACATATACTTAAGGTTAAATTAAGACATTGTACATACACAGGCAGTGATCCATAATAAGGGCACAGATTATAAGCCGGCAATAGAACGAGACAATGGAAATATAGTATCCTCCTGATTATACCGTAACTAAAGAAAATTATCAGTCAAGCTCTTATAGGACATCGGTCTCCTCTACACGCGGCCACTTGTCCTGACAAGGCCTTGCCTCTTCCAGTACCTCTTCCTATTGAGATTTGTACCACAGGGCTTATCATTACCATGGACATGGTAATAACAAGGTAATGCATCCCTTGGATCCGAAATCCCACCTCTACCTCTCGCTTTTCTTTGTAAAGCAAGATAACCAAGGCGAATGGAAGGCAATTGCTTGAGCAGGAGATCGACTTGCTTATTGGGTATCCGTCGTCTTCATCGCAGTAGTTAATGACAGAAAAGATGCTTCCCGCGCAGTATCTCACCAGACTTGACTCTGACGGCCCGACTAAACGCCATAACGGAGAGCGCTAACGGAAATACGGACGCTGCCACCTTAGCCAAATGGCGGGACGATACATACGGGGCGTATTTTATTCAAGATCTAATCCGAGGTCCGACGAACCAATGTCCAAATCGGCCAGGGGACAAATTAAATACCTCTGCATAGATTCACCCGCTATGCGAGCCGTCTTCCAAGAGTCATTGCCATAAAAGCATTTGAAAAGCTCCAAAAAAAAATTTACAAACACTAGCAAAAGTTACTAATTTCAGAGAGCGTCCCCAGGAAGCTCAAATAGCTGTACTACTAGCCGCGTTGTTGCCATTATTATTGTCATTGTCATTGTGGCCGTTATGATCATTATCTTTGGCGTTGTGGTTATTACTGTGGCCGTTATGGTTATTATTGTGGCCGTTATGGTTATTATTGTGGCCGTTATGACTACTATCGTTGTCGTTATGATTACTATCATTGTCGATGTTAATATTGCCGTTGTCGTTGTTATTATTGTTGTTGCCAGCAAGGGCATTGCCTATATCAATTCCCGTTCCTACATTTTCAGTCATCGCCTCGGCGTCATCAATTGCAGTTTCTTGTGCTTTCTTCTCTGACCAGCCAAGTCGAAGGTAGATGGCAGTAAGGAGCGTGACGAAGAGAAGAAAACTTCACATCATAAATTAACATTGATTCAACATAGTGATTGAATCAACTCACATCATAGACCCATCCAAGCCCTGCTTAGCCGCGATGTCCGTGGCCTTCTCTGCGACACTCCCTAGTGCTGAGCCAGAGCGTCCTTTTTGAATGGGCTCGCTCCCCCTTGACTTCAGGCCACTAGAATCCAAATCAAAGCCGCAAGGGCAGTAAAATGGAATTTCAGCAGACCCACTACAGGCAGAACAGATATCATCGCAGGTGTAGTCCGCCACTGCCGCGGCAGCAATCCAGAAGATTATGAAAATGCTGTCGAGGGTAATCTGGGCCCAGAATGCCCACCAGGAGGTGTAGGAGAGGGGACCGGATGTCAGGATGAAGAAGACGACTGGGAAGAGGGTAATTATGCTCTAAGCCTGGTCATGTGGTGTTCAGATGATGAAGGGAAAGGGGTTACCTACTGCGGCGATGTGATACGCTAGTCTGCTGGGAGTAGAGCAGCCTATATCTGCCCACATTGATGCATTTGAGGCACATATTCCAAGGACTGCGATGGCGAAGATTCCTTGGAGGAATCGGACGCTCCAGATGAAGCGATTCGAGCGGATGCGATCTATTAGAGTTGGAGTGAGGGCTACCATGTTGTATTGGGTTGTGTAGATGGTCTTGGGTTGATAGTTCCTCTAGCCTAATCATGGCGAGTTCAAGACGGGGTATATATATCACAGAGGAGACAGGAAGCATGATAATCCATCGTAGCGGTACGGCTGAGAAAATTTCCAATCTTCATCCAGCCGGACGGGGCCCCCAAGTTCGTGATGCACATCAAACAAGGCTGTCATCCCATCTGGCCCATGGAATGCTGTAAACGTAATAGAGGGCGTCAAGGTAGGCATAGCTCAGACACATATGGCTTGCGAGCCTCGAACTTGCAAGACCTCATCTGCGAATTGACCACTCGATCACTGCCCTTTTCCCAGTCTCGGGTCCCGAGCTAAGCTTTCGCCACGCTCCAGCATAGGACCTGGGGTGAGAGAGCTCTTCGATCGCCTGGAGCCGATGTGAGGGAGATATCCCGCGGCTGCACAGACAAATGGCCTGGCTGAATCCAGAGAAGCATAGCGATAATCGCTAAAAATAGTGATTTCGATATAAGTGGCGCTGCGGTCGTAACCAGTTGTGAACTCAAAAGTTGCGGCTCACTCCTCTTGTACGATGTGACAAGCAATAAAAGTCTCGTGTGGCTTAAGCCTCATTTCCGGTCGGTAAGTCGACATCGCGCGTGACCCCTGGGAAGCTTCATACAGCTGAAAGAAAAGCAAAATCGCGGGATAGAAGAGTCTCCTTGCCCTGGATGCATCCACGAATAGATCTGAACTTTGGGGGGCGGTGGTGGTGTATTTCCATGCTGCAGCACCGGGGAGAGACCACCACATTGACAGAGAGCCTTGAAGCGAAATGTATTTTCAGCCCCATCAGAACTACTCGCGCATAGATGTAATTTCGCTCTGCAGCAGCCCTTTGGCGCGCCGACCATGCCAGACTTCTGGTTTGATGGAGGGAATCCGCGGCCCTTGGGGGCCAGATGTATATCGATGCAGAAGGGCGGCACTTCCCATGTGTCTGCATGCGAGCGAGATCGTCGTTCGGCCCGCGCAGGTACGGCTACTAGACAGCGGAAACTAAATATCGTCTTATCCCCCCTGGTTGCTGGTTGAGGCACAGAAGCGGATGGCACGAGGGAGCCGAATGAGCGAGGACCCTCTGCGGGGTTCCTAAGGCTATTGCTTTTGGTCAGCCACACACCAGGATTCTGGGACACCTGAGTGCGGCTGACATTGTGCCTCCCTCGATGTTAGTGGCTGCAGGCGGCTGGTTTGAATTCCAGGTGAGCGGATCGAGTTAAGGCCAAACAGCACGGGTTGTCACTGGACTCCTTCTATTTGAGCACCCCATATATGTTGCTTGTCGTATACGTAAATAGCTCGCAGCCTTGCCTTTGTCGCCTTGGGAGTCAAGCCGTGCGCTGCTCTCGCCCGAGCGGGCTAACTTGTGTTGGCGTTTACTCTTTTAAAATTCCTCGTATGTAGACAGTTGTTGTGCAAACCAATCAGTATAACAGAAATAGTTGGCTTCTTCATTGCCGCCCCGCAGATGGGAGTATCCCTTGAGCTGTGGATGAACAGCCGTGCCCACGATGATTCATCGGAAAGTTATCTCCATTCGAGACTTTCTTACTGATCTTCACAAGTGGGGCAGTGAGGATGGCATCCAGAAGAGTATTTTATCCTGGGGCCATAAAGCCAAGGTATCTGGTCAGTAGATGTTAACTTATGTCTGATCAAATGAAAGGACAGCCTCTGTATTTGCCCAGGGGGTGGTTAGAGTCGCAATTAATTAGAATGGCTCATCCGGAACATTTATCTAAGCATTTGCAACTTCATATGAAGGTTAGAGGTTTCTCTACAATCTGGACGCTCAATCTGCATCATAGATAGGTTTTGCCGTACCGTAAATGAATATAGGAACAGATAGTAGCCGGCAACCTGGTAATATAATGTCCGTCCTACTGGCCCAAGAGACTCATAAACGCAACTCGATATATGTCACGTGTTTTACCTTAGGCTGTCTAAACTGGAAGGAATTACGTCTGCAGTCAATAGCAGTCCTCATAATCCTATACGTAAAGTCCCTCCGTCTCATATATTTCTCAATGGCCAGTTCACTTGAGTTGCAATTTTGCCTGACCTCTGCAACACCAATCTCTGTGTGCTGCCAAGCTGGAGTTGGAGTTGGACTGACATATTTGTCTTCATATAACTATTGCAAGAAATGTTTCGCGAGGTGCGATTACGGTATACAACTTAATGTAGTAGTGAGATCCTAGTGTTGTTTAATGTAGCATTTTTTGGGGAGAGGCTCGAATTAAAAGACGAAAATAAAAACTACTGCCACGTGGAGAGGGCTATGTATGCCTCAACCAGAATTGATTTACAGGCCAACATACGCACGCATTCTTAAGGTCGATAACTTCTGGCGAAAATATGGCGAGTTCTATGGTACTTGTAGGGCTGCAAAGTTCAAAACCTAATTAACGCATTATCGTCTGTCAGCCAGGGTATCGTGCCGCTTCCCGCAGATTGATACTGTTTCCGGTAACGACCCTCGCTGCCCCTATTCCGCCCGGCCACATTGGTACGCGACGGTCATATCTAGATGGACCTGTCAATGGTAGAAAACCCCTCAAATACAAGTCAACAGCCCTTCTTCTCACTAAAATGCCTCACCTGCGACCGTTGTTTTGTGTCTGGAGCGGCAACGTTGTTCCGGATGACGTTCCTGAGTTGGTCGCCCGCTGTTCCCCCGCACGAAGCTTGTTTCTACCAACCGAGCAGGGCGCTCAGTTCATCCATTTTATTTCTTCATTCATTCTAGCTTACGCAATTGCTGCAGGCCGACGGAGATACAAAATATTGGCCTGCCTTTGCCTACAGAATTGGACCTGTCGCAGGGGGCGAGTTCAACGAAATGAAGTATCAATGTACGTGAAAGTGCTTGGCCCCGGGCGCCCGGGAAAGCGTTGCCTAGAGATACAAAACATCTTTATCTCCAATTCAGAATGCAGAATTGCAACTCAGCTTCTCTTTCAACACTGAGTATTGTCGTTCCATAATGTTCTACCATGAACACCTCGTAATGTTTATATTGATCCTTCAATTCCTGCACTTGGCTTCTGCGGGGCAATCCAAGACACCAGTCTGCAAGGCATCCCTTGGCTCCTCAGACTGGCCCAGTCTCTGCCAATGGGCTGCCCTCAATGCCTCTATCTCTGGCCGCTTGCTCCAACCTCCGCCACCAGGTGCAGTTTGTCATCCTGGCCAGCCGACTTACAGTGCTACGGAGTGTCCTGCTGTGCTCAATGCATGGTCTGATCTTACCTTGCACACTGAAAATCCAATTAGCAGTGCATGGGACAACTGGAATAACGATTCCTGTTTGCCTACACTACCGTCGCCCTGTAGTGGGGAGGGATACCCTGTCTATGTAATCAATGCGACATGTAAGGAGGATGTGAAAGCCGGTATTGATTTCGCGAGGGAAAATAATATCAGGCTGAACATTAAGAGTACGGGGCACGATTATTTAGGAAGGTATATTAGTCCAAAACCAGCATTCAGATTCCAAGACGAATTCTAACGCAATGTAGATCAACATCCCCAAATTCTCTTTCCATCTGGACACACCATCTCAAAGGGATTTCAATCTCCAAGTCTTTCAAACCTCAGGGATGTGATTTTTGTATAGATGTCCCAGCTATAACTGCTGGAGCTGGAAGTCAAATGGGAGAATTAAACCTCGCCGCTAGCCAGGAAAATCTCTATATCTTATCTGGAGGTTCTGCCTCCGTGAGTTATGGAGGCTATCTTACCGGGGGAGGCCACTCAGCTCTGGCTTCTACATATGGAATGGCGGCTGATTCTGTTTTGGAATTTGAGATTGTCTCTCCTACCGGAGAATTCTTGACGCTTAACGAATGTCAAAACCAGGACTTGTTCTGGGCCACTCGGGGTGTAAGCACTTTTATTAAAATCTCTCATAAATCATACGGAAAGAAGATTAACGGCTTGTGAACTAGGGGGGAGGGTCTACATTCGGGGTTATAACGTCAGTCACTACCCGCGCCTGGCCAGCGTTCAACTTTTTAACACTGGACATGACTTTCGGGACCCTGGCCGGAAACCCATCTTTCTATACTGCCATGAGCTATTTCTTTTCCCAATTCCCCTTACTTTCGTCCCTCGGCATAACCAGTTACAATTCGGTTACTGCAAACGGCTCGGTCAACGGCATCAACTATGGTGGCTTCCAAGGGAATTTCATGCTTCCCGTCCTGTCCCCCCAAAACACCTCTGACTCCTTAAATGCCGCCTTAGCACCTATCCTCGCAAACATCTCTGCCACCTACCCCGACCAGTTCGTCTTCAGTGTCTCAAATGTAACCACCTACGCTACCTTCTATGACTGGTGGCTTCCATTTAATGGCCCCGACAACGCCGGTACGGAACTCGTCATCGGCTCGCGATTAATCGGCGCCGATGCGCTGCGCGACACTAACGCCGTAGAAACAGCTTTGAAGGGTGTGCTGCCCTCAGATATCGGTACAGCGGGTCTGAATTTCTATTTGCTGGGCGGAAAAGGGGTTGCGGATGCCGTTCCAAGAGGTGGGAGTGATGCCGTGAATCCCGCTTGGAGAAAGGCTTTGGTGCATTGTGGTTCGTGTCCTGCTCACCAATTCCCAGATTAGACAAAGCTAATACAGCAATACTAGTAACGGGCACGTCCTGGACACCGCTAGACAATGCGGAAAAGGCTAAGGTGATTCCAAAATTGACGTACACCACGGTGCAGTATCTTCGCAATTTGGACCCGGACTCTGGTGCGTATATTAATGAGGCGGATAAGTACGAGCCGAATTGGCAGAAGACGTTTTGGGGGAGTAATTATGAGAGATTGCTGCAGATCAAGAGGAAAGTAGATCCGGAGGATGTGCTTTGGTGTCATCCGTGCGTGGGGAGTGAAGAGTGGGAGGAGGTTGGGGATAGGGTTTGTAGGGTTTGAGGAGATGGTAGGATTGGGATGAGGAGCGAGGGGGAGCGGCTATTTATTGTGGTTGGAACGAGTAATGTTTAGTTAGGATATTGCTGGTTTCTATATGCCTGGTCATGGAGGAGAATACTTTGGATATGCATAACCATCCTGGAAAATGAACCGACACACGAAAATTCATCTACGAAGCTCTGCGTATACCGCCACATCATGCTGATAGCTTATGATTGAGTTTAACTTGATGCCTAATATTTAACCTCTGAAATTTCGGAGCCATTGTAGAAGCGAAGAACCCGTGCTATTGAGTCAAGAGTGTTTTGAGTGTTTGCGCCATGTGCTGTAAAGGTAGTAGAAAAAGAATAAATACGTGCTTAAATGTAAAAGCCTTCTCCTAAGAGAGGTAGGCTAACTTATAAACCCCTTTCCTCCTGCTATGTGATTATCCACCTCCACTACTGCTTTAGTACCTTAGGTCTGTTACACTGTACGCTACATGGAGCGAGATCTATAGCGGGGCGCCGGTATATCCTAAACTGGTGCGAATATATCACTCGACGAAAATCCGGGGACGGCCATGAGTGAGACTTCTATTTCTGTTAGATCTACTCTATCTCTATCCTGATTTAACAAGCGTTATTCCTATGCCACGGGGATCTGTTCCTCCACCTGAATAGGCTTATTGATATGGGATTCCAGGCCCACGATCGTAGGTCCGAAAGGTGACATGATTTATAAATGCGGCGGTCTGGACAGCTGGTATTACAAAACCCTCACCCTCTTCGACGTCATGCGGTGCGGCGCGAAATACGGGGATTCGCCTGCTATTAAATCTACGAGATGCGACTATATGGAGAGGCGAAATGAGACTTGTCGCTGCTATTTCTCGCGCTCCTCGATTCAAGTTAAGCATCTGGACTTTTACATCTACTCAGTCACCATTAATATCGGTCCAAAACTTCAAGCCAAGGACAATATCAACCAAAGCCACCAGCATGGCAACTCCAAGCAAGATTCATCTGACGCTGAAAGACAGTGGGGTCGTGCACTCCCAGGCACCCACGGAAGAGAGTGCAGCGAAGACCTCTCAGCTCCTCCAGGAGAATCATGCTGCAGGTACCCCACACTTCAGCATCCAGGATTTCGGGCTAACACGTGACCAAGATACACCACATCTTCTTCAACGATGAAGGATTCCACAATCACATCGTTCACCATCTTCTTACCCTATACAGCCTAGGCGCTCCAGCTTCCGTGATCGAGAAGCATTACCGGCGCAATGCTGCCTACCAGCGGCCTCAGTTCCCCGTCGAGGAGAGAACCGTTACCGACATGGCCAACCAGGAACACTTCGCAAAGTATTTGGGCAAGGAGACATACTACCACGATTATGTGACTTTCTTTCAGAGAGAGATGGAGAAGAAGGGATGGGAGAACGTATTGAACGAGTACTTGTTCTCGGGCACAAAGCAAGCAGATGATCTGCTGGCTCGTACCTTTGCTGGTGAGTTACCGCGTCATAAATAGAGAAAGGATACTGACAGGCGTAGGGCTCTTGCATCCACTAATCCACCTCGGATTTGGGATTGAATTCCGCCAGCCAGCCATAATCGCCGAGGCGCTCGCCGAGGCAGCTGTGCATGACAGCAGGGACAGCAACTACCTCCTTGAAGTCGAAAAAGTCGCGACAGAGCCGAGTTCCAAGATGATGCTGCAGATCCTCAACGAGATCAAGGAAGACAAAGAGCTTATGGCATCTGTGCATCTGAAAGACGCAATGGATTTGGGCCACTTAAACCGTGCGCCGGAGCTGACGATCAAGCACGTGAAGCAGTGGACGGTGTCTCCAGGCGAGCTGGAGAGGAAGACAGCGGAGATGACCAGCTCGGCATTGTATTACACAGTTACAGCTCAGCATCCTCCCAAGCAGGCGAGTCCCGCGTCCGAAAATCTGCCGTACCAGTCAGTTAATCTTTTATCACAGGTTAGATTCGACTTCTACTTCATGCACGCCGTCAACAGCTCCATATTTTTCACCACCTTCAACGCGCAGCCCTGGCTCTCTGAAGCTTCCAAGATCCGCCTGCTCAAATTTAAGGGGTACATGGACCTCACGATTTACGCCTCGCAGGGTGCCCCGGCTCTTCTTCCCGATGAGATCACAAATTACATCCCTGCGAAGAAAGATCCCTCACAGACAAGCTGGGAGAGTGTCTTCAAGCGACTGTTCGTGCATGCGGATGATGGACATGCAGTGAAGTTCGGGCGCGCAATAGCGAATGCTAAGAACGTTTTGAGGCCGTACGAGGGGGAGAGTTGGGCGAAGATCAAGGGAGAACAGTGGGAGACGGTCGCGAATATGGTGGTAGACAGCGTGGAGGCGCCGAGCCCGCGATCGAAGTGGGCGAGGAGTGTGGGGTTTGAGGAGGCCTGGGAGCAGTTTGAAGATAGGCCCGTGCGGTTGTGAGCAGGCTGAGAAATGCTGAGTCAAGAAATTGGACGATGGTTGAATCTGGGCTTTTTTTTTGGTTCTAGTGCAGGAGATACCACCATGATTTCATGAAATCAAGAAAATATGAAAATTGTAGGAGATTGAGTCACAGCACCAAAACCAATCCCGTCCCAGCTGCAGCGGGAACTACCCCTCCCGGATTTTACTTACCTCCGTAGATTTTACTCAACTACGTTGTCGCCTGCAACTCATTTTTCAAACTACTAATAGTTTTGTTTGAAAACTCGAGCTGTGCAAATACTCCTGGATATCTCATGCCGACAACACTATACTTAGCGTATGTCCGATATGTGGCAGGAGTACGACATATTCAGTACGAAGCTTCAGAAAACAATCTCCGTTCTTCTTTTTCTTCTTGCTGACACTGTTAGAGAAGAACAATAACCAAAATTTAATTAAATTAATATGTCAAGTAGTGAGGTTCTTTTTCAAATGTTTAGGTACAATGTTTTTTTCCCGAGGAGATGTTGCCACCAAGCGCCATAGGATCGCAATTGACTTTTTCAAACACTTTAACATACCTCCCATCACATCTGGTCAATCACTTCCTAAATTCTCCTCTCTTCATTAATAATACTCGTCTTTCTAATACGTCCAGGCGCGTATCTTGCATTACGCATCACCGGCGTCCCAAAACATCTCGGCGTACATCCCAACTCCGATTCCGACCACGGGACGAGTTGTCGCACTTAATCACGATGATGCCTGACACCGAAATTCGCGTAATTGACTCAGGCGGCCAGTCTAAGTAACAGTAACCCATTTTTCACAGTAACCACTTTCTGGCAGTAAGGGTGAAACAGCCAACCACAGCCACCACGGATCGTGCCAACAACGCTAAATTTACACCGGCTGAGGCGTCGCAGGCATACCACGCCTGTATGTGAAGTAGACATATTGCTAAGCCTTGGGATTCCAGAAGCCCTGCCGTGACGGTGCGTGCAGCGAGTTGGAGGCTTATATTTGGCGGATGCTGAAGGGTGAGTTATGTGATAGGAGGGCCTTGGGAATTCCGATGTTGGTCAGGCTCATCTGGCCGACCCCAGTTCTGGGGTAGGGGGCCCAGGGGGTGGACATAGGGCTATGAGTCGAGGCGCGGAATAGGCGAAGTTGTCAGATGGGAGGGTTGTTCGCCCGAGTGGTGCTGTGACTGATGGTCAGGTTGACATGACATTGGGTATATAAGCCGGCGCTGCCTCGTTTGTTTATGTTGGAGTTTTGTGAGAAAGTGATTTCTGATTAATAACACGTCTGGCCTTGAGAGTCATTTGAGAAGTCAAGATATTCCTAAAGTTGACTGATATCGCCAACACTATCACCATCACCACGCAACCATCATACCGACACTCAAAAGCACATCCTCAGTAAACACCTTCAAAATGATTGTCAGTCCCCGTCTCGCCGAGGTCGTAAAACGCACCATGGCCCCCGACTCTCTCTTAGGCCCCGATTCCACCAGCCCACACCCTACCGACACGTCCAACTCTTCCCACAACAGCACACTCTCGACCGGTGGGGCCATCGCCCTCGCCGTGACTTGTAGCGTGCTCTTCCTGCTCCTATGCCTCGCGATGGTCTATTTCACCTGCTGGCGGGACAGGAAGGAGACACCCCAGCCAGAGCTGGAGGTCGGAGAGGATGGAAGCAAAGTCACGATGCAAGTTGAGAAGGAGCAGAGGAGGTGGTGGTGGGGGAGAAGGGGGCGTGGGACAAGTCAGAATACGCTTGTGAGAGATGATGGGAGTACCAAGGGAAGTGTAGCCGTTAGGAATGATGCCTGAATAGTAGGAAAGAGTTTTGACTTTTGATCTATTTAAGCTTGGGAGTTTTGGGAGGGCCTTGGGTTAAGAAATTATGTGATTTGAGATGGAATGATTGAGATGGCTAATACCCAATGCCTGAATTTCCACCACGAAGTAATAGAAAAGTTCTTGCTTAGCAATGAGAAGAGGACCAATATCGTATAACACTGATTCTATCTCCATTCAGTGCAAAACTCAATCTGTCTTGGAGTGACTCCTGGGCCGACATGACAAGGCCTTCGGCCGAGCTGAATCTCGGGTGAGGTTGCCTTCCTGGACCACAGGCAAAATTACGGAGTGCGAGCTGAGAGGCGAAGACTTCTCTGGACCCATAGATGGGGTTAAGCGTACGGCACTCATCGTATACGAAAGCATATCCTTCATGCTTTGGTAAACCAAACAAGCTTTTTAGGTCAAAATCTCTAGGGTCCTAAAAATGGCACTAACCATGTGCGCGTTGTGCCTTGGGACAACTTTTTGCCGTCTGACCGACGCCACGCAAAACTCGCATTAAAGTAACGTCGATCACTAGACAACGCGAACTCCGATGTGTGAAGATTGAAGGAAAGGGGGTTGATGTGAGCTGATTGGGACAGAATTGTCTGACATGTCGGATTGGTATCTTAATCTAAACCTATCCACTCCGCATCGTCATCATCCTCGTCATCCAGGATCTGAACATCTCCACCAGTAATGGATTTTTGCTCCCCTGAACTGCCAACTCCTTTGCCTGGAGGAGGTTGGGACAGGAGGTAATCGATTGTGAATACGTTCTCGTCGGCTAGCCTCCTCAGCTCGTCCCTGATCTTCGCGACCGCACGACTCACTGTCCGCAGCTCGGCTTCGACGGAGCCTTTATTCTCGCTGACCCAGCGGCCGTGCGAGACGAGGATCGCCTGGATCCACAGAAGGCAGAACTCGAGGTGCGGCGAGTCCTCCGCCTGTTTGGCCACGAAGCGGAGTAGCCGCTGGAGGTAGACAGTGGGCAGCTCGCTCACGACCAGTCCGATGCTGCTCGGCGGAATGCCCTCGAACACTGTCCGGATCAAGGGTGCCTCGTTCAGGCGGAAAGCCATGACCAGGGCTTTCAGGTAATCCTTCTCCTTCTGCAGCACGTGGAGCGTCGACGCGGGTGTGACCGCCAGGTCGAGATCGATGGGGTCAAAGAGCGGCAGGGTGTCCAGGCTATAGATCAATAATCCTTCTGTCGACGCTGCGCAAAATGACCTGCCCGCAGGAGAGAATGCCACTCCAGTCACCCTAACCTCGGGTATGCGTTTACGAGCAGAGGGATCCCCCCCTCGCTTTGATCCTGGGAGTGAGCGATCGATGCGGTCTTCCAAGTCCGATGCCTCCCCTTGATCATCGATGAGACCCACTGGGCCGCCCTCGGTCATGAACTTGCTGTTCAGGAATTCCTGTGTTCCCGACAGAGACAAGTTTATGCTAACAGTGAACTTCTTCAACAGGACGAGCGAGGAGACGGAATACAAGCAGATGTATTTGCTATTCCCGGCTGCGAGCACGCAGGTACCGTCCGAGCTGTACCGGATGGTGCTGAAGCTCTTCGTCCCAGAAGCATTGGCGGCGGTTCGGCGATCCGTGATCTTACGGCCACCAGAAACGTCTCGCCGCCCATCCACGCCTGACTGCTGTAGCGCTTCGGACACGGACCAGAATGTTAGCTGACCATCGAGAGTGGATACGGCGAGCTGCTTCGAGTCCGGTCGGAAGGCAACATCGAGAACGTCAGCTTGAAGCTGGAGTGGCTCGCTCGTCTGCGTGCGGTCGAAGACCGTCCATATTCGAACTGTGCGATCCCAACTTCCACTCACGACAACACCACCGTCTGGCGCAAACGCCAGCGACGATACTGGCCCTTCATGTCCGGCCAACCGGTCTAGTAGCTGACCCGTCTGGACAGACCAGATGTGGATATCGAAAGAGTCGATGGATCCTGCACAAACCACCTCGCCACTAGGATCTACAGCTAGGCAGGAGAACGAAAGGCGTGTTGGAGCTGTGAAGGTCCTGAAGTTTCGATACCTGATCAAGTCCCATGCTCTGATGGACCCGTCGAGACTCGATGTAAAGAGGACATTGCCCTGTTTTGCAAACTCACATGCCGTAACCCCGCTCGTGTGCTCTGTGAAGGTGACGATGCAGAAGCCCGACTTCACATCCCATACTTTTATCTTCCCGTCATCGGCAGTCGTCACGATCTTTTGTCCATCAGGGGAGTACACCAGCGCATTCATCGAGTCAAAGTGACCCTGCTGCTTTAATATATATGACTCCGACTGCCACTCCCAGACCAAAAGCTGCCCCAATTTTGAGGCGCCAAAGGCTAGCCACTCGCCAGTTTTGTTAATCGTGACGAAATCGATGTTGTTCTGAGAGATGCTGAGCGTGTGTATCATATTAAATTCCGGCATTTCGTAGAGGCCGAAAACGCCGTTTGAGAATCCTGCCACCAGCAAATTTGACTCCGCATGATATGCTACGCAGTTTACTTTTGCATTATTCTGCAGGAAATAATGTCGTTCCGCGATCCTCCATCGCATATGCGTGTCGTCATCCACATCTTCCATCTCGTCATCTGATGGTTCCGGCGCATTTGGATCCCGTAAATACACCCACCGAAAGACTGCCCCATCCTTGCTGATTGTGTATATGGTCTCTTGATCTTTTGAAAAGTAAGCACCCAAGACGCCTTCCCTATGCCCTGCCAATGTTGTTGGCACAAACTCCTCTTCCGGGTCTAAACTCCATATCCGAGCCGTTAGATCCTTGGACGCGCTGAGGAAGAATCGCGAATCGCTGGACCACTCGAGTCTCTGCACAACATCATGATGCCCGTTATATACTCTATGTCGGACAAAAGGGGCGAATTCTAATTCCCCTTCCGCATTCTGATCTGGTGTTGAAGGCGTATGCCATACTTCTATTTGCCGCCTAACCCCGACTGCGAAGTGACGTCCCGAGGGAGAGAACGCAAGTGCGGAGACGGGGGATTTAAAGGAAAAGTGATGAAGGGTAATTCTTCGGGGAATATTGGTTAATATCGCCTGGCCGTCCTCGTCAACGGAGAGGAGGAGATTACCCCGCGGCGTGAGACTGAGCCGTGCAATATTCTTTCGGTGCGCAAGGGGGAGGGTATGTGATGTGTTGCTAGGCCAATGTTAGATATCAATCTTCAAATTAGACTAAGGCTAGACTTACTTTACCAAGTCGAAAACTGTCACTCTGTTCCCAACTGGGGAGAATAGACAAGTCCCATCAGGACTGAAGAGCAGGTTTCCCTGACTATAGACAGTCCCTAGAAGGTTGGAGAACTGTATAGGTCGTGAGCATATTATCTCGAAAGTACCGAATTGAAGTTTCTCGCACCTTGAACTCCGTCTTCATGGTTACCGTTGAACTGACATCTTTTATGCTCCAGATCTCTGGTGGGACTTTTTTTCTTTTTGGGTCTGCTCTCGCCTCTAACATGGAAGAACTATTAATCCGCTAGCGGCACACCAATTTAGCGTCCATCCCTTTTCTGGATCCCCAGGTTCAAGCGAGAAACAATAATCCAGGGGCAGATATTCAACCTCCGAATTCTCTACCACCGCTCACTCGACCTCCTGAACAGCCGCTTCATCTGTTGCAGCCCAATTGCTCTTGATTGTATCAGCAGCTCCGTTCTCCATTGATCACCACCTCGCTCCAGCCTCATCCCTACAATGGCTCCCCCAACTGCGGAAAGCGCGTCCCCCATTGGGATTGCGAATCTGCCAAACCAGCGGCACAAGATTGTCGCAAAGAGAGGTGCCGCCTTTACTATCATGGTAGGCATATCCATCAGTAAATTGACTGCGTAGGTTGTGTGCTGATAGTATTTAGGTTGCGGGAGAATCTGGGCTGGGAAAGACGACCTTCATAAATACCCTCTTCTCGACCACAATCAAGAACTACGCAGACCACAAGCGCAGACATGCCAAGCAGATTGACAAGACCGTTGAGATCGAGATTACCAAAGCCGAGTTGGAGGAGAAGTTCTTTAAGGGTATATATCTACAAATGTGACATTTCGAATTAGCGGTCACTGACATTTAATTTAATTCGCAGTTCGTTTGACTGTTATTGATACCCCAGGCTTCGGCGACTATGTCAACAACCGCGACTCGTGGATGCCCATCATCGAATTTTTGGACGACCAGCATGAGTCCTACATGCTCCAAGAGCAACAACCGCGCCGTGCTGACAAGATTGACCTCCGTGTCCACGCTTGCTTGTACTTCATCAGACCTACTGGCCACACTCTGAAGCCCCTTGATATCGAGGTGATGAAGAGACTGAGCTCCAGAGTCAACCTGATACCCGTTGTTGCGAAGGCAGATACTCTGAGCCCAGCCGACCTGGCTCGCTACAAGCAAAGAGTGAGGAGCTCAAAAAGCGGTCTAAATGAAAAATACTAAAACGTTCACAGATCCGGGCTGTCATCGAGGCTCAAGGAATTAAGATCTACACACCACCCGTCGAGGAGGATGATGAGGCCGCTGCCCAGCACGCGCGCAGCCTAATGGCAGCCATGCCATTCGCCGTCATTGGCTCCGAGAAGGACGTCAAGACCAGTGACGGCCGCATTGTCAAGGGCCGCCAATACTCGTGGGGTGTTGCCGAAGTTGAGAACGAGGATCACTGCGACTTCAAGAAGCTGCGTTCCATCCTCATCCGGACACACATGCTTGACCTGATCCACACGACCGAAGAACAGCACTACGAGGCCTACCGCGCCTCGCAGATGGAGACCCGGAAATTTGGCGAGGCCCGGCCGAGGAAACTCGACAACCCCAAATTCAAGGAGGAGGAGGAGAGCCTGCGGAAGAGGTTCACCGAGCAGGTCAAGATCGAGGAGCACCGGTTCAGGCAGTGGGAGCAGAAGCTCATCAGCGAGCGCGACCGCCTCAACAAAGACCTCGAGAGCACTCACGCCGCCATTAAGTCCCTGGAGCAAGAGCTCGAGCAGATGCAGGGCAGTGCCATCCGCAGCCATGGCCGCCGCTAAACTGTGCCTATTCTCTTACCCCCCAAGGTGTCAAGTTTTGTGGAATTGTTAATCGGGAACGAGTGGAAAAAGCACAAAATTTGGGTATGGGTTGCGAGCAGTTTGATGGCAACACATTCCATTTTCCTCTTTTGTTCTGTGTGTCCGCGTCGCAGTTATGATTTATTTTATTAGCAGGTCGCCTAATTCCTAGCTGGCCTGATGATGGAGCTTCTCTTTTCTCCCTAGCTTTAGCCACGATGTAATTCAAGCTTCTCACGGACATTGTCATCTGCGCACGTGACCACGAAATAGACAACGCCATGCGCCAAAAAAATCGCTCATATGCAATTATCTCTGAGATAAAGATAATACTCCCAATACCTTAAACTCCGAAAATGCAATATAAGTAGCTCAAACGGCATCCATGCTTGCCCGCGTAGTCAACTGCTCATTCTTATTCCCCAACTTCGAGATCTGAAGGAAGGCATCTACACCGTATCCTTCCAAACTATGAAGCTCTAGACTGCCTGCCCAGTATTCTGCATATACCCTACTCAGTGGAAGACCCATTCCGAGGCGCAGATTCGGGGGACGACTGGAGAGCGAAGCTAAGGAGCTGTCGTGCGTTGAGGAAGAGGGCGGAGAGGATGACTCAGCCGGAATGTCGTCAACGCGGACCTCCTGCAGCGTGGCAGCCATCTTAGGGACTTGGTTTAGGTTTTCCAAGCGCTGGTGGCTTCGGGGCCCTTTGCTGAAGGACCAGAGGTAGGGTAGGATGTCGCGAGGGATGCCGCCTCCCTGGTCGGACACACGGATGATGACGTGCTGGGGTGCTTCGCAGACGGTGACTTCGATTGGGGGAGGGGTTGAGGGCGGAGAAGGCCCTTGCTTCTGCTTCTCAACGATGGCTTGGATGGAGTTGCGCAAGAGCTCGCCGATGATGTATTCCAGGTGGTTGAGAATGTAGGGGAAGGTAGCATCGAGATGACCTTCGAGTTTGATCTCGGGGAGGATAGTGGAGGGCCCGTAGGCGGCTCCCGCGAGGGCCTGGACTTGTTTCCCGCAGCGGGAGACGACTTCTTTGGCATTGCATTTGAGAAATACTTCTCCTACAAACTCGGACTCCGTGGGCTTCGCGTCGGGAAAGTGCCAGGGTGATTTGAAGGTCTCGGTCAGGGCGAGGTGCTGTTCGGCTATCGTTCGGCGAGATATACGCTGAGAGATGATTAGGGGAAAATTGTTCAATACAGTAGTACAACAGGGCTGGAATATACATACTGAACGAAGAACAGTATTCATAAATTTGTCCATGTCCTCTGGCTTCATGAGGTCTCGACATTCCAGAACCCCCATAGCAAGCTTGGGGATAACCGCTAGGTGTTCCCGCAGCGTCTGGCTGATCTTCTTGCAAAACTCGTCATTATCATCCAGCGTCTTGATCTCTGGTACACGCCTCAGGCTCTCAAATGCCTTGTAGTAGAGCTCATACACGATAGAGAAGTTCGGGTTAGTCACGACGACATAGGGCAATGTTTGCATATCGCGAATACGGTGTGCCAGTCTAGAGCACACTGGTCAGTATTACATGCATTCCTATTTCAGGCCCAAGGGAACCAACCTGGTGGGGAGCTCAGTCCGCACATAGTTCGCGGAACTGATCAGCCTCGACTCCGTCAGCGAGCGCCCAAATACCATGAGTTGCCTCAGACTAATCGGCCGCGCCTCCTTCGCAACCCATCTGTGCTTGTCAGTATCTGACCATCACTCCTGAATTGCCAGGACGTACTCGTCCAAGACCGATGCTGGTCGCCATGGGGGAGTGGTCTGAGCTGGCGCTGTCTGCAGCTGTCGCCAGTGTGTAACCGCTTGATATCCTGCTCTGACTAGCCTGAAGGACGATAGCCTATTCTGCGAACAGGACCGCAGCATGCCGGCGATTCCATACGCAGTGGACAGGGGCGGGAGCTGTGGCAGGGGATCGGGAGCGAATTTCTGAGGTATTTTTATATGTGATGTGCTCTAGGAGACTTGTACGAGTCGTCGATACAATATGGTGACAGTGCATGTGCCTGCGATGACCCAGAATCTCGCTTAAGTGGAGCTTTGAGCCGAGTTCGGGATTTCAGCAGGCGATGAAACCGACTATCCTTAATTAAGACCAGAGCGTTTCGTTGGTGCGACCTTAAATTTCTGTGTTGAAACACCGTTGGGTGATAAGCACACAGCTATCCATGATACGCCCACGTCGTTTCATAATAATATTGTCCTCTTGTCGTCGCCCGACCCTTCCTGGCACTCTTCTTTCTTTTTTCTTCATCTACAAGCAGCACGACGCATCCAGCTGTTGCAGCAGTTTTGAATCATCTTCTGTCCCCGTCCCCCAACGAAATCACGATACACAATGGCCGATGCTGCCTCAGAACCCACCCCTGCGAAAGCTCCCGAGGAGACGACTCCGGCCGCAGCTCCTGTAGATGACTCGACTCCATCTAAGCCGGCGGAAGAAACTCCAGCAGAGTCCGCCCCAGCGGAGACAGCCAAGGAAGAGGCCGCCCCTGCTGAAGCCGCCCCAGAAGCCCCTCCCAAAGATGACGAAGTCGCCCCTGCAGCTCCTCCTAAAGATAACACAGCAGAGGCTGCTCTAGCTGCGGCTGCGGAAGAGCCAAAGAAGGCGCAAACCTCTGCCCCGGCTGAAGCACCAGCCGAGAAGTCTGAGGCAGCAAGCAAACCCCCTCCAAATGCATTGAAGAGGCTATTCGCGGAATTGGACGCCATCAAAAAGGAGGCTGACCATGGAGAGATGTGGGGCGTGGAGCTTTCTGACGAGAGTCATGTCCCTTCCACAATTGTCCTCGAGAAGTTCCTGCGTGCCAATAACAAGGACGTCGCCAAGGCCAAATCTCAGCTGACCTCTGCTCTCAAGTGGCGGAAGCGCGTCCAGCCTGCCAAGCTCCTCGAAGAGACTGAATTTGACCCTGTGAAATTTGGCGGCTTGGGATACGTAACTATATACCCTAAGTCCGACAAGCATGAGAAGGAAATTCTCACGTGGAACATCTACGGAGCTGCCAAGAACGTCAAGGCAACATTTGGCAATGTCGACGAGTAAGAACATTGCCCCTATTAATAATTATGTCTAACGTGGTTCAGGTTCATCAACTGGCGCGCGGCACTCATGGAGCTGTCCGTTAAGGAGCTCGACCTCCCATCTGCAACAGAGAAGATCCCTGAAAATGGTGCAGATCCATACCGAATGGTACAGGTCCACGACTACCTCAACATCTCCTTCTTCCGCATGGATTCGTCAGTAAAGGCCGCCTCGAAGGAGACTATCGAGGTCTTCAGCATGGCATACCCTGAGCTTCTAAAGGAGAAGTTCTTTGTGAATGTACCGCTAGTCATGGGTTGGGTCTTTGCGGCCATGAAGATCTTTCTCAGCCCAGACACGATCAAGAAGTTCCATCCTCTGAGCTATGGAGGCAGCTTGGCTGGCGAGCTCAAGCCTTATGGCCAAGAGCTCCCGCCTGCGTATGGTGGAAAGGGCAAGGACATTAAGGAGGGCTTGACCGTAAAGTATGCTGCTGTTGAAGTACAGGATACCGCTCCCGTGGCCACGGAGGCTCCTGCTAAGGCAGAAGACTCGAAGGAAGCTTCCGCTGAGGCCGCCGATAAAAATGATACCCCTGCTGAAATTGCCGACAAGAAGGATGCTCCTGCCGAGGCTGAGGAGAAGAAAAAAGCCCCAGCTGAGACAGAAGAGAAGAAAGAAGCCCCCGATGCGACAGAAGACAAAAAAGACGCTCCCGCTGAGGAAGAAGATAAGAAAGACACTCCTGCTGAAACAGGGGAGGCGAAAGATGTCCTGACCGAGGCTGCTGAGAAGAGCACTGCTGTTGAAGCGACGGCGTAGGAGAGGATGTAGGATATAATGGTGATACGGCTTCGGGCGCTATTCTTCCCGTGGAGGCTCGTCCTATTGTTTGATCGTTTCGCGTCCTTGTGTTTTTAATAGCGGATATCCCCTCAGCCGAATACCATTGTCCCTTCAGTAGTTAGAAATGGGAGGAGATTTGCTAGTCTCAGTGTGTTCTCAAGTTAGCAGATCTGTGAATGTTGTTGTGTCGCGTAGGTTCAGCAACGGATTCCGATACCATTACCGTCCTTACACAGAAGAGACTCTGCAGGAGGAAGTTCTCCGGGCTCAGGGGGCGACACAGCCACGTGACAAGTGCATCTGAATTCGGCATAACGGCTAAACTGGGAGTAAGACATGAGCTACGGAGTATTCCGGCCTGGATATCGAGGCGCCGAGACAGCTCTGTCATGTCAGCCTTGCGAAAGGAAAGTCCAACTGTCGGCTCCGACTTGGCAATGAGGCCAATATGATTCCAAGACGACATTCCCGAAGCGCTGTAGTAATTAGGTAACTCGAAGTTTTCATACCGCCCCATTGCTCCCGTTTCCCTGGAACCTTTAGCCAGCTCCTTTGCCCCTTGGGTTCTCGCCCGCAAGCAGCGACTCGAACCACTGCGGCGTCATTGCCCGCCACAAGCGAGGAATCCACTCGCCCTTACGTACCTTGGACCTTTTACCTTTCCTCCACCACAACCTAAGAGGATCCCCTTCCACCCCGCGCGTGCCTTCCCACGCTTCATGACCTCTCCTTTCTTTTGAATTTTCTGCGAGCCTCAAAAGTCTGTTGTGTCCAGCAATCACGCCTGCGTCCTGGTATCCGCCTGCCATTTGCGGTTGTTGTCAGTGGGGTTTGCTTGTGCTTGGGAAGAAGAGCTGCGGTCCTTGTATCCATACCACATCATGAATCCTGTAAGGGTGCCTTATCCCACCAGCATCCCCCTGCGGTCCAAGCTGCCGCACGAAATCAGCCATACTAAGTATCCTTCTCTCGGCCTACAGGCATACGACGCAGATATGGAGCCTTCGAACGAGATGCTCGTCGATCCGGATGACTATGTGACGGAGGAGCCTGAAAGCGAGAAGGACGAAGTAGCCATTATTAACCCCGAGCAGCTGGACAACGATATGGACATGCCCGACCGCATCCGCGCCGATGATTGTGCGTATTCCTCTCCCCCACCCCGCCTTGCAGATGCGCTGACAGCTTCCAAGATGACCTTATAAAGGAAATCGTCTTGCCCCCGCTAGCCGAACAGCCCCCGATCATGGCAGAGGCCGTACACACCTGGCACATAGAGAACTGGCGGAGCTTACCCAGAAGAGAACATGGCCCGATCTTCGAGGCAGGAGGGTTCCCATGGTGAGACCAGATCTGCTCGTCCAGTACTATTGAGCCTTTGTATTGCTAACGGACCTAGGCGCGTGCTTATGTTTCCTACTGGGAACAATGTCGACCACGCCTCCTTCTACCTCGAGCATGGATATTCAGATGGCAAGCCTCCGGATGACTTTGTCTGCTGTGTACAGTTTGGACTGGTGCTATGGAATCCAAACGACCCCACATTATACACGCACCACACCGCCCACCACCGGTTCACAAAAGAAGAGGGTGATTGGGGCTTTACCCGATTTGTAGAGCTGCGACGGCTCTGGAGTGTGCCGTGGGAAGATAGTCGTCGTCCCCTGGTTGAAAATGAGGAGGCGAATATGACGGCTTATGTGCGGGTGGTCAAAGATGAGACCGGCGTCCTCTGGCACAACTTCCACCATTACGATTCGAAGACTGAGACTGGCTACGTTGGACTTAAGAACCAGGGAGCCACATGCTATCTCAACTCGCTTATCCAGTCCTTGTATTTTACAAATGCCTTCCGAAAGGTATTCTTCTTTCGTCTCTTAAAGCCATTGCTGCTCTTATATGCTAATTATCTATAGGCTGTCTATCAGATACCCACGCAAAATGAGGAGACCCTCACGAATAGCGCATATACTCTCCAACGTCTCTTTTACCAGCTTCAGACCTCGAATAATGCTGTCGGCACAAACGAGCTCACTAAATCCTTTGGATGGGAGACGCGACATATTTTTGAACAGCAAGATGTTCAGGAGCTCTCTCGCAAGCTGATGGAGCGCATGGAAGAAAAAATGAAAGGAACAGACGCTGAAAATGTGTTGCCCAAATTGTTCTGCGGCAAACTCCGCACATATATCTCTTGCATAAACGTCGACTACGAGTCGCGTCGCGTCGAAGACTTTTGGGACGTTCAATTAAATGTTATTGGAAACAAAGACATCATTGAAAGTTTCAAGGATTACATCCAAGTGGAGACTATGGATGGCGAGAACCAGTACTTTGCCGGTGATCAGTTCAAGCTACAGGACGCCAATAAAGGCGTAATATTCGAGAGCTTCCCGGATGTGCTGAACTTGCAACTTAAACGCTTCCAGTACGATATTGAACGTGATGCCATGATGAAGATTAACGACCGATACGAATTCCCCGAGACGTTTGATGTATCGCCGTATTTGTCTGACGAAGCTGACAAGTCAGAATCTTACGTCTATCAGTTGCACAGCGTTCTTGTGCATAGTGGAGATCTGAATGCGGGCCATTACTATGCCTTCATCAAACCTACGAAAGATGGCTGGTTTTATAAATTTGATGACGATAGGGTGACGAAAGCTACCATGCGAGAAGTCCTAGAGGATAATTATGGAGGTGAATATATCCCTCCTAATGTGCGCCAGTCATCGCTCCAGAAGACCGCACCTGTCATGCGGCAAAATAGTGCGTACATGCTGGTCTATGTTCGCCAGACTAGAGTTGATGACATTCTCTTATCTGTTACGAAAGACGATACCCCCCCACACCTTCGTAAGTACTAGTGATTACCGCAGCTTGTCGGTCTTGCTAATATTGTGCAGAGAGGAAACTTGATGAGGAGGCGGCAGAACGTGAAGCTCGACGGAAAGAGCGAGAAGAAGCCCACTTATATCTCAATGTCAGAGTTGTTACCGATGATACTTTCCGTGCGTATACTGGCACAGATCTCACAGCATGGGACCTAAAGCATGAGTTCGACCCGTCTGCGCCACGGTCGTATCGGCTCCTTCGGAAGACTACGATACAGGAGTTGATTGAGATAATTGCGGAGGACACAAAGGATGAGCCTAAGCGCATGCGTGTGTGGTGCATGGTAAACCGTCAAAATAAGACTGTAAGACCAGATGCTCCTATTACGGACCCAGATATGACGATAGAAGAAGCCCACCACAAATTGTCTGGCAGCAAAACTCAAGACCTTCGGCTATGGGCTGAGTCGCTTGATGAAACCAGCTCTGGAGCTGAGCTCAGGGCGTCGACTAATAGTCCTGGACCGAATGGAACGATCTCAAAGACCGATATCATTGTGCTCTTCTTGAAATGGTTTGATGTTGAGAAACAGACTATCTCAGGCGCTGGACATATCTACATCAGCAGAGATAAGAAAGTTGAGGAACTTGTTCCTGAAATAACGAGAAAGATGGGCTGGGCGGAGAAAACGGAAAGCGGGGAACGACTACAGTTGAAACTTTTCGAAGTAAGCGATCCACAATATGACTATCCCGCTTTATTTGACCCTTTTCTAGGAAATTAAGCCTGCCATGATCGAGCCTATGAAGGCAAAATCATCTCTCAAGGCAGCAGAGCTTCAGGATGGAGATATTGTGTGCTTTCAGAAAGCCCCGGATAAGAGAGGCTCGGAACCCATATCCTCGGAGTCCGAACAGGAGTCAATCTCACACCTGACGAGTCAATTGTCCATTACTGACGGCAGCGGCAGAAGTACATTATCGAAGGTGTCTCACTCTCAATTGGACCATATCGACGATGCGCGGGTTTTCTATGACTTCCTGCTCCATAGACGGTTTGTGAAATTCTTCCCCCACCCTCGAACTGCAACGCCCGAACAGGAACCTTTCACCTTACCGCTAAGTGGAAAACATGAATATGATCAGGTTGCTACGAAAGTTGGAGAGAAGTTGAAGATCGACCCCACACATCTCAGATTTTGGACGATCAACGTCACTACGGGTAATCCAAAGGCCACAGTGAAACGGGTTCAAACACTTCAAACTATTCTGAATCCACCGTACAGTACATTCAGCAATAATAATCAGAGATCTGATGCTCTGTACTACGAGCTTTTGGACATGAGTCTCTCGGAGTTGGACACGAAGAAGGCTCTGAAGATTGTCTGGCTTAGCGAGGGGATTACGAAAGAGGTGCGTAGCCATTATCTGACACATCACATGCGTACTTACCGGGCTGCAGGAAGTCTTTGAGATCTTGGTGCCGAAGAGTGGTAATGTGGGCGATATCGTTGCCGCATTAATTCAGAAAGCTCAACTCGAGGACGAGGGTACAGCCGGTCAGATCCGCGTCTTTGAGACGCACAGCAACAAGATCCACAGAGAACTTTCTCGTGAGAATGGTCTCAATACGATCACAGACTACATTCAGTTGATGGCTGAACGAGCCCCGAAAGATGATGTGGAGACTGATACCACCTTGTATATCTATGCATTCCACTACCACAATGATCCTAGTAAATCACACGGAATACCTTTCAAGTTCCGTCTCATCGAGGTAAGCATCTTGTCTGTATACCTCGTTCCGTTTTATCCTAACTCTTAGAAGGGGGAGAAATTCTCCGACACGAAGAAGCGGCTGGAGAAACGAACAGGTATCAAGGGTAAAAACTTCGAGAAAATCAAGTTTGCGGTGGTTAAACGAAGCTCGTATACCAAACCGATGTATCTCAATGATGGTTTGTACTATATCTCATGCTCCAAGAAAACTACTGATATCCCCAGACGATGAGATCTATAATGTGGCAACTCAAGAAGATGACCTGCTTGGTTTGGACCATGTTGATAGGACTCGGCCGATTAGGAATGGTGCTGGGGACTTGTTCTTGCGGTAGACTTAGGCATTTTAAAGAGGGGATTCTTCGACGGCGCTTGGGTGGTAAAACGAGCCGTGGGAAATTCGGCCCAAGGTTGTGGACTATTAGGGGAGTGCACAAACAGCGTGTAGAACGCTGCGACATTAGCAGACTCATATTATATCGATGCGTTCACGTCCATAGCACTAGATATCATCTCTTGGACTGGATCAGGGTATAGAGATAAATGCCTAGCGTAACTCTTAACCAATTGGATTGGCTATTATCTACCCATTGGCAGCTATTTCATAATTATACGGCCTAGATCTTGGAATGGGAAGATGTCGAGGTGATGAAGCCCCCTGAAACTCGCTTAGATGCCCCCTTTCGGATATCCTGTTTTACGACTTCGCCAGATTACCTACAACGCAATCGAGATACGTGCCATCACTACTCACCGCCGACCACAACCACAATGAGGCTCTCGACGTTGTCATGCAGCCTCCTGGCCTGCATTTCGCCACTCGTATCCGCAACCGCCCTTACGTACAAGCTTGCCGCCCACGAGAAGGCGTGCTTCTACGCTAAGGTCGAAGAGAAGGGTGCGAAAGTCGCCTTCTACTTCGCTGTATGTCTCTCATACGATATCAATCAGCCCACGCAGTATTTGATGATTCGCGAGTGCTAATTGAGTGTGTACTACATAGGTCCAAGCAGGTGGCTCCTTCGACGTCGACTACGAAGTGACGGGTCCGAACGAGAAGGTTATCTTGGATGGCGAGAAGGAGCGCCAAGGTGACTTCGTCTTCACAGCACTCGATAGCGGGGACTATAAATTCTGCTTCAATAACCAGATGAGCACATTCGCGGAGAAGTTTGTCGATTTTGAGATTGCTGTATGTGGTTCCTCACAGCCTCCTTCGACTCCGCGCTGCACCGCACAAATAATTATTATATTCCCCATTCAGAGACACTAATGTATTTTCTTGCCTACCATAGGTCGAGAACGAAGTCCGCGCCTCTATACCATCCAAGCAAGGCACATCGCCGGAGCAGACGTCTGCGCTAGAGGAGTCCATCTTCAAGCTGTCGGGCCAGCTTTCGACCATTACACGCAACCAGAAGTACTTCCGCACGCGAGAGAATCGGAATTTCAGCACGGTACGGAGTACGGAGCGCCGGATCTTTAACTTCAGCGTCATTGAGAGCTTGATGATGATGTGCATGGCGGGTCTGCAGGTGTTTATTGTGAGGTTCTTCTTCCAGGTATGTTTGGCTTCCTTTGGAAAATTTTCGCCGATAGCGAGTTGGATACTGATTACAGGTTATAGGGAGCTAGGAAGGGATATGTGTGAGGGATTAGATCAGATTTTGAAGGCACAGGGTTTATATTTTTGCATTGGGGGGGTCGACGATTCTTATGTATTTTATGGTGGGGTAACAAAAGAAAGAAAATAAATTAAGCAGCAAGACACCGTCTTGGTCCACTTAAGAGCGAAAAATTAGATCTATACTCAAATATACGTCTGTAGGGACGGGTCGCGTGCCTCTGATCTAGTTGATGCTATTATTGTTTCCAGAGATGAAATAGAGCGCTAGTCTATTTATGGTTTAGGCTATGTGTCCAGGATTCGGTGGGACTACGACCAAATAATTTGATTCATGACAAAAGCAACCTCCAACCATACGCCTCTCCCCTCTCTCCCACAACAATCATGACCTCGATATCTGCTTCTTTAGCAGGGGCGCTGCCGAAGCCAAAATATACCGGTGAGGAAGAGGAGATCCCACAACATGCGCAGCAACGAGGGCCGAGAATCATCGGAGCTGGAGCGCTCGACGACACGCAAATTGTGTTAAAGGTCGGCAAGATTCTCCAGACGCTGTCTCTCAATTATGCTAATAGGTGTATGCAGAAGTCTGGCCCTCCACCGTACGGAAATCGAGCAGGATGGCGACCAAGAGGGCAAGAGGACTTTGGAGATGGTGGCGCTTTTCCTGAGGTCCTGGTTGCACAGTACCCTCTGGATATGGGGCAAAAATCACATTCTTCGAGCACTGCACTCGCAGTTCAAGTGAATGCAGGGGGGAAGGTTAAATACGATGCTATTGCGCGACGAGGGCACGACGACAAGCGGATTGTGCATGCTTCTTTCAAGGATCTCATTCCGCTTAGGCAGCGTGCAGATGCAGGTGAAATCAACCTGGACAGACCGAGCGAAGAAGAAGTACAAGCTTCGAAAGAACGGACGCAAAATGCACTGGCGGCGCTAGTTAGTGGAGCGGTGGCTGCGCAGAAACCGAAGAACGTCAATGTGGGAACGAGGAAGGATCCCACATATGTTCGATATACGCCAGCGAACCAAATGGGTGATAATAGCAAGAAGAACGATCGCATTATGAAGATCGTGGAGAGGCAGGTCGATCCCATGGAGCCACCGAAATTCAAACACAAGAAGATCCCGCGAGGGCCGCCTAGTCCTCCACCTCCAGTTATGCACTCGCCACCGCGAAAACTGACAGCAGAGGACCAGGAGGCGTGGAAAATCCCTCCACCCGTGTCGAATTGGAAGAATCCAAAGGGCTATACTGTGCCGTTGGATAAGAGATTAGCAGCGGATGGTAGAGGCCTGCAGGATGTTACTATCAACGACAAATTTGCTCAGTTTGCAGAGGCTCTCTTTACAGCCGACAGACATGCTAGAGAGGAAGTAAAGCAAAGAGCTCTGATGCAGCAGCGGCTAGCGGAGAAGGAGAAGACGCAGAAAGAAGATCATCTCCGAATGCTTGCGCAGAAGGCTCGAGAGGAGAGGGCCGGAGCGGGAAGAAGAGATTCGAGAACATCAAGATCGCGGTCTCGCAGTTATAGTGAGTCAGAGTCGGAACGATCTGGAAGCGAGGAAGAGGAGGTTAGAGAAAGAGAGAAGATGCGGCGGGAAAAGATGAAGGAGGAAGAGCGAAAATTCAGGCAATCACGAATGGGCGCGGAGAGAAAACTACAAGTGTTGGCCCGTGAGCAAGGGCGGGATATCTCAGAGAAGATGGCCCTTGGTCTGGCAAAACCTACGCAATCTACAGAAGGCATGTTTGACTCACGGCTATTCAACCGCACCAGCGGATTCGATTCCGGATTCAACGAGGATCAGGCGTATGATAAACCCTTATTCGCTGCTCAAGATGCAGTCAATAGTATCTACAGGCCGACACATAACATAGACGAAGATGACGACGAGGCAGCGGAGGCGGAGCTAGGTAGGATTCAGAAGAGTAATCGCTTCAGCGAGGCCCTTGGGAGGGGGACGTTCAAGGGCGCTGCTGATGTAGAGGTTAGTGCACTCAGGCAAGATTATAGAGACAGAGCTAATTCAGTAAATCAGGCGCGAGAAGGACCAGTGCAGTTCGAGAAGGATACAGGCGATGTATTCAACGTGGACGAATTCCTGAGTAAGGTTGGCGAAGGCTCGAGTAAGAGGGAGTATGGACTACAAGAAGGTGACGAGAGAGCACCGAAAAGAGCGAGGGTGGATGAGGACGAGGATTAATACATGTGAAGGCGTTTTTGGTGTAAAAATGGCTTTGAGAGCATGAAATCGGGTCGTTACTGCCAACTCCTTGGTTAACACAGGATACTCGAAGAATGAGATCATCACAACCCCTGTGAAGTTTCGTGTGTGGGGAGCTCTGCAGTGCAGAGAATATTCAAGCTGGCCCCGATCATCTAGTTCTTCCCTTGGATGAACATACAGTACAATGAACACTACTATTCATTGGGAGATCGAACCCCTGTACGAGACTTTGTACACATCAGATATCTAAGAATCCGATGCAGACTGGGAATAGATCCCGTAATGGTGCTATATAAGCCATAGAGTAACTGCGTCTCCATTTTGAAGGTTTTTTGTCACCGTTTATTTTATTCTTTGTTTCCTCCAACTTAGATTCCACGTTGCAAACCGCTTTCGAGATTTGTGGTTGTCCGGACGCTAAATATTATTCTGAGTATATCATACCCGTTATATCGACGTCAACCCAAAATTTGATTGCTCTACTGAAGAAGAAGGGGTATATCTAGTTTAAATACGGAGTGAGATGTGTAGGGCTACCAATCTCTAAGCCTAGAGAAGTTGGGTGTCAAGCTTGTTTTCTAGGGATATTATACAAGACGATATGATTATGTTGCTACGAGTTGGTTGTAGAATGGGAGGGTATCACGATCGTCAGGGTTTATGGAGAGTGCTAGCACAGTTCTCTAAACAGCCAAGAGCATGCAAATATATAATATGCTGCCACGAAAACTCACCGTGTACTGCAATTTGATAACCTTTCCACCTAAAAACGTTACCTAAACGCCAACCAGAGGCAGGTAGCTGTTCAACAAGTAATTGTAGTTGAGATTAATACTTATTCTACAGGTCTATCTTATTCATTCTCAATCCCTTTCATCTATAAAGCGATAACCGAATCATATAAAGCCTCCCTGGCAGTGTGTATAGTATCCCAAAACGCCGATCAATGCAACGCCTGGCCAGTATATAGCCCGTTCTAAATATATTACACGCCATTCCACACTCGATTTTTTATCGCACGTCACTTTAGTCGCTCTCACTTGGTCTGCGCATATAGCTGTCGATCGCCAAACTAAACGCCGCGAAACCTGCGCACCCAAATGCTGCGGCTTGCGGTCCAGCCGGCGCCGCCAACGCTCCTCCAGTGATGCAGCCAGCCAGAACACCATTCAGCAGGTCGTTCTTCGCTCGGTATCCTTCGATGCAGCACTCCGTGCCCGCGAATATCGCGCCGACTTTACCGAAGTTCCGTGCTGAAGAGTATGATCGCGAGCCCATGTCCTTCAGACCTCGACGAAGCTGTTCGCGCAGGGGGAGCGACTGCAGGGCTGCGGCATTAGGATTCGTGGCGAGGGGCGTATCGTATTGCATCTACAGTTTAAGTGTTAGGAGACGTTGGAAGGGATTGGTGATAGATTCGAAAGAAAGGGGACGAACAGAAGCCATGAAGAGACCGAACGCCCCGCCTAGAGCGAAGCCCATTACGCCAGAGACGGCAGTTTTGCCCGGACAGGATTCCATAAGCGCTTGCATCTGTAAGTTTGAACGTTAGCTTTCTGAACGGTTGCTTATGAAGTTGGAGTTTCTTTTCCGGATGTCTCGTCGCCCGGATTGGATTGCTCTGGGAACTAATTTCAGACATACACTTTTGACGGCAGCCATGGTTTGTGCATCTGCTCCTTGCGCATTTCCCCCGGGAGGGGTAAAGACTGGCCCATTCATCTTAGCTGAGCTGTATATTTGTTCGAGTATTGATAAAGGAGGGCGAGGTTCGGGTTGCGAGCTGTTATCTGAGAAAATTCCTGTTCCGAAATATTCCCGAGCCGTTTTCGCGAGGCTGCAGATTTTCAGGCCATAAGGGGCAAGGCTGGGAAACTTTTAAAGCAAGGCTGCGACTTCCAAGATATGCTTTGCTCCTTCCCTCCTCAAGCCAAGTCAATCAATTGCTTTGTACAATATCTACTATAAAACCAGAACTGGTTTATGCTATCATGTCGAGCACACCGCATCCTGAATCACATATACAGCAGAGGCTCTCCGCGACGATTCTTGCGCTGGGTCTAAACAGAAGCACAGCGGAATTAGATTTCCTCCACATTCAGTTCACAAAATCCATTGAGGATGGATGTCACTGCGACTTAGATGCAAGCCCACTGACAGGGTTAAGTTTACCGACGGACAAGTCAAGAATGTCTCCGCCTTCTTCTTCACAGGATTTAGCTGTCCGAGCTCAATAGCGTTCCCTCTACTAGTGGAACCTGATGGAAAATAGAGTCGTCAGAACTACTCAGCAACTCGATACTCAGAGGCTATGGCGGCACAATTCAGTAAAGTCGTCAAATACTTCATACGAATCTAGCCGCCTGCAAGCCATATTACTGTACATCGGAGACTATCGGAGAGCACAGCCGGCGTGGAATTAGTACAATGCATACCGCAGTTACTTAGAGCCTGTTTCCATGGATCAAGGTAGAGCTGAGGGGTAATTGACCTTTTTGGCCAGGTTTTATGTTAAGGCTGCGTCCTGCTGATCCAGTTCACAGCTCAATTCATCGGCATCTCTCAAATCTCCATTTTTCTCGTCACCAAGTACGAAAATAACTCAGAAATGCAGGTTGCGTACATCATTCAGCATCAACTTTCGACGTTGGTATTTTAGCTCCAATACTAGGATCCAGTACAGGCTGTAAATTCCGTTAACATGGCAAAAAGAGGCTAGAGGTTGTCATGTCTATAGCCAAGCGAACTTTAAGAGAGGACGCGATTCCACCTTGTCGTCTTGCCAGAGTCAACATATTAAATCCAATAGTTAACGGGACAAAGCTTCCCGCTCTGCCCATAGAGGAAGCAAAAGTAAGATACTCTTATTTTTTTTGGAATTACCAGGAATAGTCCCAGAAGCAGACAGAGGTTCGAGGTCTCAGTATTGAACTAACAGAAGATAGTCGGGGCATGAAAATATGAGTCCATTTCTCACCGAAGACCATGATGTCGAGCATTGCGAAAATGTGAACTCGGAAGAAGGTGAGCTGAAGGATGAGGAGCAATGGAGTCATCATTATACCCCTTAGTCATTTAGTAGTCCCCTTTCAATGCAAGAAAATTCTATGAACAGTGAGAATCAAGCGTATAGCCCACTCACTCATTTATGATTCAAGCATCTCTATTATCATTACCAGGGATTTATATGTCCCCTTCTAAAGGTATTCTAGTCTAAGACATAACTTCTGCTGTAAACCTCCCACGCTTTCTAATGCTCGGTCCACTGCTATGAGTTAGAGGGCGATAATAATATGTCTGTATGGGACAAAGCTTACTATATGTAGAAGCAAAACGGTATTGGAATCAAAATTACTGCAATAAATCCTAGAAGACTGCTCGCCCAGGGTATGCCTAGATTATGGAACATCGGGTTCACAAATAAGGGAAATACCGCAGCGAACACGGACCGTAAAAAGGTGTTGGCGGCGACAGCGCTCGCTGCATACTTTTGAAATGTGTCGATAAGGTAGTTCAGTGCCGCTTGGAAGATGGTGAAGAAGCCGAAGCCCATGCAGAAGAGTCCAATGCAAGGAGCGAACCAGAAGATGTCTCTGTTGGATGTCCACCCGAAAATAAATAAGCCGGCAGCAAAAAGCACGGATCCAGCCATCATGGGAGGAAGGCGTGCCTCGGGCACTGCTTTGTTACCATTCTGATGAAACCTCTTAGTGTAGAAATTGTTGTTTCTAATCGGTCAGCTATGTATTAGAGGGATGAAAGGCGACTTACAGAACATTAGCCCCGCCTCCAGCGAAAGTTCCTAGTAGTAGGGCGAGGAAAGGGAGTTGGGAAATGACTGGTCCCCATTGGCGCTCTTCTGCAAACTGAATGGGAATAGCAGCCAGACAACTGTGACAATATTAGTGCTTGATAAGCAGGAGAGGGCGAGTAACCTACAGGTATAGAATTCCATAGCAGAACGAGGCGTACAGAGCCACGAGGAAGCAGATGGGAGTAGCCAATAGCCGGAATGGGCGCATCAGGAACTTATTTGCCAGCTCTGTGACACTCACATCCCATTCCTCGTGACGAGCATGTAAGGCCCAATTCCCCGACTCGTGGCGCAGGCGACGAGCTTTAGCTACAAGAAGAACTGGCCCATAAGTCTCATCAAGGACGATAACGTCGAGCAGGAGGAAGAACATCATCATGATGCCCGTAAGATACTCAGTCCATCTCCATCTCAAGTAGCTCGATACTATTGCGCCACCAACAATTGGCTGTAGAAATATTAGCGAACGTGCTAAATTACTTTCTTCTGCGGTGACAAAACCTACCCCAAGTGTAGGACCTCCAACAACAGCAAAGGCATATCCGACAATGGCCGTGCCTCTTTGCTGCGGCGCCCAGATGTCTCCAAGCACGCCTCCGGTGTTTGTGACTGGAGCTGATCCAAATAGTCCAGCGAAGAACCTCGTTATTAGGATAGTCTGGATATCTTTTGCGCTGGCCGTCCCAAAAGAGAAACAGGCTGCAATAAAGTAGGGTATGAGAACAGCTGGTTTCCTGCCATATCTATATCTGAGTTAGAAAATTGTTGGGTGCTTCTCAGCATGTGATGAGGTTAACTGCTCTTTGAATGGATCTATTAATCCATTGGAATGGAGGTTGCATGTTACTGCAAAAGTTTAAAGCTCATGAAATGCACCTACACTTCGCTCAAGGGTGCCCATAACAAAGGGCCCAAACCAAACCCCATAAGCAAGAAAGATAATCCCAGCAAACTAACCTCCGTACCTACATGATATTGGCTCGCAATTTGTTCGACGGCAGGACTGTATACGCTACTCGCCCACGTCGCTCCCATAGTGGTCAGGCCATACAGCAATGTGGTGACAACCTTCTTCCTAAACGGCCAATTCAGGGGATGATAGGGATCCTCCGGGCCATCGAAGTCGACGATCTCGGCCTCAGTGGTCTTGACATGGGCCAGAGGGTGAGAAAAGAGGTTGCGGCGGGTGTTCCTCCGGGTAAGTGACTGAGTGCGAGTTACCCGGTTGCGAATGGGAATTGTGCCATTGGCAGGAGAGGAGGATGAGGAATGCACGGACTGGGCTTGTGTGTCTTGTTTCTCTAGGTCGGGGCCATTGTACTCGGAGTTGGATGATTCGACTAGTTCTGTATCTTCTTTCGTCTCAGCCATTGACATCGGGCAAGGGGTGCGGGTTGCGGGTGGCAAAGCTTGGCTAAGTTGGAGCGTGGTTTACTATGCCATTGAATTGGGGTAAAGTGGGAGTATATATATACAAATAGGTCCGAAGAGCGGAGTACTCCGTAGATATGATACATATATACAAATAAAACGCGTCAGTGGCAAGAAAAAGGAGGAATGGGCTCACTTGAAGAAAATACCGTACAAAAACCCCCACTGTTGCCGTGTTACCGCTCTCCATGCCGCAATTCGGGGATGGCTGCTTCCTGGTGAGGGATCTTTACACTATTTCCGTTTTACTTAAATCCGTGGACCCTTTACTCACTTCTTATTCCTGGCTTATTCATTTGTGTTTCTGTCCATTCCTACACTACACTACTTCCTAGCAACTTTGTGGCGCCTCACAGTGAGCTCCCAACTCTCATCAACTCGCTCTCCTTAGGCATGCCAGCCCACTTTGGTAAATCGTCCTGGATATCCACTACTCGCTCCTTATAAAACATGTGGCATCTATCCTACAATCAATTATTCATTCCCTTTCCATGCACAACAGTTCCCAGTGTAGATATAAACTCACCTAGCAGCAAACTTCCCCATCTGTTCCTCATCCTTAAACTCGATCAACTCAGGGAAAATCAAGGCCATGTTCCTCCCCTCATCCATAATAGGGGAGCCGCAATACGCGCACGAGACTTTGCAAGGTAGTTCATGTTCCGCCACATTCCTCCCGCTGCTGTAGAACTTGAGTCCTATGACGCCATGCACGAATCTCATATCTTCTTTGTGTAAAATGGCTGCCCATTGGAACGGGGCACCTATAAGAGTGAAGAAACGTTAGACAGCTCTCACGTAGGATGGCGCAGGGAGAGGCTGGACTACCATGCAATACTTGGCAAGTTCGACAGTGGCAGAGCTTGGCATCAAGTGGTGCATCGCGACCTATCTGGAATTTGATGCGCCCGCAGTGGCAATGTCCGATGTGCACAGCCGTGAAGGGAGGCTCTTTAGATGGCTGCTTATAAGGGGCTTGGGACTTCCACGAATTGTCCGTTTGATTGTGGTCACTAGAAGGGACGGGCATTCTAGGGAGCGAGGAAAATTAGTAGATTGTTGCGAAAGAGTGAAGAGTGGGTAGCAGTGTACAGTACCTGAGAGCAGGTAATAAAAGTCTTAGGCTTGGGCGAGTGCTGCACGACTGGACAAACGCAGATGAGTTGTTCTGGTGCATTTAACTATTGCACTTAACGTTATCTACAATGTGGTCACCTGTGCTTTGGTCGAAAGACTCCATCCATCCAGATGGAGCTGTTCCTCCTAACACAACCACTGTACAGTACACTGACATCGTATCTCCTGGTAGGTTACTCGGGTATTGGTGTTGGTTCGATGGCGAAATGACGTCAACTAACTTCAGATCATGTGATTACCCCTGAATTCCCCAGCGCCGAAAACCCAGCGGCGGCCCGATCAACCAGTTCGTGTATAGAAGAGAGCCAAGTATAAATCTCAGCTACAGCCCCTTCACTGCCCCTTGCGTTTTTGATGAATCAGTTGCTTGCTAGAATCTTTGTCGAAACCGAGGACATCTGTTAGATAATCCAGGCTAGAATCACTCAGTACAGTTTTCATGCACGTAATACGAAAAGACTCACCTCGATTCGTACACGAGCTTTTCCTTCATCTCCACGAGCTGTCGTTGGCAATCTTCCAACTTCATAGCTCGCTTCTTCGGTGAGACTCTTTTCACAACCATAGTGAAGAGCCCAGACACAGGTCTATGATCTGATACTCGAACCTCATGCCGCCGGTAGTCCAACTGCTTGATCCGATCCCGGCCCCGGTACATGAGACGATCACACCAGGCTGGCGCTCGTTTCTTCTCGCTCGTATCGTATGTGTCGGTCCCTACATCGTACTTATAGGTGGGCGCGAAAGTGATTGGGAGCTCGGTAAAAGCGCGTAGTTTAAACCAAGGATTTTTCCTCCTTGTTGCCAGTAGCTGGTCTCTTTCGAGTAGCTTGCTGAGATTGTTTGCTTTTACAGCGTTGACCACTGTATCCCTGCCCATTGTATCGATACGGTAGTTGAGATCTCCGTTTATGACACAAAGTTCATGGTCCATAATCATACTTCCGTCACCACCTCCGATGAAGCTATCTTGTCGGATATTCATGTCCTTCTCTGTGGGCAGTATTGTACTCTCAAGAATTAGTGAGATATCCATATTACGATCCTTCGTTTGTGTTTGGCCTGCTGCAAGATGGCAGTTGACGAAGCACATGGAAGTGTCATCCAAGAGGAACCGAACAATCAAAGCGCCCTTGATTTGTCAGTGTGCACTACATCTGTGTCCGAAGGGTCTAACCTTATTTCCATGCAAGCCACCCATTCCTCGTTTGACTTCGCCTCCATAAATACTTCGTATCCGTTCTCGCAGGGATGCTCTCACAAAGATGCAAGTGAACAATCCGACTAAGCTTGATGTGTGCAGAAGGTGATATAGTTCATCCCTAGGCATGAAATCATCTAGACAGCGAGCCAAGAAATCTCGCCAATCTCGGTACTGGTGGCTCATGTGCTCAGGCTCCAAAGAATCTTTTTTCTTGGATTTAAAGAAGCTTTCTGCAAAATGTCAGCAATGCTAAAGTCAGATAAATATCTCGCATACTAGCTGTTGTCTTCTTGTCTTCAAGGTCGACAAGCTCTTGAAATCCAAAGACTAAGATATCAGGGCAGTCGCTACTCTGAAGGAGATCTTTGAAGAATCTATTATCCAGCTCTGAATGCTGGAGATGATAAGGAGTCGATGCACCTGCATTCCAAGTCATAACCAAGGTCTTTATGGTCTGGAGATCGCAGAAATCGGCCTCCTGCGACTGCATTCGGTTTTCTGTAACATTATTAGGGCTATTTAGTACTGATGATATTTGTGACTTACCTATCCAGTCATCTTGGAGCAATCCATCCCACATCCGCAGCATGTTATCTTGACCTAAGGAAATAACATGCGCTCGGTCTAAGAAGTATAAGCTACTCTTATCAGCCACAAGGCTTATAATAGGTTCGTGATGAGCCCGCCAATCCTTCTTAATCAACCAGGGGTTCGTAGTAGTATCGTAGACATAAATCATCCCGGTGCTGAATCCAGCCCAGAGATTACCGCCAATGCCAGCGAGGGAAGTGATCTTGTAAACACTAACGTTCACTAGGCCCAGGCAGGAGTGGTCGATGGTTGAGTATATGCTGACTTTCCCATCAACGTGGCCAAAGTAGATTCGATCGGGTTGAGTGCTGAGTGTGGTACCTGAAGTTACATCTCCAGCATTAAGCTGACTTAGCGGTCGCTGCAGAAGTTGAAAGGGTGCTTTTTCATCCATTGAAAGTTTAAAGATCCGTATATCCTTTCCCGCTGCATGCCAGAGGTTATCGCCAATCAACACAGAGAATGTGTGGCCCTTCGGCACCCTGAAGCTTGCATGGGGATTGCTGAGACTTGGCTCGCCAGTCTGGTCTGGGGCCCACAGGTGTAATGTTCCACCATCATCCAGAGTCCACATCTCATTCTTATGTCTGTAGATCTTAATTATTTCACGTCGGTTATGAGCATTGGCCTTCGACGCTACGACGTCTTGTGTGCGAACATCTACTTCCGTAATATCGCCAATGTTACTACCAAGCCACAGTTTGGTGCCTTCATCATTGATATCAGCGGTAGGCTTGAAAGCTACAGATATCATTTTGACACCCTCAACATGAGCCATGTTCATTACCAAATCGCCATCGAGTAGGCTCCACACTCTAGTCATGTGGCCAGATGTGCAGATATACTCCCCACATACGTCGTAAATCCGAGTCTCATACTTGGTCGAGATCTCATGCGCGCCTTGTTTCAAATACGGAGGGCGACGATTAGAATTAGAGGAATCAGGGTACTCCATTGGGCGCTGGTCCACATCTTCCTTCGAATGTGATGCCACAGGTGCCATGGTCATCGATCTTCGGGGGTCAGAAGAGGACACTGGAGAAGCAGGAGGTCTGTACGGCATAGTATGTGATCGCTCTGGGGTGAGATCAACAGTCATTGAACGTCCATGCAGCCTTGGTGGAGTTGGTGACTGGGTGGTTGGGCCTGACACTACTCTTATTGGTGCCAGCCCATTGTCAGAACTGGGTGGGCGTGACCTATCCAACGATGCTCGCGCGGGAGGCGGCAATAAGGTAGTTTGCGAAACAATTCGTGGCTTCATAATCTCTACCTGTGGCCTGCTTGGTGGTCTGCTTGGCAACGGCGGTCTCCCATCACCTGTAAGCTGCGGGGTAATCACACCCCGTCCTCTGGTATTCAGTTCCTGATCATTACGCTTGCTAACAATCAGTCGCTGCGGAGGTGGCATAAGCGGCTTTGAATGGACCGGAGTCGGTTCGATAGTTGACTTCGGTCGTTCTGGTAACATCGGGGGAGGTGGCTCAAATTCGGGGCTGCCTGGTGGTGTACTAAATGGGGAAGACTTATCCTGTGAATCATAAATTGGCGCAGGGTCAACCTTCAGAGACATCGGTTTGCTGGCTATCTTAGGCTTCTCAATCCGGTTGACAGCTGGTGGGGCAGGCTTAACAGCTGCATCTCGTCTAAGTTCCCCAGACCTCCGAGGTGGGGGAGGTGATGGTGGCTGCGATCGAGGCAGAGACGGGGACCTGGCTGGTTCAAGACTGGGAGTGTGTGGTCTGCTTGGAATCTTGAAAGGTCTGGGGGAAGACGTTCCTGAGGTCGAGCCATCGGCTGACAAGTAAGCAGACGTATTCGCCAAGTGAGGAGTTGCAGTTCTAGTTTTGACAGGGGATAGAGGCGCTTGAACTGTCACTGCAGGAGCGATTGAAGACAAGGGTCGCGGAGGTCTATATCGAGTTGGAGAAGGTGACACACTTGTAGAGTTGTGCCTTTGAGGTGGCTGGAGCATCCTGTCCGCTGGTTCTGCAACTCTGCCTCTGCTGTAACTGTTATTCTCTCCTGTGTGAGGGGTTGTCTTCAAAGGATCTCCACTGCGAGTAATTTGACCTTGTGGGTTGGAGGATATGGAGCTCGGAGCAGGAGCGCGCGGCTTCGCCTTTGCCATCTGTTCGAAGTGGGAAAGGAGGGACGAGACCGGCTTCTATAAGAATTAAATTAAAATTTGCATATAAGGCGTAAATGTGTTGTAACGCACAATTGAGGAGCCATCTAGACTCTCATCCTCGAGATTTCCCATTTCGAACAGTTCTGATGCGACACAGATGGTAAATCCTATGTGCCCATTTGAGGAGCGGTCATGTAACCATAAGACTCAAGATCGAGCGGATAGAGGTGGAAGAGGTAAGAGACCGATCCGTCGCTGAAGTTCGAGTTCTAGTTCAACCAAGTGGGGGTTCATAAGGAGGGGAGAGATCGCAATCATAAAGAGCGTGACTGTGCAGCGAATGATGTGGTTGGGAGCTCTCTATGTTCCTGTCGTAACTGCGCAGTTATAAGAAGGTCATGGTCGATCGGTCCAAAGGAGATCCGGGTTTGTTTGCACTGTAGCCAGATCTCCAGAGGCTTGAGCAAGAGAATGTCGTTGCCCAAGACACTTTTAGTTATGCTGGGAGATCTTCGGCAACAGGGTATCACGGCAGACTCCGCTGTCCGGGTGGTGGCGGGAGAACTTTCTATTATACGAATCGACTTTCGTATACAACTCTGGGGTGTGCCATCAGCTTATTGTTGTGATAATATTATAAGAGAAGTTCTGACACTCACATCAATCTTGATAATCGACTCTCCTCCGGTCCAAGAATTGTTGACAGACTTTACACCGCAAGGTTGAAGTGGCAAGATGAATACCGTAAGAACCAGACAACGACGGCCTCGCCCTACCAAGCCTCAGCGCTGACGACGAGATATTTTAGGTCAAGTCATTCTGGTACGAACATCATATTTCCGAGCACGGTATGCATGGGTTAACATTGACATTCTGCTCCTAGGGTTGGCTGGGGTTCCCTATGTATTGGTACGCATGGATATTGGCAATGGCCCCAAGCAGGTGTTAATGGTCCCTCTAGCTGGTGGCGGTGCATACTACTTCGCAAAGAAATCGATTAATGCCGATAGAGCAGCTCGTTTTGAGGCGGAGCAGAGAAAGAAACAGATTCAACAATCGCTCGAATATTCAGATGGCCAGGGTTCTACCTCTCATACAAATGGCGGTCCTGTGAGATCAGACCACTCAGGCTCCCCAAGCCATGAATCGACGTTAGATCCGGCTGCCACAAGCCACGCCCCGCATACTGAAGGCCAGAGATTGAGGGAGAAGAGTAAATACGAGACGGGTGAGCCGTTCAGGTCGAAAAAGGGAGACAGATTCAGTTGAAGGCTAGGCATTGTAATACCGAGCCAGCGCTTTCTACCATCTCAAGGCATACAAGGAGGATGCAAGATAGCTGCGAGCTTGGAAAGTGGGTATGGATTGGAAGTCGCTCATCTCCGCGGTTGATTTGTGTGTGATTATTGGTTCTGGACAGCAATATCAACGGGCAGGAAGCACTTGTAAATATGACGTTCGAGATGAATATGTAGTATATAATGAAAGGAATGATAGATTGTAAAGCTGCCCGTATTGCGTCCAGTCCGCCAAAGTCCATTGGCACCTGCGTTGATCTGATGCAAACATCCACACCCTTCGTTAATTGCGGCTCCGATGATTTTGTCCACAACCGAGCCTCAAAACCGCATCGCCAACTTCAACCATCAACGACAAAATTGACGAAACCACCGCCACCCACTGGGACACGTGCAGGGCAATATGGCGTCACATCAGCTCGCCATTGCAAAGGCCACTCTCTCTGCTGGCCTCTTGAAGCCCGATCCCACGTCCTTGCATCGGGAAGATATTGCGCACTTCCACAGCCTCCTCGATTCCGCCATCACGCGTTGCACTTCCACAAACGTCCAGGTTTGATCATGCACTCTTAATTACGTTGTCAATGCGATGGCTAAATGGTCCATGAGGATAGAAATGCAAACAGTGGATGCTAGAAAACATCATTCAATCTACTGGCAGGTTTAGCGCGCTGGGGAAATATTTGATTGCTCTGGCCACATCCTTTGCAGATACGCAGTCGCAGCCTGCCACAGAAATGCGCAAACCCTCGAGCAAGAGGAAACGCCTCCACATTCTCTATCTCCTAAACGATAACCTCTACCATGCAAAGTATCGAGCTGGCGATGCGTCGGTCTGCAGCAAGCTCCAACCCATACTTGTCGACCTCTTTGGCAGCGCTGCTTCGTTTACGAATTGCCCCAAACACCAACGTAAGCTTGCAGATCTGCTAGATTTGTGGGAGGAGATGGATTACTACTCCAGGGAGTACATCAATAAGCTACGCGAGACGATCAAGAATGCTGCAGAGGCTGGTGGCTATATTGGAGGTGGCTCTCCGGAAGATGAAGCTCACGGGCCTTCGATTAAAATTGCAAAGTCGGCTCCATACGTGATGCCAGCCATGCATGGAGACCCGTCGACGCCATGGTATGATTTACCAGCTGGAAATCTCATGCCACATATAGTCCCGAACTCCACGAGACCCATCAACCCAGACATGATAAAGCCCCTGCAGTTTGTGGCTGGGCCAGCTGACGAGACACTTGTTACAGCAGTGAAGAGTCTGTTGGAGGACGTGAAAAGTATCTTTGGGGGAGAGACGGATTCAGACGAAAGACAATCCTGGGATATCGACAAGCTTGGTCAGCCGATAGTTCTAGACGAGATCACCGGGGAAGTTATCGACGGCGAGGGATACTACGGCTGGTCTCAGACGTTCTGCGAGAAGATGAAGAGGCGCCGTAAGGGGCTTGATAGGCCAGATGGCGATAGGGACCTAGCCCGTACAAGTCGAAGTAGGAGCTCGAGCCGAGGGAGGAAGAGGCGACGGTACAGTGGCTCAGATGGATCGAGTTCAGCTGGCCTCAGAGCTTCACGTCGGCGAAGCGACTACAGCTTATCCCGTACTCCTTCTCCGGCTGGCCGTCGGGGTACGAAAGGTGGCCGCTCACGCTCACGCTCGCCATCGAGAAGTAGAACATACTCTAGATCTCGATCACCGGACAGTCCACGGCAGGCCGATGCCAGGTCCTTCCAGCCGCCCCCTGATCGACCCGAGGGTTATCCACCGAACCTGCCTCCACCATTTATGGCGCCAAGTTCTTTTCAGAACGGATTCAATCCTCCCTTTCCACCACCACCACCTCCCCCTCCTAACGCAGCTTATTCTGGCCCAGGGCAACAGCCATATGGTTCATGGCCTGTGCCACCGCCCCCCTTCCCAAACGCCCCGTGGCCGCCACCGCCTCCACCCCCGGGTCCTGGTAACTTCCAGCAGTCGCAGGGTGGATTCCCGCCGCCTCCGCCAGCCCCGGGAGGGTGGTCACCTCCGACGCAACAGCACGGCAACGGACGAGGATACAACACCGGATGGAACAGTCATCGGGGTGGAAGGGGAGGTCATCGGGGAAGGGGATGGTCATAACACGGCAGACAGACTGCTGGATAATCTTCAATCGGCTTGGTAGAACGCCGGATGAAATAAAAAAGAAATATCAAATAAACTTCGCCATCTCACCTTACGTAGAATAGAAGCAGTGAGCAGAGAAATGCTGTGAGACCCAATAGCAAGCTTGTAGCGACCTTACGCGCCTGCCCCCCACACGTCTGCTTCGTGATAAAGCGGAGAACCCTGTAGGCCTTCAGATGCAGAAACTCCATATACCCCGTCCCGGCTACATCGAGTATACCGGCGAGACAACAAGATCCTAGGGCCTACGAGCCACGAGCGACGCAATCCCATGCGTGAAATATCTTAGATCCCTTCTCATAATTTCGAGGAATCCCCGCTGGCTGGCGTCCGGCCAGCACGGGCTTCGCAGCGCAGCGAGTCGGGTTCGTCCACATTTTTTTGCATCACTATCGCATATATTTGCGAGCTGCACAGATGTCTCTGCCCAAATGCATGAAGTTCCAGATACAGACGGCTCTTGCCCCCCCTGCATGAGATCCCGCCCGCCATCAATCACGAGGGCCGAGAATTGTGACGTTGCCCCGCTATGGAGAGATGAACAGCAGCGACAGGGCAACGGCTGCGTTCAGCTCCACGCAGCTTTCTACGTCATAATCGACAACCCCCGGAAGTCCCTGGCGATTGAGAACCCCTTTCAGAGGGGAAAACAGCTGCGGGGGCCGGGATAAGGAGAGAGGATCGTGAGGGAAGTGTGGCGTGCACCGAGGTCCATTCTATCGTGGCTCTGGGAGTTTGTTGTTAGCTGCCCGGCTACTGGGGGGACCATCCCACCTTGGGGTGACGGCATATCATGGCGTCTAAATAGGAGCTTCACTCTTATCTGCCCCTCCAAAGTGGGAAGACTACGCTTTTTTCACTCGCTATGATCTGTTATGTTCATACCAAGTGTCTAAGCACACCTGGCGGAATACCCACTCCGGTATAGCCGGCCTCGCAGGCATGCTGATTGCGCAACAGCAAGAGGCCTGTCTGTCTCCATCTCCCTTTCTTTTGCTCGCGTCTTTCAACCACCCCGCCAGCACGCGGTTTGCGTGTGAGATGGTCAGCGTCAGCATTCAAGTCGCCTTGTCAAGCTCAACTCACGACAACCCAGCTCAACCCAGCTCTGGCTCATGCCAAGCTCTCCTAACTCAATCTAGCCCGAGTCAGGGCTCATCCCTTCTCACGCCATCTCACCACCCGTCCTCCGTAACCACCAACGCGCACAGCGCGGGGTCTTGGCCCGTAACACAGGCCGGACCCCGCCAGCCATTTACCCCCCACACAAAGTCCCTGTAGTGTAGCGCTGTAGCAGAAGAGCCCGCCCCAAGGACCCAGCCAAATATCATCTTGCACCGCAAGCACGACGACGCACACCATCCGGCACAGAGACAAACGTGCTGGACGTCCCGGCCATCGCGATAAGCCCCCCATAAGAAGACCCGGAAACCCCCCATCCAACCCCACAGAACAACCCGCGACAATTATTCCACGCGTACCGACGAACCAACCCCCTTTGCCCCCTCTCTCTCACGCTGCAGTTGCCACTCTGCTTAAGACCTGCGCGTGCCACATTCCTCCCTCTCTCTCGTCTAGCTTACTCAGGCCTTGGGGGTCCTTTCTTACCTGTACGCAAGTCCAGGGATCAGCTGCATCTCCCACGTCCGACTTCCCCGTGTCTTGTCCTGCCGGGGCGTGGATGAACCGTCTATATTGACCTGGACCCCGGCCCTCACCATCTACTCCTCCTGGATCTCGTCTCGTGTATATATACATATATATATATATTGATTCGCCACCCACTTTCCCCTAAGAAGAACACGATTTACCCCTCTCTAGAGTCGAGACCCCGTCAGGGCGCTGGAGCTGTGATTTCCACCCCAAATTAAGGGTCTGCTGCAAGGCACTTCTGTAATCGAAGATTAGCCTGCATACCACCCCTGGTCGGGAACCTGGGCAAAGCTTTGCGGTGGAATTTCTTGGGCGGGAAGGTTGGAAGGATGCACGCGCAGATATCGTTCATTGTAAGTCTGAGCTGTTGATAGTTTATGCTATTCGCGTCCGCAGTTGGGGTTGTCGTCGTCCCGCTTGGGGATTTTGGCATGAGAAGTTTTGTCGAATATCGCCTGTGTCTTATCTGATCCATCTCTGCTATCATTTTTGTGACGTTTCAAATATCGCGAGTCCTCGATATACTTCTATCTCTTCATCTCATGGAGCCGTCAAGTGTGGCCGGGCTCGTCATATTCCACAAGCGCTCTCGCCATCGCAGGCTGACCTTCGAAGACGCTTCTGACCGTACGCAGGATGGGCAATTCAGCCTAATACATATCCCTCTATCGCTCTACTATGCTCTCCTTCAACCAATATTAAGAACTCTACTGCCCCCAGGCAGTCGAAGCCCACCCAGCACTAGCGAGCCTGAAGGACTTCTAGAAGGACTGTCTGTCGATAAGAAGCATGGGTTCCTCAACATCAGTGTAACACCAATCGAGTGTTCCGTTGTGTGTCATGAATCATGGGCCAAAAATATCTTTGAACCAGCTATTCGGCACCTGCCAAAAGATGCCGTCGAGCAGGTCTCCATATCCAAAGATACCTATATCGTCTTTTCCGTCAGTAGTGCGGGCATGGAAGCCGGGCAGAGGGTGATTGACCTGACGGCACCTCTCGCCATGGCCGGCATCCCCATCTTCTTCATCACGACCTACTACACAGATTTTATCCTTGTTCCTAACAAGGATCGCCAGACCGTCAGCCAAGCCTTGCTTTCCCGAGGCTTCAGCTTCTCCGAAGACGATTCCGCCTACGTGTCCCCTGTCTCGTTCTCTCCCACTCGCTCTCGCGGACCGAGTGCAAGCAATGACCCTCCTCCAAGCCCACCACCCTCAAGCGTATCAGAGCTTCAAGCTCGTACGTTTTCCCAGTTGAAGAAGAGGAACGTGGTCCCCTTCGTCGAACCAGGCCTGCATCTCATCCAGTGCTCCGGCAAAGAACTCCCCCGCCGAAACGGATATACGTCCCCGCCCAATGGCTCCAGCAACCACCATGAGAACACATGGCTGGAAAACATCGACCCGAAATTCTATGTCGGCCTTGTCTCTGCCCTCGTCCAACAACCAAAGTTCCTATCTTTGACCCTCGCACAGGACGATGCCCCGTCACTGCTCATCGATAAATCCCTTCTCTGGCTCTTTGGTAACTCTATTGCGGGTGACACTGACGGAAACCTCGTACCTATCTTCCTCGACCTCGTCGACCTGCCACTCGAGAGTACTGGTATCGTTTGCGGCGTCGCGGGCAAGCTGGTCGATGAGATGCAGCTGGAAGGAACGGCAGATCCGCAGGCCTCGGAGCTTTCGTATTTGTCTACTGCTCGCGCGGGTGCGGTCATCCTGAGCAGTGAAGCGAGTGAGGTGGCTCTGAGGGCACTATGTCCATTACTAGAAAAAGATGAGGAATCTTGAAAGGAATATTAGGTATCTGCTGAGTTGGGAGAAGGATACAGATGTTTCCTCTCTATATGTATGCATTTGAGGGCAGCGAAAATGGAATGGACGGGGCATTGCATTGGCTTGGAGGTTCAAAACTGCATGGCGGAGTTTCAGGGGGTTCCTGTGTAAGATAAAGATCTATTAATCTTGAATATAATTTGCTTTCGTGACAGTTCAGGTACATATATAGGTATATTATCATCGCTACTCGATATATTTACGATACCTAGAAATAGAGGACTCAACTAACGAATACTCATAGACGTTAACTCTTTCCAAAGGAGAAATATTTTCAAGATCTCCATATTCTTATACTTGAAGCCCTATATCTGTTCCTTCCAAGAATAGGAACTAAATAGAGTGAAAGTGGTGGGGGAGAGGGGCGAATAATTACATAAGCAAGCCATTTCGAATCCAAATCAAGACAACATATGTCGCGAACAAGTATTGACAACTGCCGTAGCATCCAAGCCCAGAAGTCTGGGGAATGCCTGCAAAAGATAAACTTTTGGTTCGTTAGAACGACAATTCCAGCGGTCTGTTCTTTTTCATTCGCCCGTTTAATCCACCCCTCGGAAAGCAAGAGGGGGCCAACTGATGACGTCTCCAACCCCTCTCTCATTTTCGCCAATTCATCATATTATCTCATATGACTGCCTAGTTGTGCTAAAGAACCTGATCTTGCTTGCTACCTTGCCTCACCCTCTCGTCATCTTATTCTCAGTTCCTTTGTTTCCTTTTAAAACAATTGTCAATTTTCACATCACACTTGCGACACCTAATTTGAAAACAAATACAAAGAAACTCAAGATGATTGATCCACAGCTGGTAGCTGATGCATTTAAGAAAACGACGACTGCGGTTCAGTTTCCGCCTCCTACATCTACTTCTGTAGCTCCAATTCCAACGATCATTCCGGATGTGCCTCATTTCGAGAAGATCGGGGATGCTGGGCATAAGACCCTCTGGGTGAGACAGACCCCTTATGTCCATACAAACATAGATCGTGCAATGTGTTAACGCCAATAGGTGATCTTCGTGGTCATGCTCCTGTCTACTCTTACTGCAGGCTTTCTAACATGGCGGATTCCAACCGTACGTTCCACCTTCGCCTCACTCCGCTTGGCATCTCTCCGTTTAAGGCAAAATAACCTAACTGACATTCCCACCTGTAGCAAAAACGCCTCTTCCACATCCTCACCACCTTCATCCTTGCCATCTCCGCCATCTCCTACTACGCCCAAGCCACAGGGTCTGGGTCGTTCTTCGTGCACCACGTCCTCACGATCCCGCACAAGCACCACATCCCAGACACGCATGAGCACGTCTTCCGCCAGGTTTTCTGGGCGCGGTACGTCGACTGGGCACTCACTTCTCCCCTTATAGTCCTCAATCTCGCATTCCTTGCGGGACTAGATGGGAGCAACATCCTCATCGCGCTGTTCGCCGACTGGGCGATGGTGTTCACGGGGTGGTTCTTCGCGTATGCGAATAAGGAGGGACAGAGATGGGGATGGTATGCGATGTCCTGTGTTGCGTTCCTGGTTGTAGTGCATAAACTTGGAGTGTCTGGCAGGAGGGCGGTATTGAATAAGGATAGGACGATTGTGAAAATCTTTGCGTGGATTGCGGGATATGAGATGATCGTTTGGGCGTTGTATTTGATTGAGACGGGTAAGCTAACCTCTTCTTGTGAATTGGCGAGGGAAGATTGGAGTGTCATGCTGACAGGCAATATCTAGCTATTGGAGACGGGGCCAGGAGGAGCACTGTTGATGATGAGATCATTGCCTTGGCTGTCATCGATATTTTAGCTAAGCCGATCTTTGGCTTCTGGCTTTTGTTTGCGTACACCAAGTACGTACCTTCCATTGAAGGATTCTGGAGCCATGGGCTTAGTAGTGAGGGCACATTGCGTCTTGACGAAGAAAGGGCTTAGTGGAGAGAGATTGAAGATAAATTTGATAATCAATATGGGGCCTGGTGCTTCGAGGGGCAAAATTGGAATGAAAGGAAGTCTGAATGGTGAACTGGAAATAATCATGGACCTAAGCTTTGCACACGGTCGTTTTGTCACTGGAAGGGATATATCTATGCATGGCACGGAACTCTGTTTTGAAATAGTGAAAAAGTATGAGCCGACAAAATAGCGAATACGGACAGATTTTCCCAATATTTTAATATTTTCCTCCTTTAAGGATCCTATATAATCTCTCTCTTCAGCCAACTTGCTCATTAGTTCTTTTATTTACACAGGGGTATCTTCCTAAATCCTCCTCTATTTTCCTGTCTAAAATCCATCACCTACGACTAGCACAATGTTGCCAAATATAGTCTCTAGTTTGCGGGTGGCGCAGGTTGCCCGAAGCTATTAAACATCCTCACAATTGCCTCCACTGCATCATCAGCGAAGAGGATCTTCTGATTCCTCAGTGTCTTTTTCATCTTTTTCTCCGTTCGCGAGAACATCTTCTCTTCATAAGCCTTCACGGCATCGTCCATTCCCTCCCCACCTTTATCTTTGTATGTAGTGATGATGTTGTTGGCAAGTTCCAGCGAATCTAGCATGGCTAGATTAACTCCCTCGCCAGCAAACGGTGTCATCAGGTGCGCAGCGTCGCCTACCAGCGTCACACCCTGAACGTGATCCCATCGCTGTCCAGGGTTGAACATGTACAACGGCTTCATCTCCACGTCGCAGACAGGGTCATGATTATCCTCGCAGGCAACACGGATCATTTCCTTCAGGATGGGTGCCCAGTCTGCGAAGAATTCAGGTTTGGTGAGGAGTTGCTGCCCTAGTGCTTGACGGTCTCTAGGATCGAGATTCTTTTCTTCAAAATATGCCGTTGAGGCAGATTGGATCATAAGGTAGAAATGCACGGAGTCCAGAGAGCCACGGTGGGTCATAATAGCTTTGTTAGAGCCTAACGCCCAGAATGAGCCCGTGCCAACTAATCTATTTAGGTCCGGGTAGCGCGGGAGGTGTGGGATAGTCATGCCGATGTAGCTAATTCCGCTGAAGTGAGGATGCACATCCGTTACCGCAGAACGCACGCGGGACCAGGCGCCGTCGGCGCCAATGACGAGGTCGAAGGTTGCAGGGTCCCTGCCTTGAAATGTGACTGTCCATTTCCCGTCGGAGGCAGTGCAGGAGAGGAGTTTGTGCTCCCAGTTTACCAAGGAGGGCAGTGACGAGAGAAGGAGATGAAGTAGGTCATTTCGAGGGACTTCAGGGCGAGTGCCACCGTGACCATCGTCTTGATATTTTAATATGCCGTCTTTCCCTGTGATGAGCGTCTCTTCCGTGCAAACCCCTGGTAGCTTTTGGTAGGCAGAAGTGAGGCCACAGGCTTCGAGGGCAAGCAACCCGGACTCTTCATGGAGGTCAAGGGAACCAGACGGGAGTGAGAGGAGGTCTGAAGAGGGTGCTGTGCGGAGATCATAGATCGTAAACGGAACATTGTTCTTGTGGAGGAGGGATGCGATAGTAAGGCCTGCTGGGCCAGCACCAAGAATGGCGATTTTGGGGGGCATTTTTATCTTTCTTGTTGCAATATATATATACGCACCAGCGGTATGTCTTTGAGAATTGACGTGAGACCGCTTGGATAAATTGTATAAAAGTTTATACGTTTTAAGAAGATTTCATGAATTCAGGTAGGAGGAGTGATTCGAGATACGAAGCACTTGACTTGATATCTGATATAAGGACGATGTAGATGATGTAAATGATGAATAGAATAGAGATAGAGATGAGCCTACTGTTGAGAGGATAGAGCATTTATATATTTTCGGGCATGAAAATGTAAAGATAAAGTTAATTTTGTTGCCTGGAAGCATCTCGGACGCTCATTCAATATTTCGGAAGCGAGTTGTTACCGAAATCACGTGAAATATTCCGGCTCCGAGAGTCACGCCGGGACAGCAGAGATGCGGCGAGGCTGCGAATGCAGCCAACCCCTGACAGTGGGCGCGAATAATAACAGCATCAATGATCGTTGTGCAGCCTCAATTTAACTCTCTATGCATTCTTGTCTAACTGGGCGCGCTGATCATGATCTCCGTGTCAGCCTTCCCCTCAAGGCTGGATTATCCAGCAACTACCGAGGTGGTTGTCGGCACAAAATGCCTTCCCTCTCTTACCGACGGGTCAAATCAAGATGGCAGCCGACGGCATCTTGATATATATTTTCTTGTTTTGATATGTATAGATTCTTTAATGATAACAGTTAAGTCGACATTGGAGAATAAATAATCAGACGCGTCATCATGCCTGCCCCTGTGTTGAGCGGAATCCGCGTTTTGGAATTGGCCAGCCTTGCACCTGGTACGAATCCCCACACTCTGGAGTGTTTGTTCTCTCACTGATATCTCTCAGCGCCTTTTGCAGGACTTCTCTTGGCCGATAATGGCGCCGCTGTGCTGCGCATCGATCGTGCAATCCCCAATCTTACCCATTCGCATGCTGCAGACGACCCTCCAGCACCGACCCCCGACCGCCTCACACGTTACAAGACCTCTATCGCGGTGGACATGAAGTCTGCCAGGGGTGTAAATTTCATAAAATCACTCCTTCCTACCACAGACATACTTCTGGATCCATATCGGCCTGAGGTGCTAGAGAACCTGGGATTGGGACCAGATGTGCTGCTCGGTATTAACCCAAGGTTGATAGTAGGCCGGATGACTGGATTTCGGCGCGACGGCAGATATAAGGACATGGCCGGCCATGACATCAATTATATTGCCGTATCCGGAGCGCTGGCGCTGTTTGGCAGGAAGGGCGAGAAGCCTTACGCGCCAGGGAATATTCTGGGTGATTTTGCTGGCGGCGGGGCGACTCTTTTTCAGGGCTTGCTGCTCGCATTGATAGAGAGAGGAAAGACTGGCAAGGGCCAAGTCGTGGAAGCAAATATGGTAGATGGGAGTGCGTACCTTACAACCTTTCCAAGAATCATGAGAAATTCCCCTGTGTGGGATCGGCAGAGAGGAGAGAATTCTTTGGATGGGGGGTGTCCATATTACGACACCTACGAGACAAGGGATGGAAAGTATATGGCCGTTGGAGCCCTGGAGCCACAATTCTTTGCAGAACTCCTGAAGGGGTTGGGACTTTCTGGAAAGGGAATCGAAGCGACTCGGTTGGATAGAGAGACCTGGCCTGAACTTAAAGCTTCCTTTACGGAGATCTTTAAACGGAAGACAAGGTCAGAATGGGAGAGGGTATTTGACAAGACGGATGCTTGCTGCACTCCAGTACTTGATTTTGATGACCTCGAAAACGATCCCAATAGAGAAGGCGACCAAAGGCCATCCGTTACTCTCCAAGACTCACCAGGCATCGTGATATCGAAACGTGACGGCTACGGTAGTGAGGGAGTCTATCCTGGCGAAGGTGGAGAGAAGACTTTGCAACAATGGCTCGGATGGCGACGAGGGGAACATTATGAAGTAGAAAACGGAGGATTAGTGACAAGACACTCCTCGAAATTATAATTGACTAATTGTTAATTGTTATTTTTGTCTCTCCTCCGCCATCTATCAACGCCGTCCGACTCAAATTCTATACCCTATTAAATCTCTAGTACCAATGAAACTAAAAATCCCTCGGTCGCTGCCAATGCAACGCCATATCTCTCAAGTTTTGCGCTACTAGCATCTCTTCCACACGATACACGTGCCGTATTCTAAGGAGGTGCCAGAGCTGAGAGCTGCTCCTTGACATGCCTGTTTATGGTGATTAGTTTTGAGGGTTGTCAATTCTTTTTTGAGACGTCCATACTCATTGTGAAGACATAAATCCAGAAGGAAGAGTTCTAGAAGGACTTGGAGGCGGATTTGGAGGAGGTGAAGGTGGATCGTGTCTCGACATGTTATTCAGGGACGGGACAACGATCTTCAGGGACAGAGGCGATCGCCTCATCGGCCCAACCGGCCTGGGACCCGGACAAACAAAGGGATGAGCGTGATCGGACATGACCGCCATGTTAAAGAGTATGCTTCAAACCGATCTTCTGACGTTCGAGAAAGTGCCAATTTTCGAATGCTGTAAGTCAGGCGAAAGTCAACGGTCAAAAGATCACACCGCTTATGCTCGTAATCTTTATATCCCAGACCTGCAAAACCCAACCAGAAAAGCAAAAGCAAAACGTGCTGTTCTAGACTTTACTCTCTCTCCTAGGTAGAAAAAATATTCCTTGAAACCGCAGCAGAAGGGAAAACAGCGATATGATAGATCCCACTCTCCGCTATATATGTAAATATGCCCCCACGAACACACAGATATGCAAGCAGCAAGCAAAGTAGCCTCCCAACCGAAATGAGACCCTACACAAGGGAAATTTAAACAAATAATTAAAGTAAAAGGAGAAGGAAGCTGAAAGGAAACACAGATACCATTGCCTGCGTGTGTGCGCCCCCTTTTTTTTGCTTTTGTTCCCAGCCCTACGGAAAGCCTTCCCCAGGGGGGGCGTGGGCGCAGGCCGTGTATCTCACTCACTACCTTGGTCTTACCACCACCGTATAGGAAGAAAAACAAAGAAAAAATTGTAATACGGATCCATCAATCCGTTCCGTTCCCCGCGTGGCCCATGTCCATGTCCATGCCCAAGGTTTGGCTCCCATGCCGCCATTCCGGAGATCCCCTTCTCCTGCACGACGCAAGGCTAGCAGAACGCAGGCGGCCGTGCGGGCGGGGAAGCGGAAAGGGGGAGCTTACAGTCTGGCCTTGATTTTACCCTCGAGAGGAGGAGGTAAGGCACCGTAGCGCCGCGGTATATAATTTGAAGGTAGGCAAGGCGGGGCCGGCAGATGGAGATGGAGGGGAGTTCTGCATGGGCGTTTGCCGGCGCGTGGGTGCTGACGGGTAGATGCAGGAGCGGTGTGGTTCTGCAAACATAATATGAGCGTGGTGGTAGAGAGCGAGAGGTTGTTATGGGCTTGGCCCGGCGGGCTAGCGGGTTGGAGGAGATCAATGGGTGGGATGCATGTAAATTGTCTGAGACGGCAGGGTGAACAAGGTAAAGGATTGGTGGGCAGTTCATGACATGATGTCGAGACTTTCATGGGGATCAAAGAGAACAGCCCAATGGCTCGGTAGGTAAATCTTTGCTTGCACTATCTAGAACGTTCTGAGCATGCGGAGTTGACAGAAAACAAAATAGCTACACAAGCACCGTTCCCATTCGCCTTATGCTTCCTACCAACAAGGTGACACGCCGTTTGTCCACTGCCACGATACGTGTCCACGTCATTACACCCGCCAGAAGAGGTATCGTATGAAAGAGATGCCGGGGATTAAGGCAAAGTACCAGCACACAAGATGCTGAAAGATCTAGACCAACAGGGTGGGTTTGTGGCAGCCCTGGTGGCCGGAGAGGGCTTCGGCACTGATGCCGGGATTCTTGGTTTCTTTATTGTATCTCGTTGACAATCTCGCTCGCACGTGATAGCGACTCGACCATTTGCTGGCACTCTTTCCTTCGGCGGATGGTGTAGTCACTCTCTTTGAGGAGCTCTTCCAAGGTATCTGTTCGGTACATATTCTCTAGAAGTTCTCGTTGCATCTCGTCCTTTGTGAACCTAGCAAGATTAGCTGTATGGTAGCCATCTTAGTGGGGCTTTCTTACTGTACGAGATTGAACATGATTGCCTTGGGCACCATATCAATCAGAGTCTTCTTGACGATGTTATAGTAGGAGTTGATAAGGAGTTCTGGAAAAAGTGAGCACATAACCATTAAGTTGGATATAACTGGACATACTGATGACTTCAACCTCCATAGACTCCCGCTCGGACAGAGTACCAGAGGCCTTGAGAACTGGGGGCGGTGCCTCCATAGCGGCCATCTTCTTCTTGTTCCTTGCTGTGAAGAAACTGCCGAAAAAGCTGCTATTATCGAGGGTCGCTTCATTTGGAGGCGTAGCTGCTGGCTGATTTGGTATTGGTTTACCTGTTTTTGGGTCGACTTGGACGGGCTTGCTGGCGCCGTGACGCTCATTGATTATTGCCATAGCCTGTAGCACAAGTTAGCGATTTCTTTAGTTAAGCAGGAGCGACTTACTCTGTGGCCATTCAAAAAGTCTGGATGTCCCGTGTTGATGTAGCAAGACTCCATAGCAACTAGGTCTTTAACAAGCTTATTTGTTGGCTCCATGACTTTCTTGAAAAATGCAATAACAACCGCGTGGAACTTCTCCTTCAGTTGAGGATACCGTCGGAAAAGTTGCTTGGCTAGTAATTGCGACAGGATTCGGACCAACTCATCATATACCAAAGAAACACACTTCAAACTGGGCTCTTCTAAACGCTTGATCTGGTCCTTGACAATTCGTTCAAATGCTGCTGTGCCGACGAAGAGTGATGGCGAAGGCCCAGACGAATTGTACAGAACCGTTCTAATATCAAGATCCTTGACTACGTCAAAGGGGTCTACAGCTTTAACACCATTGGAGTACAACTCGTGAAAGACGAAACTGATTCTGGCGCCGCCAGAAAGCTCAATACTTGACAGGTCCTGGCTGTTTCCCTCGAGGACTGTTCGCCACTCGTTGCTGAACTCGGTGATGATGTTGAGGACGATATTATGATTGTCGCCAAGCACCGAGTCGCCTAAGCCTTGAAGCTCTTGGGAGTATTTTTGTAGCGAAGCTTGGATGCGAGTTTTGATATCCGGCAGCGTTTGCTTGATGTGCATCATCAGGATAAGGTTTAGCTTTCTTGCAAGGTATGGCGTTCCGCAGTACGAGCTCTTGTTCCGGTATGCCTTGTGGTTTTCGAAGAAGTGCTTCTCGTTCTCCAGCGCAGCAGTGATGGCCTTCTTGTTATCGATATCCCTCTGGCCACGGTTGACCACTGGAACGTATCCTAACCGAAGGGGGATAATTCGTCCTGCCAAGATATCGACCACATCAGTCCCTTCATCCATCAAATCTACTTTTGTCAAGACACCGATCGTTCTCTGACCCTCGGGGTCAACTTCTCGAGCTAGCTTCAATCCATCTGAGTTGGCCAAATCAGTGTTCGCAGCTGTGACGGCAAGAATGATGGCATTCGGTTTGCTGATCTGTTTGAGCACCATCTCCTTAATTTGCCTCTCGATGTCTCTTGGCTGGTCACCGACTGGGACCTTTGTCAAACCCGGCAAGTCGACGAGGGTGAGAGTGAGGACGTTAGGGGAGTATATTCGGAGGTTGATAGGCGCAGGGGAGATGCCAGCATTACGGCCGGTCTTCGCATCTGTCTCCTTGACAATCTCGTCTCGAATTTTGTTAAAGTCGTAAAACTTCTGGCCTGGAATGTGAAGGAACTCGCCCCACTCGTCGATATTTGCTTCCTTATCTCCCGCTGTCGAGACAACATCTTCCTTGACTCCATTTGTCTTTGCAACAGGTGCCCGGTTGATGAGTTGGAGGACAAGCGGCCGCCGAGTCACGATACCGGTGCCTCGGGGCAAACTGCGCAAAGATATGTTAGGTGCGTGGCTGATTTGGAGATGTGCAGTCGTCTTACAAGTCTCGTCCCACGATGTTCTCTAACACGGAACTCTTTCCACTCGACTGGCTGCCTACCACCACTATCTGGGGAAGATCAATAGGATTCTGTACGCCTACTGTTGTAAAAACATCCTGCAACTTGTTCACCGTCCTGCAGGCACAGTCAGCTTGTCGGCGCAAAAGGAGGGAGATTAAGGAGAGACGAACGTGATGAGGCCAGGGTCTGAGATGCCTCCCGCTTGCGAAGCCATGTCGAGCGCGGTTGTGAATATGTATCTGGTTTGCTCTACACAGGGCCGTGAAAATGAACGTGTAGGCGGAGGATGGATTATGTGGTTTACGGAGAGGTTGTTCGCTGGCGATTTTATGGATCTTCAAGAAGTTGCGTATGTGAAGCCGAACTGGAAAATATGCCTGAGGCCGCAAATAATTTCAACGACAACGAAAAGTTTCGCCTCGTGAACGTCAGTCAAACGCCATGACCTATTTATTCATTGGGCTAGACCAGGCACCGCAATAATTCAAAAGTGGGTGAATAATCTCATGTGGCTTAGTCTAAGTACCACAAAATATATATTTCAAGTGAAAGCCACAGAAAAATCATATATGTAATACTGGTGCCTCTCAAAACTTGTTCACACAGCACGAGCTGAGACACAATAAATCTCATGACCTCGAGACACTCACATTTCCACCTAACGTCATTTAATCCCCCATCCAGCAAGTGTCGGATATATATCCAAGTCTGCGCATTCGATCACTCTTATCGCTTCCCTTTTTGCCGTCCAGCTCAGCACTCCACGCCTGAGCTGACGTCTCCCTCTCCAGGCTCCCACCTTTTTGACCCCGGAGGCAAAAGCAGCTTCTTCCGCCATGACAGCCTCCCAAAAGACCATCACAATTATCGGGTCCCTCAACACCGATCTCGTGACGCACACTCCGCGCGTGCCCACGGGCGGCGAGACCCTGACGGCTACATCCTTCTCGACCGGTGGAGGCGGCAAGGGCGCCAACCAGGCAGTGGCGTGCGCGCGGCTGTCCCGGCCCCGCGGCTCTGTCTCTTCTGATATCGCGGTCAAGATGGTCGGCGGGGTCGGCGCCGACGAGTTTGGCCCGCCACACATCGAGGCCATGAAGAAGGACGGCATCGACACTTCTGGGATCCGCGTCGTGTGGGGCCAGACTACTGGCGTGGCCGTGATTCTAGTCGAGACCGGGTCCGGGGAGAATAGGATCTTGTTGAACCCCGGAGCGAATTACACGCTGCAACCGGAAGATTTCTTGACTTCCGAATCGTTGGGCACGCCTAAGCCGGATCTGATCATCATGCAGCTTGAGATACCCCTGGAGACGGTACTGCAGATCCTGAAGACGGCGAAGCAAGCTGGCGTGAATGTCCTACTTAACCCAGCACCTGCTGTGAGGTTACCTGACGAAGCGTATGAAGCCATCACGCACTTGATTCTGAATGAGACTGAGGCGGCAATCTTGTCCGGACGAAGCGTGGAAGAGGTGGAAGCTGACGGATTTGAATGGCAGGGCCTCGCTATCGAGTTTCTGAAAAAGGGCGTCCGTAATGTGGTGATAACATTGGGGGCCAAAGGAGCTTATTATGCAACAGAAGAGCGATCGGGGTATGTAATGGCGGAAAAGGTGGAGAAGGTGGTTGATACGACTGCGGCAGGGGATACCTTTGTTGGTGCTTATGCTGTGAGCATAGCCCGAAAGGGTGGGCAGGAGCAGATTGATGATATTGTCAAGTTTTCATGTAGAGCTGCTGGTCGAACAGTGGAGCGGCAGGGCGCGCAGAGCGCTATCCCTTGGGCTGATGAAGTGACCGGCATGGCTGCCTGAAAAGCTTAAAGCATGTGTAAAACCTCTGTATGAACAATTAAAGCTATTTTAAGCCTTACCGCTTGAGAGGAATCGAGGTTGCCTCATCATCTATTACGATATCTTCGCAGATTTAATTACAGTCTGAGGTAATGAGTTATTCAAGGGCATTGGGTACAATAATCCTATCTATGCTGCTGCGGCATCTTGCCAATCCATGGCAATCTATCGAGGGTGTGTTTGAAAGGCAACATCAACTCAATCCTGACTGCATAAGTCGTGTCCCTAAACGCCGAAACAGAACGCCCAATATGCTTCGTCGCCGGCTCCACTGCCAATTCTTCTCCATGTTCGCCGACCTATGTGATGATGTAATTAATCATACCCTAAATTAACATATATCTCAAACCACTCGATGCAATCCGTTGGACTGTCTCGGGCCATTCCGAAATCTTGTTCTCGGGTCTTCATTCGACCATCTACGATGTGGTCAGCATAGACAACCTAATGCCATAATTTAGACTTACATTCGGACTATCTTATCATCGCCTGCTGAAGCAAACATGCACGGGTCTGCCGGATTCCACGAGACAGAATTGCAGCAGCCCTTATCGTCATGCCCATTTAATCTCTCGACAAGAGTTCCATTATCCTTGTGCCAGATATAGACATGGCCATCTAGGTATCGTGTTAGTGAAATCCTGTCATATGTCGATAATTTAAACATACCTTCGCTTCCAGTTATCACAAAACTTTCATTGGCGCCACCGAAACCAGCTCTGATGATGAATTTGGCTTGTCGATCACCACTGTTGAAAACCCGAACCGTTTCTCTGGTATCCAGATCAAACATTCGCGATTCGCCGTCGTTTTTATTAACGAGGAGATGTCGTGAATTTTGACTGATTGCAACAGACACTAGCTTCACTTTGAGATTTATCTCGTATTCGAGCTCTCGAGTGAGAAAATTGTAGACATAAATATGGTCCTGATGCTCCATAGCAATCAAGCGATTTCCATCAGGTGAAAGCGCGAGATCCTGTATCCGATGATTTTGTCCCCAGTCGTAGATGACTTCTCCGTTTAGATTCCATTGACAGAGGCTGCGCTCTGTATCTAGGCAGCCAGTTACGAAGCTCTCGCCATCAGGCGCCCAAACGCAGCTGCTCACTGGCTGGCCGAAGCGTGGCAGGGTACGTATGAGTTCACCACTCTGGTCCAGATTAGCATTGATCAAATGGAGTATTGTAGTGCAGCATACTCTCGCATTCCACAGTCGGGCGCGTCTATCTAACGAACCAGTCACGATTATCGAGTCATCGGGACTCCACGCAACTGCACCGATTCCGTCCTCATGTTCCCTAAGGGTATAGACCACCTCGAATGAGCCTACTTCATATATGAAGACGACACCATCGCTACCGCAGCTGGCTAATCGCGTGCCATCGTGAGAAAACACCACGTGCCAGACTTCATCAGTGTGCTCTCCAAGCTCGATGAACGTCGTAACCGGAAAGTTGCTTCGGTCACAAACATGATCCTGGTACAATGAAGGCGAGGATGCACTGCTATGATACATACAATTCGAAATCTGCCCTTCCTTTACCTGCTGTAAGAGAGTGGCCAACCGATGCTCCGGTAACATTACCGAGGGTGAAATGCATCCTATACAGTCGTCAGTTAGGCTATACGTCATGATTAATTTCATACATACTTGAGAGTTCGGAGAGGAGCTGATGCCGGGAGGTGCCTTGGGCGCCGTCCCAATTTGCTTTTTCTTTGAGATCCTCGGTTGAGTGGCACATCAGCAAGCTTAGGATGCACGTTAATATATGCGCACATCTTAAATTTGGATTCACCTACCTCGACAAAAAGTGCAGCTTGTCGGTGACTTGGTATATGGGGGTTAGTTCCATTCGAAGCACCATCAGGGCTCTGCCAGTATCTTTCTGCTCCAACAGTTCGAGGAACTTTTGTCGTCGTAGCCAGAACCGCATTAAGTTTTTATCTGCATCTTCTTGCAGGACAAGGCCGCCTCCATGTATACTAACTCCTCCGCCTTCAGTTGACCCGTCATACAACAAGTCCTCTGCCTCAGCCCACTCGCCCTGTAGAACCGCATGTCGAAAAGCTGCAACAGCAGGGCTTTCCAATTCGTAACCAGATTCTTGGCCTAAAGCAGCAGCTGCATTATTATAACCCAAATCAGAAAGTGACTGAATCAGGATCCGGGTCACCTCTTCCCGGTCATGGCCAAAGTATGTCGGCCTGGACTTGCCGGCCAGATATGGATAATTATTCGTGCCGTTGGTAGCGACTGGGGATGTGCGAGTGCCATTTGTAGAGTTAGATATGGCTGCCTTGTGCAGCGGAGAGGGTCCTGACCCATTTGGGTGTGGCCTCGAAGTTCCATTAGAAGTGCTGGGTTCCCCGCTTACTCTCATTCTAGGTGCTGGACGTCGACGTTTCTGGGGGCGCCCGATATCTGTTTGGAGGGACCCTGGTGCCTCCTCGATATCTTGTCGCTCTGTCTCTTCAGAGCTCTCTCGACGCCTGCGCCCGAGGATCTGGTGCGAAGGTATGGAGCTAGGCTCTCCTGACTCCTGTTGATAAATATCGAATGTGCCTGCTTGGGAAACAGGCGGTATTGCTAGTAGCGACTGCCGTGCAGTCTCGTTTGGTGCTGAGAGGTTGGTGCTGGAAGGAAAAGAGGGGGAAATCGGGGTGAATGGGTCGTCGGAGGCGGATGGGGATGGGGTTAAGGTTGCTGAACGCTCGCCTGCCAGGGCGGCTAATAGCGGACGTGCCGCTGATGGGAGCAAGTTATGAAGACGTCTCGAGAGGCTGAGCGATCCGGAAGTCAGACCAACCCAGCGGGGACGTCGTTGCCGCAGTTCGTCACGATCGTGGGCCGAGGGCGAGCTCTCCCATGGACCACCACAGCTGGGGCGGTCGAGGTCGACGAGATACTGAATCAGGGATAAGAAGTGCGAGCCGGCCAGAGAGTTGTGGTTCTGCGGAGGGTAGGGGCGTCTTGATCATAGCCTTAACATTCGTAGGCCGTGGAGAAGCAGTGGAAGTTGGAGCAGAGGTTGGCTGGACGTCGCCTGCTGCGTTATCATCGATTCACGTGCACAAAGCTCGGATACGCCTCAGGCGATTACAACACGACGTTATGCTATATTAATAACGAGCAGACGCATTATATGGTAAAGAGAATATACGTGATCGCCTTATTCCATTCTCCTTTCACCGCCTCAGAAATCCCCTCATACCGTACCTTCCCTTCTTTGTGTCTCATTTTACGCTCCTCTTCTCCTCCAGTGTGCCCCTCAATTCCTCCGGCCCCTGCTCGCTGATTCGCTTGCGTAACTGAAGCTCGGCGCCCACAGTCCTGTCTGGAGGCTGCTGTTGCATCCTCCACCAGCTTCCAGATTTCTCTCTCCGCACGCTCCCATCCCCTTACCGCGCTCAACTTGTCGTTGGCCGGCGTGAATGAACGTTGGCTTTCAACCTCGGCTGAGAGCTCGCTCGTCGCTGTACGATCTTATTGCCTACCGCAGCATCGAACGCCGGTCCGTTGGAGCAGGCTCCCCCATCCCAGTCGACGACCTCCCTCCACTCCCAGTATCTGCCAGTCCATCACCGATCTCTCCCTCGCTTGAATTAGTGACCGGTCAGGACCCAGAGTTAGAGGCACAGCCTTCAACAATGGCTTCCAAGAAAGCTACAAAAACTGCAAATGATGGGGACGTTGAGGAGCAATATGGTGAGTTCGAGGCAACAACTGGTAGGAAATAGATAGCTAATCCGTGTTCTTTAGGGTCTATTTACTCTATTTCCGGGTACAGCACCTACATCCAGCTTCTAGACCTCCATAATTACTAGCTGTTTCTGACAACCTCCAGACCAGTTGTCGTCGCTGAGAACATGATTGGAGTTGCTATGTATGAGTTGGTAAGGAATATTCCTAGATGGGGCGTGAATATAACTCACATAACCTAGGTCAAAGTGGGCCATGATAACCTTATTGGCGAAGTCATTCGAATCGAGGCGGACAAGGCTACAATGCAGGTATACGAGGAAACAGGTACGGAAAATTGCCAACAATATCTTGTGAGCCATGCTGATGGGACGAAGCTGGCGTGACCGTTGGAGACCCTGTTATTCGAACTGGAAAGCCCCTATCGGTTGAATTGGGTCCTGGTCTGATGGAAACTATTTACGACGGTATTCAACGACCCCTGAAATCGATTGCTGAGACTTCGAACAGTATTTATATTCCCCGTGGTATCTCGATCCCCTCCCTGGACAGAGAGAAGGATTGGGATTTTACACCGGTTATGAAGGTTGGAGACCATATTACGGGCGGAGATATCTGGGGTACGGTCTGGGAAAATTCTCTTTTGAGTGACCACAAGATCCTACTGCCTCCCCGAGCAAAGGGTACCATCACACGAATTGCTGAGAAGGGCAGCTACAAAGTTGATGAGAAGATCCTAGAGGTTGAGTTCGATGGTAAGAAGACGGAGCACAGCATGATGCACACATGGCCTGTTCGTGTGCCTCGTCCAACTACTGAGAAGCTTGCAGCAAGCAAGCCTTTCATTGTTGGCCAGAGAGTGCTGGATGCTCTGTTCCCTGGTGTCCAGGGAGGAACTATTGCTATTCCTGGTGCTTTCGGCTGTGGAAAGACTGTGATCTCTCAATCCGTGTCCAAATTCTCTAACACTGATGTTATAATCTACGTCGGTTGTGGTGAGCGTGGAAATGAGATGGCCGAAGTCCTAAAGGACTTCCCCGAGCTCTCAATTGATGTCAACGGGCGAAGGGAACCCATTATGAAGCGGACAACGCTTATTGCTAATACTTCCAACATGCCTGTGGCAGCTCGTGAGGCTTCCATCTATACTGGCATCACAGTTTCAGAATACTTCCGTGACCAGGGGAAAGATGTCGCCTTGATGGCTGACTCCACGTCTCGATGGGCCGAGGCTCTTCGTGAAATTTCCGGTCGTTTGGGTGAAATGCCTGCCGATCAGGGGTTCCCTGCATACTTGGGTGCGAAGTTGGCCAGTTTCTATGAGCGTGCTGGTAAGGTACAATGTCTTGGTAGCCCAAATCGCGAAGGAAGTATTAGCATTGTTGGTGCTGTCAGCCCTCCTGGAGGTGATTTTTCAGATCCCGTCACCAGCAGTACCTTGGGTATTGTGCAAGTCTTCTGGGGTCTTGACAAGAAGCTCGCTCAACGGAAACACTTCCCTTCAGTGAACACTTCTCTCAGCTACAGCAAGTACACCAATGTGCTTGACAAATACTACGAGAAAGACTTTCCCGAATTTCCTAGGCTCCGCGACCGCATCAAACAGCTACTCTCCGACTCGGAAGAATTGGATCAAGTCGTCCAACTAGTGGGAAAGTCTGCTCTGTCTGACCCAGATAAGATCACTCTTGATGTTTCCGCCATGATTAAAGAAGATTTCCTACAGCAGAACGGTTACAGTGATTACGACCAGTACTGCCCCATTTGGAAAACTGAGTGGATGATGAAGGCAATGATGGGTTTCCATGATGAGGCGCAGAAAGCCATTGCCCAGGGCCAGAGCTGGGCAAAGGTTCGTGAAGCTACCGGCGAGCTTCAATCTCAGCTTCGAAGCATGAAGTTCGAGGTTCCTAGCGAAGGACAGGAGAAGATCACTAAGAAGGTATCTTCGCAATCTTGCCTTTAGCAGAAGGACTTTTACTGACTAAAATAGTATGAGGATCTTGTCCAAGCCATGACGGATAAGTTCGCTGCGGTGATTGAGGAGTAGATATGGATATAGACTGTATGGAATCAGACGAGAAGCACATTACTTGCTTCAATTGTTACCCTATATGGCGGTTGCTATAGACAAGGAGTATCTTGCTTTATCTGAGATGTGCTTGTCCCAATACATCTTCAGCTTTATCTCACGAGATTACTCGTATTTTCATCTGTGATATTGAGATGCTTCGAACTTATAACGTCAACCCCATTCGTACAAATCTCCACACTCGTCCTCGCCACATAATTTTGCACTACCGCTCATGCTGTCGATTATCGCTAAAGGCTTCAAGGTATCTTCGCCCGTCTTATACCCCATGAACAACTTCTTACATTCTACATCCGAACCTCTAAAATGCCTAACCTCTTCCCTAACCGTCCTCACTGGGATGCAAATGGGACATTCATTTCCGCCCCCGATCGTCCCCTAGTCTGCACCTGTCCCGCCATCAAACCGGCAAACCTCTGCACACAATGTCTCACGCTCAATCTCCGGCATTTCATTTTCTGCTCTCCCGAGCGGGAAATGATAGAGCTCGGCCGCCTAGATAATATGATCGCGCGGCCTGAGTGTGATTTCTGCTCTCTTGTAGTGCTTGGGGTCAAACAGGAGTGGACAGGCGAGTGGACGGGAATCACAGAGACCACCTGCAGTCTTAACGCCGTGGATATGTCGAGGCCGTTGCAGAACGGGTATGCCTTGCAGATCACGGCATGGCATAAGGGTCGCAAGTTCCAATGGATAGAATTCGAGGTTGTGGTTAGGGATAAAGGGGAGAGCTTTCCTGTTCCCAGGAAGCTGGATGCTCTCATGAGAGTGGATTTTGAGAGACTGAGAGGACTAATCAGAGATTGTGAGGAGAACCATGAGGAGTGTAAGGTCATATTAAAGACGCCGGATGAGATGAGAGTTATTGATCTTAAGAGTATGAGTATCGTGGATGCTCCTCCGGAGTGTAGATACTGCGCCCTGAGTTATGTCTGGGGGCAGCCCGGCAAGCCTTGGCTCACTTTAACTCGAGAAAATACGAACTCTCTACGAGTTTTAAATTCGCTGGTAGGCGTAAATCTGCCACAAACTATTTTAGATGCTATTACAGTCTCTAAGGAGTTGGGTCAGCGGTACCTCTGGGTGGATAGTCTTTGCATAGTGCAAGATGACGCTGTGTATCAGAAGCAGCAGATTGGCATTATGGATACAATATATGCGTCAGCAACACTTACTCTGGTTGCCGCAGGAGGGAATAATGCAGATACTGGCTTTCCGGGTGTGAGTACGTGGAGCAGAGATTCTTTGCGGCAGATAAGTACTATACAAGACATGGAGCTGAGCAACGCTCTCCCCCGACTTAAAAATATCATCGAAGTATCAGTATGGAATAGTCGAGGTTGGACATATCAAGAGCGGATGTTTTCACACCGATCTCTTGTCTTTGCAGAGAATCAGACATACTATGGCTGTTCTCAAGCCGTAGGGTACGAACAGCCTGACCGTCTGACACCTGCTATGCGGAATATTGATCTCTATAAGTGGAAACCAAGGACCGGTGAATTTATGGAGATATATACTAGGTATGTAACGGATTATACGGTTCGTTCCTTGACTTTTCAAGCCGACATCATTAGAGCTTTCCAAGGGGTTTTGAATGATATGTCAAGGCAATACCATCAGGTATTCCACGCTGCTCTTCCAGAAGGGAAATTTGAAGAAGCTCTCATGTGGCAGAAAACGAGACAGTCAAATTTGAAGGTCGACAGTAATCTGGCTCCAAGTTGGTCGTGGGCATCAGCGGGGACTCCTATTAAATATACCATTCCTGAAGTAAGGATACATCTATCATCGACACCGCTGCCGGGATTCTGGTCGGATGGGGAAGAGCCATTACAGTTTTTAATTACTTGGTATCTTAATAATGATGGAAAACTGATCGTCCTCAAGACCGATAAACCTGAATCACGACCCTCAAAAGCTTCCATTCCACCAGCACAAGAGACACCTCCTCAGGATCTTCAATCTCTCACATTGGTCAAGTCCGGCCGTCTTCTCTTCTCAACTCAACGCACTTACCTGAATCTTCGAAACAGTGTGCCATATACAACGCAGGATACATGGTGGATAGATTATATCGCGGATATTGACTCCACCCAACTCTCGATCCTTAGTATCCTCCTCCCAGGCGTTGAGTCTGATAATCTCGCTGGATTCATCGAGATGGAAAAGCCATGGGCGGAATCTTCCACCAGCGATCCTCAGCGGATGTGGGAGTTCCTAGCCATCTCATTGGCGACCAGTAAACCCGACGATTTCATGCACTACCACTTAACGATGCAGCGGAATGTGAAATTTCCAATTGTATGGAGCCGAAATGTGAGGCAGCTGGTAGTACATGTCATGCTCATTGAGAGAAAGGAAGGTATGGCTCGCAGGTTGGGAGTCGGAAAGGTGTTTCTGGATATGTGGGAGAGAGCAGCACCTGAGATGTCGTGGGTGGTGCTAGAGTGATGTCTCTTTCACTGGATAGGGAATTTCATCAAAACTAGGATGAACTTAAAATAATGAGAACTCTTAAACTGACACTTACCTTAATAGTAGCGAAATACGCTTTGTCCCGGAATTGAAGCTCAATTATCACGCTTAAATCTTCAATAAATAGCCATCCATAAAGTATGGATTCCTCCATTGTCATCATCATTTTATCTAGCTATGCGAGAGAATGTTCGCTAACTCCACGCTCGTACCTAAATGCACCTTATAACCACATCTGCTAGGTACTTATGCGTAACCTTGAATAACTCTGCTGCATCGTGCTCGCAAGTTCATGGATGAGGCCGCTCCTCGGATGAGAGTCTAGGGAAGATAGTCCTTTCAGCTCACATCTGGTAGACGGACTGCAATGTCGCCAGATTGAGTGATATAGCGAACCCAAGGGAGTGAGGGGTATTGTAGCTATGTTTCATTAGATTGCGTATATTTTAATGATAATGAGGCACACGCGATTGAGGACTGATAATAATTTGCAGCAAGAAGATAGGCGAAATAACATACCTTGGGTTCCACGATCTTAAGGTATCGAACTTGAATACCGCTGGTAGTGAAGTAGGGAATCTCAAACTTCACACTAATGGGCCTCTTCGCTCCTTTCCCACCAACACCACCCATACTTCCACCAAAGCCACCTGTCATGCCACCGCCGTGTTCATCGTCGCCCTTCACGCTTGGCAGGCCCAGCTCTGCTCGCATGAGGAACTCTTTACTGCCGCCAAATTGTTTGATCTTCCACACAATAGCACTCTTCTCGGGCGCATAATGTACGCTGCCAATATTCGTCCGGAAACGAGGCGAGTCCGCATCTTCAGGCACCGGAACGATGATCTCAACATTGTTCGCGGTACTACGACGCTTAAACTGCGCCTTAGCTTTCAGCATGTATTCAATACGGCTTCCAGAGTGTGATTCCACGATGCACTCTACCCAGATCAGTGGCTTCACTTGTGTATTTAATCGGTAAGACATCAGCTCAAACTCTCCGTCTGGCGGGATGAAGGAGATTGTTCGGTCGTTCTCGAATCGCGCAAGGCGCACGCATTGATGGAATTTAACATCTTCCATCTCAATGGCTTTCCCTCGTGTTGCGCGCCCCGTCGTCTCGAACATCACCTTGTCATTTAGACCAAGGCGCAGTTCGGGCATCCCTGACAGGTAGCACTTCATTTTGATTGCTCCGAGAATCTCAGATCGAAGAACATTACCATTAGAGGATACCAGGAGGTTGAGCGATTCGACAACGTCTAGGAAGACCTCGTTCTTGCGGTATCTGATACCCTCTGATCGCCAGGACACAGCATTCGTAACAGCAATAGGGGGCCGAGCTTGGATTTCCAGCTTATGCGACTCTTGAGTGATATATTCTTGTAAGATCTTGGATTCCGTGGTTTGTGGATATCCAAAGTCCATCATCTCGTCGAGAAGTTCGTAAATAATGACGAAGTTGTCTCGTATTGATTCTTCTTCAAGCTCCTTGAAATATTCAGTGAAGACCTCGACTATTTTGTGGAGAAAAAGAAGGATTTCGGCCGCATTCGTATTGCGTTTGGTCAGGGCGAGAAGGTAGAGGTTATTATGCCGGATATAGAGGTACTGAGAGTTGTCAGGTTCGAGTATCCCGCATCACATTCGCATAAGAGCTCACATACGTTTATGCCTTCGTCTGAGAAACATGGTGGGACGGCAGAACTCTCTTCTTCTGCTTCACTCAAGAGTATAGGAAACTTGTCTACCGCTGACATAGGAATATCTCCCCTATAATTTCGTGCCAAGAGGGTCTGCAGCCATCGTCAGCACATCTGTCTTGGTCGCACTACGGAGATTAAGAGGCCTGACCTTGCCCTTCAGATCGAGAAAAAAGACAGCAGATGCCATAGTGAAGGCGGGGAGGGAGGTAGCAGCGAGAAGGAGAAGCCCAGTCGGCCAGCAATCGCGAGTCAGACAAGTTCAAGCATCCGTGAGTTTCGTGGAGGCTCGTGGTGTCTGTACCCCACGTACATATATTAATGCCTTTGGGAGAGAAGCTCAGACATTATGGTGAGCTTGTCCCTATCGGGTTAGGCAAACATTTGTCCTGATACAGACTAGCGTCAGTCCTATCGAAATATCAGAAAATCCTCGCTTCTTGCAATTCTTCTTCTCTCTTCAACGCGCCCTCTAGACAGTGCAGCTCAACATATAAGCACGACCGGCCTGGCTTTCTGTCAGCAGCCTACTTTGCCTTCCATTGATGTAGCTAGCGATTTCGCGGTGCGGAGACCAATACTGAGGGGTGCCATAAGAGCTGGCCGAGCATTGCATATAGCAATAGGTTGCTTGGGCGGCGTCAGAGGCACCAAACACTTCGATACGCCCGATGGATCTTCTTCAGATCTCGGCTGCCCTTGAAGGATGGAGACGGCTGGTAAGGCTTTCTTGCAAATTGATATTTACCTTCACCCGCTGAGTTTCATGCTCTCGGCTTCCAGATTCCTCAGTTTGCCCTAGAAACTGTAACTTCACGCTGGAACTGCCAATTACTACTTATGCTTTAGCTATCTTTAAACCCCATAGGCCCGATATTCGCACCCTCTCTTCTCTACTCAATATAGAAATTTTCCATGCTCTTGTGCTTTTGCCCCGTCTGCTTCCACGTGACTGCCCAATACAGTTTAGCCGCGATAGTCTTCCAATGTTCCGCATGTGACAAACCGCCGTCCACTTTCTGCCTTCCATCGCATGTGCGCCTTTCGTAAATGGGATAATGAACCACTAAATCCGAACGAGACCGACTGTCGGCAACATCTAGGAAGCTCTAGCTCGTTGTTTAGCACGTCGTGCCCCATTTCTGCTCCCTTTTGTGGCGAAAAGAAGACTACCGTCCGATCCCCAAGGCTGAGATTCGCCCCCCTTCACAAGCCAATGTGACGGCCGAGCGCGCCTCAACGGAAATATATACCGGCTACTTCAACGAACGCTTGGGATGCGGCTTTGATATCGAGCCCCTTCCGCCGATTCTCCCATACAGTCGGATACATATCTCTATTATTCAACCCCATTGCTGTTGCTGTCGGCGTTTATGAGCACCATGGACCAGAATCACATGCCATCAGACCAACCCCCATCCTACGCACAATCCCACGAGCATCGACCTCAAGATATGCCCTCTATTCCCGCCTCAGACCTTCCTCCGATACATCATGATCGCACGCTGCCACCCCTCCCTGCCGCTCCGGCAGAAGCCAGATTGGGGCCAGAGCCGATTGCAGAACCACCATTTGTTTGGCCGTCTTCGAACCCTCTGACCGCATACTATCAACCTGGACCGTCACAGCTCTCTCCTAAGACGAAAGCATCTGACTCGCCGAAGATGATGGATATTGATACCCCAGATAGTCGTCACTGGCGTGGCGGTAGCGTATTGTCAATAGATGACCCTGATGTTCGACTGGCAGCGGAAGCTCTTGGAGATCTTCGAGCGGGTAAGTTACAAGCATACTAGAATGAAATACGCGGCCACTGCTAATATGACATTTAGACTTTGTTCAATCTCCTCCCCCAAGGAATGCACCACTACCAAAGTCCTCACGAACATCTAACAACGCAAATACCACGCAACCAGAACCCCTACTTTCTCTCCTTACTGACTCGCACCCTCTCATTGGTACTGCTATTGGGGGCTCGTTATCTGCTTACTCGGCATCGAAGAATTACAGTCCTAGATTCAAATCCGGCGCGGAATATGTCGAGAGGAGCTTCACGCCCCTGGTCAATACAGTTGGGTCCGTCAATCGGCTCACTGGTCTTGAGGGTGGCGTTCGATGGTTCTTGGGAGGACGGCGGCCGAACCAGGGCAACTCAGCCAACTCCCAGGCAAGCTCAGAGGCTTCCCATAAGCGGCGGAAAGTCAACGGCGTGAGAGAGGGAAGAGACCTTGACTTAAATGGACCTCGCGAGCCGCATTCTGCAGACGGTCCAGAGATGGAGCTTCCACATAGGCAACGAGCGCCCAGCCAGAGCTCGACTGCTGATAGTCTTCCAGCATACGATGAGCATAGGAGTCCGGCCTACGAATCAACACAACAGGCTATGATCCGAAGTGAAAATGACAAGGCTATCTCCCCAGGTGGGTCCTGGCAGTCTCGTCTGGTACTTTCAACCTCTGGTCTTAGTGTTGCTATGAGTGAAGAAAGTCTGCGTAGCCTCAAGTACTGTCTTGGTTGGCTACGATGGGCGAATGAGCATATTGGGAAGGTGATAGAGGCCTTAAAGTCTACGCTAGACCAGTACGATCAGGGATCTCATTCGTCAACCTCCAGTGCAGTCACTATTGACTGGGCGTCTGACAGGAGACATGGCCACAATAATGGACAGCTTATTGTCAGAAGTGAAGCCGAACGTTCTGCTCTTAATGCGCGGATTGCAGAGCTAAAGGCGGACGTTTTGAAAACTTTGAAAAATGTCATTGACATTGTTTCAAAATATGCTGGTGGAGCATTGCCGGAAAATGCTAGGATCTTGGTCAGAAGGCACCTTACGTCGCTGCCACAGAGGTTTAGGTTGGCAAGTGCCCACAGCGACCGACATAGCGAAGGTGGAGATAGAGAGGTTGTCGAAGGCGCTAGTAGAGTTTTAGTTCTTGCAAAAGAAGGTTTGGATATGATGTCACAGGTATCTGGAGTTCTTGACGGCACGATTGTTAGCGCCGAAGAATGGTGTGAACGGCTAGGAATGAAGAAGGCCGAAGAACGAAATGGCAACACATTCGAGGCGGAGAAGATTCCTGGCGCTCCACCGATCCCAACTACTGCCAATGGTTATGAGGGGGCCTCAGATGTGAAGATGGGCTAATACGGCTTTCCTTTATTACATGATGTTCGGTCTGAAGACCCGGCTGGAAAGGCGCAGATTAAATATTTTGATGGAGCACCGGGAGTATTACTGGCGATAACTAGATACCACCGGTTGTTTAACGTACTGGGGAATAAATTATGAGTTTTGGATCTACAAACTAAGTCAGTATTTCTGGCTAACCTAAGAGCATTCATTAGGTGCACTCTGCAAGTGCAGAATTCCGGAAGAAAGTAGCCTAGGTGTACATTTCCTAACAAGTAATTACATACATTTGTATTCTGATGAGTCTATTCTGTTGAGATGAAAGTGCAGTCCACACCCAAAGATCAAACGACACCTATAAAGTGTCTATTTACGAGAAGTCTCCACGATTTTCCATTGTTCAGTTCCTCAAGCATAAAGGCATGATCTCTCCACCAACATGTTGCTTTTAAGTTTATATACCTATCTTCAAAACATAAACAAGTATTTGTATTTTGCTGTTCGGTAACTTGTCAGCTTTGTTCCAGGTTGGTCATCCCAAACCTAGATAGATACTATAATGTATCCTATCCATCACCCCCCGCGTCAACAATGGCAACATTCCAATGGAACAACATATTTTCCTAACATCATGCCTCAAAATATTGCAACTGAGTATAGGCCGCAACCGGCACACTCCTCCGAGACTACATGGCACCCTACTCTCCACACTTTCGCCTTCAGGCTCCTCCCCGCAAGCTTTACGATACTATTCCTTATTGCAGGTACCATAATCCTGATCTACACCCTGGCATTTCATCGTGCAATATCACCAACTCCTACGATTGTTGTCTCCATCACATTCGGCATCATCATCTTGCTCTTCCTCTGCGCATTCCTTCTTCGCTTCCTCAAACAACGAAAGCGCCGCTCTGGTAAAAACGTGGAAAATCAAACGAAGCCAAAAGAAAACAAAGATATAATAAGATCGGCTGGGCTAAAAGGCTGTTTATCAAGATACCAGAAGATGGGACTCCATTTACGACAGCGCCGTAATGATGAGGATCAGAAAGAGCCTTTTGTTAAAAGGTTAAGAGAGAAGTGGGATTCGTGGATTCAGTCGCATCCTATACTTCGAGAATGGTCATTTAGACGCCTATGGGGAGGCAAGGAAGCTGGGTCATATAACGAGCCTTTCAATGTGTATCCAGCCCCAACACCGCTTGGTTATTATAGGGCCGTAGATGGACGATTTTATCCCGACCCGACGACCAGAGTTCAGCAGCAGCCTGCGGAGACCTTGGCCCCATTTTCTGTCCAGAACATGAGAAGATTTAAAGTTTCTGGTGTCGGATCAACACTACCGGTCATACCTGGGAGTCCGAATGTAGACTATCACCCCGCCGCCTTTCCGACGCCAGGACCACTATCATCTCACTGCTCACTACATGGAATCGTGCCTACTAGGCCTGCTTCGGTTACATAGATCGACTACATTCAAGTTGGAGCAATAACACGCCTGATGCAATGGAATGCTACAAAGGAGAGGTTTCGTGAGAGAATAAAATGAAGCCGAGAATGAAGGTGGGCTTGTCTTCTGTGGGCTTAGACTACGATGGTCTAGATACAAATCTTAGTAGAACTTCGAATGAGACAGAAAATTAATTAAGTTTGATATGGAGAATGGCTTTAACTTATTCAGAGATAGATTCTCACGTCTCCTTGATTTTCTTTGTGAGTCTACCCAATAAGACCAGAGCACCACTTGCTGAACCTCGTCAGATGTTGCCTTCTAATTCATCAGCCGTTACCGTGCCACAGAGACTGTAATAGAAACTCGGCCCGATATTGCGTTTTTCATGTAACTAATATCGATGTCGATTTGTAGCTATGTACTCTGGGCAGAAAAAAAAACAAGCCTGATTGCCCGCGACGAGACTTGAGATGGAATATCCGTGGCCTATGAACAATCTGTTCCCTTCAGACTTCTTATAGCATCCAAACTCTCCTCATTGCGATCCCACTTCTGTAGACTCCAGATCTATTTTATATCCGTAGCAATGTAGCGAATCCGGGGTTCTCCGCATCTCCGCAACTCCGTATTTCGTATCCCACCTCCACCTTGTAAGACTACCTTGTTCCTGGCACTTCTTCTACCAGGCTATTAACTGCCGATGCAACATCACACCCTCTATGTTGGCAAGATCTAGCAGTGCTGAGGTACATGATCTGCAAGTCCAAGGCGGGGGTTTTACGTATATTCAGGTTCTAAGGCAGTTCCATCCCTCTATCCGGTGGTATTTATATTGCTGCTCTCTTTGACTTTCTTTTTCTCTTCTTTTCAAATACTCAGTGATACCGAAAACGATGGCGCCTTTGCCATATATCTCCGAGATCCTTGCGGAGGTGCATACATTGGCGGACTACGTCCGTACTATATTGGATAGAACCTCCATCAGGAGTCTGACGGTAGCAGCAATGGCACTGAATACTCGAGATGTAGCTTCATGTCCAGGATATACACTTTCTGGCATCTCTCAGACTCAGAATTCGATTACCGCAAATCTTCAACTGGCCGGTGCGGCATGCAACGCATATGGGACAGATCTGGAGAGCCTCCAATTGTTAGTAGAATATCAAACAGGTGAGAAGAACTCAGTTCTCACAATCTGATACCATGTGACACCGAAAAACATCATTTATTGATACACTGGGAATAAATAGATAGCCGACTACATGTCAAGATCTATGATTCGGCTGAACAGGTCTACCAAATTCCTACAGAATATCTGGATCTTCCATCTGGATCACAATCATCGTCTGCAGACTCACTTCTATCATTCTCTTACACTGCAAGCCCTTTTAGTTTTGCCGTCCAACGGAGTGACACCAAGGAAACCATTTTCAATACATCTGACAATCCTCTAATCTTCGAATCACAATATGTATACCTGCGTACATCTCTCCCTACAGATCCCTACATCTATGGCCTGGGTGAAGATTCCGATCCTTTCCGTCGGCCAACTGACAACTACACACGAACACTATGGAACACTGGAATTTCATTTTTGCCCACCGAATCCAATCTGTATGGAAGCCATCCTGTATATCTCGAGATGAGGGAAGGTAAAGCGCATGGCGTATTCCTGGCTAATAGCGATGGCATGGATATCAAAATCGCCAAAACAGATCAGGGTTCACAGTTTTTGGAATATAATATTAACGGCGGCGTTCTAGACCTCTTTTTTCTTGCTGGGCCGACTCCAAGTGCTGTGTCGCAGCAATATTCTGGAATTGTGGGAACTGTGAGTTTCTACTGAATTTTATTTATTAAGAGAGTGACTCTGATTAAAAGTAGCCTGCGGAACAAGCTTACTGGACTTACGGATTCCATCAATGCAAGTACGGCTACCAGGATGTGATGATGGTAGCAGAGGTCGTATACAACTATTCCCAGGCAAATATACCTCTTGAGGTAATGTGGACGGACATTGATTATAGTCTGTAGCCCTGTAGCCTCCGTTATTCTCGCAGTGTATGTTAACAATAGTAGTGGATGGACGGCGAACTTGGACGCTTGATCCTGACAGATTTCCGCTGGAAAAAATGCAGGAACTGGTGACATACTTACATGATCATAATCAGTCTTATATTATGATGGTTGACCCCCCTGTTTCCGTTAATGACAGTACCTCCTACGATCGCGGCATTCAAGACGATGTTTTCTTGAAGAACTCTGATGGGTCAATATACCTTGGCGGTATGTGGCCTGGTGTCACATCCTGGGTAGATTGGATGCACCCTAATGCTCAAGACTTTTGGACTGCCGAAGTTACTTCGTTCTTTAATGCCGAGACGGGAGTTGATGTTGACGCAATATGGATTGACATGAATGAGGTATAACTAACCTGCCCAATTACAACTGAAGTGATACTGATTCGCACAGCCGGCCAACTTCTGTCCCTTCCCTTGCACAGATCCCTTCCAATGGGTCATTGGATCAGGCGATCCTCCAGCACCTCCAGCCATACGTACAACATGGCCACCACTGCCGGGATTTCCATCTGACTTCCAGCCTCCGGGGTCAAGCTTAGATAAACGCCAAAGCACGGGTAATAGAACCGGACTTCCTGGACGAGATCTGCTCAATCCCCCTTATGCAATTGACAGTGTAATTGGGCCGCTCTATAGTAGTTCACTCAACACCGATTTAATAGCCACTGGAGGGTATGCCTTCTACGATATACACAACCTCTTTGCATCCGGAATGCAAGAAGCCACGAGAAATGCCTTGCTCACACGGCGCCCTGGTTTGCGACCTCTGATCATTTCACGTAGTACTTTTGCCGGCTCAGGCAAGAAATCAGGGCATTGGACGGGTATAACTTCCTAGATTTAACTGCTTCCCATCAACTTACGTCTATAGGTGATAATGCCTCGCTCTGGGCGCACTACCGTATTTCAATATGGCAGAATATGGAATTTGCCTCTATCTTCCAGATTCCAACTGTCGGTGCCGACGTTTGCGGCTTCAATGACGCAACATGGGACCTCCTTTGTGCCCGTTGGGCGACATTAGGTGCCTTCTATCCCTTCTATAGAAACCACGCCGATATCTCGGCTCCATTTCAAGAATTCTATCGTTGGCCACTCGTTGCAGATGCCGCACGAGAAGCAATAAAGAGGCGCTTCCAATTGCTCGACTACTTTTATACAGAGTTCCACTATCAAACTGTAGATGGGACACCTAATACCATCTTGCCTTTGTTCTTTGTCTATCCAGAAGATGCCAACACTCTAGATATCGACTTGCAATTCTTCTTCGGGAAGTCGCTGCTAGTATCACCGGTCACCGATGACAACTCAACCAGTGTATCTTTCTACTTGCCCAAGGATACGTTTTACGATTTCTTTACTGGCGAGATGGTTCAGGGCAACGGCGCAACTGTCGCTAGAAACAATGTTAGCTTCACGGAAATTCCGGTGCACATCCGTGGTGGATCAATTATCCCAATGCGAGTCGATGGAGCGAATAATACTAAGCAGCTAAGAGAATTGGATTTCGAATTGCTTATTGCACCTGACGCGAGCGGGAAAGCATCTGGACGCTTATATCTTGACGATGGGGAGAGTATAAATCCTACTTCTCAGAGCGAGATCACATTTGAGTATGATTCAGCGACCAGCTCAGCTGTCATAGGTGGAAGCTTCGGATATCAGACTAATGCCAAGCTTGCTCGAGTCATACTGCTTGGTGAAATGGGCAGTTCTGATGCCGAAACCTCCGATATAGGCAAAGTTGTTAACGTACGCAAGCCTTTAACTGATGGATTTACAATTCGTACCGCTTAAAGCATAGCTAAACGTGCGGACACATCGAAAGCCCAATACTTAAACTTTGATTTGATGCTCTGTGCTCACTTTTAATTTAAGCGTATCCAAAAAAATACCGTAAGGACAGGATCGAAATTCCCACAAATCAGGGAGGCAGAACACTACTTAATTTCTAAGCCCAATATGGATAGGAACTACTTAGTGGTGTATCTGCAAACGGGAACGAACCAATAAGATATTTCACACATCTATCACTAATAAGAGTATCCGCCCAAAGTATCCCCCACCCTGAAAGGATGCTACAAAGCTAAAACGGGCTAATTTTCGTGACCAAATACAATACAAATCATAGACCATCGGAGGCAGGGGGGCCTTTATACACTACAGAATTGTTAGAATATAGTGCAAGAGTAGAAGAAGTGAGAAAGTTACCTTTTCTGGCGTATGCAAAGTACCAAAATGCGGAAATAGCCCCGAAACCAACGAAAACAACTGAAGCGTAATTCATGGAGATGGCCGTCACGGGTAACGCAGTCGGCATACTAAACAGTATAACTTCGAAGGCAATCCAAACTATAGCCAAGATATTCACGGTTGGGCCAATGACAGGGCCACAGTTCCAACGAGCCTGAGAAACCTCAACACGCTTGTTCCAGAGGAGCGAGATACCAATGGGAATGGCGTAGGACACAGCGAGAGCAATTACTCCCACTGAAACAAAAGCCGTAAAGGCGCTGGAGCTACCAAGGTTGATGAGACCGAGGAGCATCTGTACAATCGTGGTCAAGACCAAAGCCCATACTGGAACACCAAGTTTGGAGTCCACCACAGCGAAGAGTTTTGCGCCTGGAATGGCGTCGTCTCTAGCGAAGGCCCAGGTACAGCGGGAGGCGGCAACTGTGATGCTGATGCTGCAGAATAGCGTGACGCCCAGGACGAGGAAGGTTAGGCCAAGACCGCCGCCGGGAGAGCCCATGACGATGTGGAAGATGTATGGAAGGGCCTGGGCACTCGGGGCGCCGAGAACATCTACCAGCGGCGGCATGGTCGCACAAATTGGAATGATAAAGAAGAGCCCCGCTGTGCCGCCAACCGGGACGCAGAGGCTCATTGCTCTGGGCACTTTGATTGCGGGGTCGGAGACTTCTTCTGCCATAGACGAGATCATTCCAATGGCGGAGAACGTGTAGGCGGCCGGGAGCAGCCCAATAAAGAAAGTGAAACCTCCCCAGCCAGCGAAGCTCTTGTCATAATTGCCGAGCGTGTAGGCGGCACTGTGTCTCCCGGCTTCGGCTTTGACCGAGAGGGCAATAAGTATGATGAGAATACTTAGGGCTGTCCACGCAGCGCAGATAGTATCGACCATCGGAAGCAGTTTATTCCCAAATGCACAGATGGCAAATGTTATCAGACAGATGCCATAGAAGATGAGCAGGAGCTGCCAATCATTCATGACCAGATCAGGGTGGTACATGGAAACCGTAGCCGAGATTAGCGAGGCGAAGCCAAAGTTCACGGACAGTGTGATTGTCCAGTTGCCAATCAGCCATATCCAGCCAGTGATGAAAGAGAGAACGGCTTTATTCCTCTTGGCTACCTGGAAAGACCAGTAATAAGGCCCGGCCGAAGTGGGATACCGCGACGCGAGCTCACTGAGAGACAGCGCTACGCACTCGTCCAGGACGAGCACAACGAGCCAGCCGACGAAGATGGCTAGCTGGCCACCTCCATAGATGGCAGTAATGAGCGGGCCGCCTTCGCCATAAGGGATTGCGGCGATGGCGAGCGTCTGAAAGAGGAGCGTGAAGAGAGATCGGTTCCGGCGCAATTCCTGGGTGTAACCCAGCGCGTTCAGGTCGACGTCGCTATTGTGGTGGGCGTCGTCTGGCGATTGGGCGCCCCCCTTCTCGACGGCCAGCTCCGCATCCGTTGAAGACATCTAGGCATACAAACGCACAGCAGAAAAGCGTGTCATGTAGAAAAGAATGCACAGCTTGCTTGGTGTCACCTAGCTGGAGTCGTCGAGATAACCTCTATCAAGGGATATCAACTGGTGGAGGCACGTGATTTCCGCCCTGCGCCGGATCTGGGGCTAGAATGCACGGAGGGGAATCTGCAGGAAATATGACTGGTTATTGAGCAAGGGGACGGACGATCTGCAGGTGGCAGCGGTATATATCTGGGACGGGATTGAAGCAGGAGGCAGGGCTGAAAAGCAAGCAACGATGCGAGGGACGAGTGCATCAGGCCCTCAATATCATTCAAATCTCCCTTACATTCCCATTCCCATCGATCGGCACGCTCGAGCTGATAAGAGGAGAGTTCTTAAGTAGGCAATTTGCTACTGATATCCGTAAATGGCAGTGCGATCCCAGATGATCAACGGCTGCCGCCCCATCCAATAGCTCGCCGGGTAAGTCAGTTGTTAGTGACTGCCGAGGATACTGGCGCTCTGGGCGGATCACCTCCTTACGAAATGCGGGCTTGAAGGTGCGAATTGATCCTTCAGCACGTCTCGTTATCGCGGCCATTGGGCTCTGAGAAGCGGCTGGGATTGTCTTGCCGTGGTTGGCTAGGTCTCCGATTCTTCGGTTGTGTCCCTCAAAGTTTCCTAGACGGGCAGTTATTTCGACCACCGCGGGGATCACTGCCAATTCACGTGATTTGCCTCGTAGGCGAGATTGGGACGGACTGGGGTTCGGCCCGTCCCACGTGGGTTTCTGCAGCATCTGAGATATTCTCGATCGAGATTATGACTGTGTATATAATATATTACTGTCGACTATTGTCTGGCATATACAATATTAAGTGTTTCAGGTATTTGGTGTTTGAGGCTGCTGCCGACTCGACAACCCACCCCTTGCTACGGGTTCCCTCCCGCCTCTCTTAGAATCTTGCGGCGAATTTACTCCTGCCCCGAATCTTCTTTCCATACCTGAAGAATATAAACCTGCACAAGATTTGTCTCAGGGCCGCACAATCACGGAGGGGAAGCGCAGACGTACGGGAAAGGCACCATTGCTAGTGTGATGAAGGCAAGCACTGCTGTAGCCCAGTCAAATCCAAGTTTACTGTACACTGACAAGTTTTGTTAACCTTGAAACATTCCTTTGAAGTGCTGCTGATTCGCTTACTCTGAACACCGAAAAGGGGGAAGATGGCCCCGAAAGTGCTTCTGGAAAAACTGTTCGCGGCCAGGGCGCTTGCAGCATACAGGGGATAAGCATCAACCAGGAAGGTCCAAGTGCCGGAAAAAGAGAGGAATACCCTGTTGCACAATGGAATCAGCAGGTATTCTCGCCCAGGCTTAGATGAGGTGCCACTCGCCCCATGCCAAAGACACCACTGCCGATTATCGGAACAATCCAGTGCACAGACTTGTAGGTTGTGAAGGCAAACCAAAATAGCCCTGCCGGTACAAGTACAGAGCCAAGCATAACTTGTGGCAGGCGAAATTCTGGCTCGGGTTTACTGTCTTCACCTGCCTCGGTGTTCCCCTTTTCCACCATCCTCTCGTAGCTCTTCTGCCAGTACGGAGTCGTGGATATGCCAAATAGAATTCCAATGGCCAGACCTAGGAATGTTAAGCCTACTTGCCATAAATTGAAACCATGATTAGCCGTGAATATTAATGGGAAAGCACCAAAAAAGAGATACAGGATTCCAAGGAGAAGGGATGAGTGGAGACAAAGATTTAGGCACATGGGTTCAAGAAGAAGCATTTCGAGCGGACGAAAGAACGACCATATTATCGTCACAAGAACCGATTTCTTTCGTGTCGAGCCGCTGCTGACATGGTACCGATCATCTCCTGTGTCTTTTCGGAGCTTCTCAGCTCTTTGACGTAGTAGTACAGGGCGGTAGGTTTCAGGGACCAAGATAGTAGTAAAAATAAGTGCTGCCCCGGTCCAGATGAGCATGAAGTAAAATGTCCAATGCCTATGATGTGTTAGTGATTCAATGATTTCCAGGCATTGCTGATTCCTACCATGAAGAATAATAGTTAATAAAACCTCCCACGATTGGGCCAAGTTCTGGTCCCATGAATTGAATTCCGGAATACATAATCATGGGAAACTGGAGCTCGTTATGATTAAAAAGATCACCCACACTGGCTCCTGCCACACTCAAAAATGCCGCTCCGGATAGCCCCCCTAATAGTCGAGCAACTATCACGGTCTGGATATTTCCCGCTACTACACAGAGCACAAGCCAAATCATGCTCGAAGTTAATGAAATGATATATATGGGCCTCCTTCCATAGAACTACGCAAAGTCAGTAGGAATCAAAATTTTAGAGAGGTGAGCACAGAACTTCTGATAGTGGTGAGAGAAACAACGGGGATACTCCCATTCCCAGGATAAATGTTGAGAGGCCAGCCGTGGCCATAAGTTCTGAGCAATGAAATTCCGCCATGATCTGACCATATGTTGTTGTGTATAGAGCGGAATCACAGGCCCTGCAGAGTGAGAATTGTAAGCAGAGTAACGTTATTTGTTTCAAAATAGTTTTCTCACACAGATGCTGACGTCAGTGAGATAATGATCACAAAAAGCCATTTCCTAGCTTTTCCAAAGTTTCTTGGGTCTTCCTTGTCGCCGCTCCCACAGAATTGGACTTCATATTCGTCAACCCCATTGGAAGTCGAACAGTTCTTATCTGGAATGCAGAGAGATGTACTTTGTACCAATTCTGGTTCATTGATAATGGCACTAGTACTGTTAACGTGGATTGTTTCCGGCCTTTCAGAACAGGGCGGCTCTGGCGGGTTATTAAAACTGCCAAATCCGGACTCTCGGACTTCTGGGTTGGAATGAATGGAAGACATATAATATAAACACAAACTCGAAAATCAGTGATAATATTAGAAGGTAAGCTTTTAATGAAGCGTCGAGATATTTCACGCATACCGTCCACTCGACTCCCTCATACACATTATATACGGCCGATTCTCTTAGCTTTTGTTTTTGTTTCTCCTTCCTAAATGTATCCATTTGTCAGGATCCTATGGCATAATAACAACGTAAAGCTTAGCAATATACAATACATAGATCTCTCTCGAGGGTAAATTTTTGTTGTCGGCGTTTAAACGCAGTGCCAGACAGCAACCCGCGCTTTAAGTCCGAAAATTCCGCATATTTGCTTACAGATTCAGCCGTCATCACGTAGCAATGGATCAGTTGAGGAGACGGTATTGGTCCTCAAAGATTTCCCTTTTAGATAACTCCAGTTATTCTTTCGCATTTTATCAGACAGGAAATTAATGTTTTTGAGGTCATGAATATACTTTTATTTAAACCGTATGCCTATGGCCGGAGAGCTACAACCAGAAATAGAATGGTATCGTTAGAAGAAATACAACAGAAACATAGTTATCGGTAAGAATATGGTGCAAGAACTATAGAGAGACAGCGAAGAAAAGCACACTCAGAAGCATTCCAAGCATCCACCACAAGCCTGCCAGCTCCACGATCGGATTGCTCATCCTTCTTGCTGCTAAGTTGGCCTTCTTCGCTGCGCCTCCAGTGGGAGAGGGAATAGAGGTTGATGCTGTTGTAGTTGTAGTTGGGGTAGTGAACTCGTTGTTCTTAGAATTCCACATCATACACGCTGTTGGCAGTGTGAACGGTATTCCGGTCAGCGTGTGTGTGATGCCTGCGCCGACATTCACATTGACTCCCGGAAGGTCTACTCCGGCGGTAGCGCTGAGCCCAATGTCAATTGCGGCGTCCGGTACAATGTGAGTAAGGTTTGGAAAGACAGTTGATAGGAAGCCGTCAATGGTAGTGGATCCGTTAACCGGCTCGCATTGCGCGTTAACGCTATCGATCTGGGAAACGGTAAGACCGACATGCGGAAGGTTGATAAACATTCCCGCGCCCAGTGCCCCATGGTCGTCAAGGATTTCGACACCCACGAGAAGTTGGGCGACAAGGCCGAGCCCGAGAGTCAAGGTGAAGTCCGGAGACGATGCAGTTAGGGGGAGTGCGTTTATTTGAGAATTGTCACTGTGAAAGATAATCAGCAGCGGAAAGTCGTAGAAGCATAAATTACATACAAACCACTGGAACTTGACTGCGTGAGATTTGCCATATTTATGAGGATGGAAGAATTGTCGGGGATCTGGGTGCATTTTTTGTTAGAAGAATGCGTAATTGAGAATGCACTCCCACAAACTTACAATAAGGTCAAAACCGTATGAAAAGTCCAGCTCAGCAGCGATCTCAATATCTCCGCTGAGATCGAGCTCAAGCTGAGGGCCAACTGCAGCAATACCGGGGATCTGCATTCGTCAATGGAAGGCTCTCAATGTTTCACAAGGATGCAACCTGACCTGGAATCCGGGAAGAGTGAACGTTGTAAGCGACTTGCGGAAGGATGTGCCTGTAGACAGAGAGAGTGTAGTTTCCAATTCGACATGCGCGCTGACGCCGTTCGCGACAGCCTTAAAAAAGCCATTATTGACAAAGTTCACAGCTTCGGAGATGAACGATTTGGACGATTTATTCACAGTAAAGACACCTTCCGTGATCTCAATAGTGCCGGCAGTTGAACAATTCTTACAACTGACACTAATGCTCTCCTCGATTGGTTCATTTCTATGCAGATTGTTAGAGACATGTCCTCGCAGTCAATATTTTGGGAAATGGACCTACTCGTGCGAGATGGTGAAGATTACTGCCCCAGGATCAGCCTGATAGTTGATGTTGTGTGTAACTGAACTAGCGGTCGTTGATGGTGAAGGCACGGATGGGTAGCTTATAGTCCCGGTGGGTATGAGTTGCCGTTTGCGGAGGTCATTGTGAATTCTTATAGAATCCGGCTTGTATCTACCCTGACTCGAGCCAAAGCCAACCGTCATCGTATCGTAAGCATTTTTCCAGGCCACTTGTTTGGCGGAAAATGTAGCAATGGGTATTTCCTTGCTATATGTAATGCTCGAGACTCTGCTTCTAATCAGTGAACGGCTTCCTTCGGCCACAAAGAATTGCATACAGGTGAGGGGCACGCTCGCCATCTTTGTTGCAACCTGGATGAGAGGTGATGATGAAGAACTCTGGAATACCATCCCAGCTTTTCTCCGCAAGATTTAAGGTTTGAAAGTCCCGAAATTCGACAGCAATGCTAGAACCATAGCATTGGATATCCGCAATGTGAAGTTCAATATCTTCAAGGTTAATTGTGGGTAGGCTATATTTCATAGATGTAGTTGCAAATTTTGACTCGGCGCCGCGCAGAATAGAGTTATCTGAAACTTCGTAAGCCGACATTTGCTATTCAATTTTTACGAAAACATACAATCAGCATAATGATGCTCGCAGTCCCGTTTGGGAAGGAAAGCTTCTTCTCGCTTCTGAATAATAGATCGAAATGTCACAGCAGTTAAACTAGGGAGCTGTCGCGACGAAGCACCTCGTAAAATTTCCCGTGAGAGGTCGAGCTCATTTGATGCAGCGAGACGCCACAGTAGGACAACCGGAAATAATAATTTCGTGAGATGCATAGTTATGGGGTTTAAAAATTACAGACAGAAAGATTTTTCTCTAGCAACTTGTTTCTAAAGATTAAGTGATCGCAGTGACGCCGACTATCTCGTTGAAGACGAGATTCAAAATCGTTTATAAACACTGCCCATGCTACACTTCTGAAGCAGTGCTGTCTGATCCTTCTCCCCCGATGAACACCGCTGCAGTAACTGAGCCTCTAATTCCCATGAGGCTTAGCTAAATTTGGACAAGGAAAATGGCACGAAAATATGCTGGCGTGAAGGCTGAGTTTCAAGTGCTCAGCCGTAACCACATTGCGGGGAGTGGAGGGCCACATTTAAATGTCTTGTCATACTATCACTAACTGCGAAAAGAAGGAGACATTATGAAACGCCTGCTGCGTGCTCGGAAGACGAAATTTTTGAGCTAGAAGCAGTTATTGATCCGAATCCTGATCGCGGAAAGGGGCGGCACGGCCCCCATTCCCCGGCTGACTGCAGGAGGCCAGGGTCAAACCAACAACAAGCAAACCTCTAATTGTACCTGCGCAAGGCTCCACGAGGCTCTTAGTGACGAGAACCAAATAATGTCAAGATGGTAACTTAGCAAGCGTGGAGGACTGCCAAAGCCACCTAGCAGTAATCGAGAATGGCCTCGTGGAAAGCAGTTCTGTAATTCCAATCCTACATGGCCACGAAATCCAACCGAAACACAGGCCTCTCTCCACACGGTGTTGGCACGCAAACTGCTGCAGACATCGATGGTTCGCAAGAAGGCCACGAGAAGGGTCTGTGCAACCATCCCAAAACCACGCTATTCTTGGCTTTCTATGCTTCCGGCAAGCGTGTACGTACAGAAAGCTGTGTGAAGCACTATGGAACAAACTCTCTGCGTTCAGTCGTAAGGGCAGACGCCGTAGACCATGGAGATCACTCAGTTTTGGGACGCTCCCAGGGCGGCGGTGCTGGGGGCTCCTGCGCTTGCGCCACGGCCGGCCAGCTCCTCCGCGACCCTTTTCAGGGATGATCACACTAACTGATCGCTGGGGATGTGGAATCGCTTCTTTCCTCTTTCCTCCATTACTAGCTGTTATCTCCGATCGGTGACGGTGAGTGTTGTTGGTTAGAACAGATCACGTGGGGCCTGGCCATTTATCGCCATGGGTTTAAATGAGAGGAAGGATGAACGATGCAGGTCAAGCTGAACTTCACGACTAATTAGAATACAGGCGGTGGTAGGATAGCAGTCATTTATACTGCTTATCAATAGATTTGGTACATACAGAAGAATGGTGAAAATATAAATATCGCTTCTGTTATGTTGGAATATCATATTTAGGAAGAGGTATCCGCCATGTTTTATTACTGTACTGTACAGAACATGGTATCGCGTGCGTACTGCTTAACTAGCCCAATAGAGCCCAGTCTCCGCACCTCAGCTTACATCTCTTTCCATAAGTCTGAATAATTAAAATCATCCAACAATTGCAGAGGGCGTTCTCGACCGGCTACCAGTCATTTAGACCGCTTGTCAAGCCTTTTTGCACAGAGGTGAGACGGGATCAAGGGTTTCGTATGCCAGAATAGCGGATATAGGTGGCGTTTACGATGTTATATTTCACAGTGGTATGCTCTGTATATATATTGGGGAAATAGCAACTCTGTACAGACGCCGAGACTGACCGTAGCCCCCAGATAACCCGTACTAAAAATTTCGTCCCCTCTAGCCTCCACCTTTCCGACCTCCAGACACCAACAAAGATGCCGACCCGACATCTTGCTAAAGTCATGCAAAGGGCGTGAGTCATCCACCGACACGATAACGTCTCCCCAGACTTGTAAAGTGACCCTTCTCTCACTTGCAAACACCGTCCTGCCACTCGTCAGCCCGTTGCCATCCACTTTAACTTGTAAACTACCCTCGCGCGATTAAGATGAAAGACATCGCTCCTTTCAAAATTGACAAATGGGGTCCGTCACTTGGCGTGCTTTAAGATTTAACTACTGACTCTACCTTAGTTCAGCAATATGGCGTGAGTCCGAGCTCACCTCTCTTTAGTGTCTCTATTCATATTTACCCATTTCCTAGCCTAAATCCGATTTGATCCTGCATGGTAGGGAGCGAGCTCTGTCCGTCAGGAACAGCTGCTAATCAAAGTATGTAGGGTCTTATGTTTCAGCTCTCTCTCTGAAAGAGCTGAAACAACTCTCTCAGAGCCCGGAAACCGCTGTGGACGAGAATCTAAATCTTACATACGGGGACGTCATCGGCTCGCTCAAGCTTCGCCAGCGTATTGCAGACTTGCATTCCTCACCCGACTCACAGTTGACTGCCGGAAATGTAGTCATCACGCCAGGCTCAATTATGGCGAATTACCTTGTTCTTCGAACTCTTTGCGCCCCTGGAGATCATATCATTTGCCAATATCCCACTTATGCCCAGCTTTATGTGCTTCCTCGATATCTTGGTGCAGATGTCAGCCTGTGGAAGTTGCGGGAGGAAGACGGCTGGATGCCGAGCCTTGAAGAGCTGGTTACAATGATCCGACCAAATACTAAAGCCATTATCGTGAAGTTAGATGCCGAGCTATAAGTTCATTAATGCCAGCTAAAATTTTCTACAGTAACCCTTGCAATCCAACCGGAACCGTTCTTCACAGACGGATTCTGGACCAAATCTTCAAGCTTGCTGAAGCTCATAACATTACCATTTTCTCAGATGAGGTATTCAGTCCTCTTTTCCATGGTGACGCCACCAAACCTCCTCCTTTTGTCTCGTTGGGCTATTTCAACAGCGTCTCTACTGGATCGGTTTCTAAGGCTCATGGTCTGCCCGGTATCCGCGTAGGGTGGGTTGTATCACCGAACCTCGACGTCATTGAGCGCATTACAACCGCAAGAGACTACACTACTATCAGCGTGTCTCAGTTGGACGACGGTGTTGCTGCATTTGCACTGTCCCCGGAGGTTCTTCCCAAATTGCTGGAGCGGAATCTAGCTATTTGCAAATCTAGCATCGCACTTCTAGATGACTTTGTGACTAGAAATTCCGATCGATGCACCTGGATTAAACCTAATGGAGCTGGAACTGCCTTTATCCGGTTCTTGACTCCAGATGGGGTACCCGTTGATGATGCGGCCTTCGCAGCTAGGTTAGCTGAGAGAGCTGGTATATCTTCTGTGCCAGGAGGGCATTGCTTCAGCGAAGAAGGGGCAAGTGATTTTAAAGGGTATATTCGCTTGACCCTTGGAGAGGATAAGAAATTGCAGACTGGCCTCGAACGTCTGGAAGTGTTCATCAGGGACCCACAAAATTATTCTAATTAGTTCTCATGCGTGACTTACCAAATAATACATAAATTTTCATGATCGTTGACGTTTTAGCCGTTTTCCCTAGAAGGTTGCAAGCCATAGAACATCATATAACATTGAGCTAATTAGATATCAAATGCATATGGTTTAGGCTGTCGGGGGAGTTCCTTAGATTCGTCCTGAAAGACTCTAAAATATTAGAGAAATAGCCTAGTTCCTATTAGCTCTCTATAAGTACTCCTCTGTCAGGATTTAGGTAAATTACTATCTGCCAAAGCAAATAGTGCAATGTTAGGATATGAGAATGATGTTTCAGATGTTTCAAGTATAAATGTCTGACGATCCAGAGTTCTTCCCAATGAGACTAGTGTTGCTGTCAATCTTGACTTGGTCTGCGTCCTGGGTGATCTGATCATCAAGGAAGACGACCTACTTAGCGGTACTGGCAACTGCCGCTGTAAATTGAGCATAGGTAGAAACAGTGGTAGTGGTTCCCCTAGCCCCTAGGTAATTCCTTCGTTCTGAGAAGCAAAGCTTTTCAGAGTAATGAGTAAGGTAACGCTTGAGGAAGTGGCTCAAATACCAGTTGCTGGCTGATATAGATATTTAAGTTAGCTGATATTAGGAAAAGCCAAAAATTCACATACATCCGAAACGGACGCTCTTTTTACATTCACATTGTTGGAAGATTTCTGTATAGTTTGTGTGGGTGTTGCAACAGTAAGCCCGGCGAATATACCAGCAGATAAAGTTCTGAATCTCATATTTAAACAAGGAAGGAATATTTCGTAGGATTGCGAGCATAGTTGGGTGATTGAGTATCCATGTTGTGCAATATAGGAAGAGAATAGTTGGAAAGCCCCCTGCTATTTATACCCAATTCTCATTGCTTTATTAAATCTGTCTGAGCGCCATTTCTCCACACTTTCACCTTGTTTAGATAGGATTTAGTGATTTCTTTAGATTAAATTGTGTGGAAAAGTTGAATTGTCGTTGGCCTACTGTTATACATCCACCATAATAGGTGGATATGAGAAGGGGTCGGACATTGCTTTCTCTAGAAGACAACTTCCAGCAAGCAGAATGCGAAGAAAAGGGTCATTAACATTAAATCCCACCTATAAGAAAACATTCCTCGGATAGCGAATTGGGCCCTGATGTAGATCATTGAATTTTGGCGAAGCCAAAAATTCTCCAAAGCGACTCACCCTCACGTCTCGCTATATTATAAGCAGATGACATGTCAACACCACATCTCACTCGTGGAATTATAAAGCTGTCCTGATGGGTACAGTGAGAATGATACGTATAAACGAAACTTTGTCAAGAACCAAGGAAATGCAAAGCGTCAGTCGTGAAAGAAATGCGGAGAATTGCTGGTGGCGTAATCGAGCGTAAAGAGGGTGACAAATCCATCAATCGGATGTGCATCACTTCAATTGTTAATGGCATCTTGACATTATTGTACAACACGAACAATTAGTGGCGCTTGGAAGATAATTTAAATTTATGTCTCGGTAGGTGCCTGAATTTTTACAGTGGAAATAAGTTGACAGTGGACGGATGGCTGCTGTAGGTCTTACAGATCACCAAAGTTTTAGAAATTGATAAAAATGTTGATATTGTTACTACAAAATCATCAGGTCTAGTCTGAAAGAAAGAGCTTTCCTTCCTTAATATCCTGCGACCGTCAACACCCTTAATGAAGACACCGTGGATTAGCTAAGAGAACAAAACATTGGATGCTTGTCAATGCAATGATATATAGACACGTCACACACCCAACAATGAACCAACTTTATTTACTCTACATATCCAATTCGCAATTTAACAAACATTCAAGATACGCTTGTTTGATGAATGGTGATGAGTCAATAACAGTTTGAAAAATGTAGACATATATGAATTCAAGAACATGAATATTAGACGTCGCAGTTAATCTTGAACTGAGGTCACATAGTGCACAGGTTGTAGTCAGGAATCAAGGTGAAACTCAGTGTTATATTAAGTGATGCAGAGACAACTAAAGTAAGAAGAGATTCAGGAGAACTAGAGCCTTTTATGCTCAACACTATACACTCAATTGAGTCACCAAATAGGCTCCCACTTAGTCACCCTATAGGCACCAGTGGGCAGCCTAGTAGGCAGCTATATCGCATGTGTAGATATGCTTGAAGCCTTATACCAGTCAACAGTTAATATATTGAGAAAAGAAACTCTAGAATGGAGGTGAAAGAAATAAAACTCGAACCTGCAAAATTTCCACTCTGCTTCGAGCCTATCTCACGCAGTAACAAGACTTTCCCGCTCTCACCGATGGATCTTTTCAGCTGCATCTCCGGGCCACTTTTTAGATACCTTTTTTAGTGCATCGTTCTCGCGCTGCTAAGCCTCCCGCGTCAACGGCACACCAGTGGGTGCCAGAATAATTGGCACAGGCGCATACTTAAGTGACACTCCAAAGTACTCAATTTCTTCTTCTATATTAATATAACGTGCTCTCCCACTAGATTCAACTACTAATTTACATCGATTAAGCGTCTCAGATATACGCGCACGAACTTTTTCCATTGTGATGTTGCACCATTGCTAATGTGGTGTTTCAGCTAAAGTGGCGCCAGTGCCATCAATTCTGACACCCACTGGTGGCGTCTTATGTACCGCTTGCTAAGGCCACGCTTATGACACTTTAAGCATGAAGAGAACAGATTCAGGGTTTCTGGGACCTTTGGGACACACAATTGGGATCTGCAAGGGGCAAAAATACATCGGCTTTACAGCGCCCTGAAGTGTGGCACGGTTTCTCAGATCCCAGACCGCAAAATCTTCCCTTTAGTCACTAGCGCTATAGTAAGCGAGATCACGTGCCTGCAACCTGGATACCCAAAATGGATGAGACGGATCTCGCTGCAGCAGACAGCGGCTGCCCAGCCCTAAATTTGGAGATCTAGTCCTTGTATCGACCTGTGAGATTCGTTGGGTTGGGATTGGTATTCTTATCCCTGAATAACGAGAAATTACAACCTAGATGAAAGAATGGCTTAGCTCATACACTTCGCCCAGCAGACGGGTCGAATGCCAAGGACGTGCAATGGGGCTACGACAAAACGATAACTTTCCTTGAAAGACATGGGTTGTTGTTGAGGGTTAAGGTTTTGTATATATATGCACATCTCTTCTCTTATCACCTGTCATTTCATTCCGCTTCTTCGTGCTCTTACTCTCCTAGCAGTCGTTTTATTGCACTTTATATCCCACTTTCTTCACTGTCACCCCAAAGTTAAGAAGAGTCACAGCACTATGGCGGCCATGAAATGCAAGGCTATCGGACCAGACTGTCCTCCGGACGGCTCATCTCTGGGCTATGCTCCAAACATGGCCGCTAGTATTATCTTTCTGGTCCTCTTCAGTATCTCTCTAGTTGGCCATCTTGCCTTGGGAAGGAAGTATAAGACTTGGACCTTCCTTATTGCCATGGGCTTGGGTTCGAGCTCCGAGTTGATTGGGTATCTTGGTCGAATTCTCATGCACAACAACCCATATAAATTAAGCACGTTAGTCTTTCGTCATGCTATCGGGGGGCAGATATTAACCTAAACAGTTTCCTTGTTCAAATTGTTTGTCTCACAATTGGCCCGGCCTTCTACTCTGCAGGACTATACCTTTGTCTCTCCCGAATGTGAGTCCTTCATCAAGCTTCCATATGAATTCCTCTGACTTTGATAAGTATTATCGTCTACGGTCAAAACATTTCTCGCATTAGACCAGTCTGGTATACTCGATTCTTTATCAACTGCGATATCATTTCCCTATCCCTTCAGGGTGCCGGCGGAGGCGTTGCCTCTGCTGCAACAAAAGATAGTACCATGGCATTGGGAAATCATCTCATGCTGGCTGGACTGATCTTTCAAATTGTGTCTCTTGTGCTCTTTGCTTTTGCATGTGGTGACTTTGCAATACTGGCCAAAAGATTTGCTTCGTCGCGCAATCCTGAATATTCCAAACTTCGAGCTAGCACTAAATTTCGAGGATTCCTCTGGGCTGCTGTTGTGTCATTTGCGACTATTTTCACTCGATGCGTCTACAGGGTGGTTGAATTAGGTGGCGGATGGGATAACTCCTTGATGAGGGAGGAGACACCGTTCATTATCCTCGAATCTTGGTATGTTAATTTCTCTAGCAGTGCATTTCATTAATGCTAATCTTGTGCATAGCATGATAGTTATTGCCGTCTACGCTCTTATCATCTTCCACCCTGGTGTTGGATTTCAAAACAAGTTCAACGATATCAAATACCAGACTGTGCACGGCTTAGAAAGCGGCAAGGAGGAAATCTCCCTGACTGGCGCGGAGGGTGCACCTTGTCTCCGCCAGTAGAATAAAGGACTGGTGCCGGAATCTAAAGTATCATCAAATCTATGTACTTAGAATTAGACTAGCGTGAAATGACTCTGCTATATTGGTGGGGTCGTTTGGTAATGTTCTGGCGTTTTGGTAGATGGAGTGGAGTGCGCATTGATAGTGTAATTATATTCTTGCAAGTATTTTGCGAACAGTGCTGTACTTTGGCTTACTCTAGAACATTTCATACCAAAATAGAGCAATTTCATACTTGTTCAATCAGCAGAATGTTTGATAGGTTAAAGTATTCCATATCGAATACATATTTTCCTGTTGCACAGGCCAAGAGCTGCGAAGACTACTTTCCTTGAGTTTCTTTAATATCCTCAACAAGGAACTTAAATGTCGTCTATGGAGGCTCAGTAGTTGCCAAACGATATTTTATGTTGATCATAAGAATCCAGCATCTATAACAGGCAGGTGATCGCTCTACAGGGCACAGTTAGTCTAGACTGTGTTATATGAAGCGCTCTTGGAACACTTACCCGGTACTTCTTGTTTAACACGCTACGCCGAGATTGCCAGTTTCGGGTGGGGAAATGGCAGTAGCTCTTATTCTTGGCTATCTGCAGTCAGAGTAAGAGCTGGCAGTTCTGCGAAATAGCGCCTGTCTCTCGGTTATCCCACCCCTGATATTGTCGCCCAAAGCGGAAATCTTTGCATGCAGGGATCGGCGCTAGATTCTCAGCCATACATTCTACTCCGCCATCTTTCGAATTTAGCTTCGACCGAAAGATCTTCAACCATACAGGTACAACTGCCAACCGAGCCAAGAATACGTCGTGTCTTGCAAGGATGCTGAGATTGGTAATAATTAGGAGCAGCCTTCCTCGACCAGGCGAGTTCTGGAAATAATCCCTTCGCTTGTTGCGGGACAAGGGCCTGGAGAAGGGCTTTATTGAAAAGTTGAATTAAGGAGACTTATGCCTAAGGTAAGTTCGTAGATAGCCATTTCGTATATAAGAGAAGCCTTTGGGGCGTTAGCATAGATTGTCCATTTCATTTTGCCTCATTCACGTTCCTTGTTTCCTGCCTTCTTGACTTCTGTTTGCGTGATATTGTTCGCATCTAAACGGTCATTATGACGCTCCTCTCTTCTATCCTCGGGGCTGCAAACTTAATAGCAAGTCTGCCGCAAAGTATTACAAATGGCAAGTGTTTTAAGGTCCAAACTATTAAACTGTATCAAAATTAGACTCTAATCCGTGCCAAACAATAGGCGGATCCGTCCTAGGAACACTCGACGCTCCTCGCCTTCAGCCATTTTTGACAAATAATGTAAGACTCTGCTCGCCGAAAAAAGCGAATACTCACTGGAAAACTAGCCACTGCCACATGGCTATCCTTGGGGTAAGAGAACTGCTGAGGAATCCAGCCCGCATGGGGATGCTCCAAATACCGGAGTCATTCGATCGTTCAACTTCGAGATTGCCCGCCACTGGGTAGCTCCGGACGGAGTGAACAGAAGCGCCACTCTTATCAATGGACAATATCCTGGGCCGATGATTGAGGCCAATTGGGGGGACACCATTCAAGTTAGAGTTGTAGCCGAAATTGTATCTTTTGGGAGACTAATCAAGTTTGAAGGTCACTGTCACGAACAAGATATCCAGCCCGGAAGAAGGCACTTCTCTTCATTGGCATGGGATTTTGCAGAAAGAAACTCCCTGGTTTGACGGAGTTCCATCTGGTTGGTTTTGGAAGCAAATTGATTAATGCATATACTAATGTCTCAAAGTTTCACAATGTCCTATTGCTCCTAATGGCACCTTTACATATTCATTTAGAGCGGATGTTTACGGAACCGGTTGGTATCATTCCCATTACAGTGCTCAATATGCGAACGGAGTTTTCGGACCCATGATTATCCACGGTCCTGCTCATGCTGAGTATGATTATGATCTTGGGCCTGTCATGGTGGTACGTATTGGAACGCAGATACAAGACGAAGTTACATCTAATAAATATTATCAGAATGACTACTTCCATGACGATTACTATGCAATTGTTCAGAATATTACTGGCCAGATCACCGTTCCCTACTCGGACAACAATCTCATCAATGGCAAGATGAGCTTTGACTGCGCGCTCGCTCGGGGCAGAGACTGCATACCGAATGCTGGTGTATCAAAATTCAAGTTCACAACCGGGAAAACGCATCGACTCCGTTTGATCAACTCCGGTGCCGAGGGGCTTCAGAAATTTACTATTGACAATCACACTATGACTGTCATTGCCAACGATTTCGTCCCTGTCAAGCCATACGATACCAACGTCGTAACTCTTGGTGTAGGACAACGCACTGATGTGATTGTCAAAGCAACTGGCTGTTCAACTGATGCATATTGGATGCGATCCTATATTAGCACCACTTGTAGCCACACTAATCAATCCACCGCGCTTGCGGCCATTTATTATGAGGATGCAAACACTTCGACGACACCAAAATCCGTTGCGACTACGTTTACATCTACAAACTGCTCTAACGACGATATTAGCATCACTGAGCCGCTGTACATCGAAGCGCCACCAGCAAAACCTGCTTTCACCCAAGACCTCGAAATATCATTTGGTGCAAACGAGACCGGTGCGCTCGTTTGGAAGATGAACAATCAGTCATTCCTTGCCAACTACAAGTAAGTCGAGCCAGAATACTTTGTTCCAAAATTTCTCAACTGACAAATACAGCCATCCCTTGCTTCTTCTTGCTAACCTTGGCAACACATCGTATCCGTATGATCCTCAGTGGAACGTCTACAACTTCGGACGCAGCAAGTCCATTCGCCTTATTCTACACAGTATCGATCCATTCTCACACCCAATGCATCTCCACGGCCACAATTTCTGGGTTGTCGCTCAAGGAACTGGCAGATGGAATGGGACCATCACTCGCCCGCACAACCCTCAACGCCGAGACACCCAACTTATCGACGCCGGCAATCCTGCCAAACTTGAACCGGGCGGAGAGAGTTACATCGTTCTAGACTTCATCGCTGATAACCCCGGCGTTTGGCCATTCCACTGTCACGTCGCATGGCACGTCAGCGACGGACTGTATATAAACATCATGGTTAGTTAACTTTCCCTTAGGTGGCTTCCAAAATTCATTAACTTACCATTTCCATAGGAGCGTCCTTGCGATATCTCCGAGCGCTCTATTCCATCCATTATGGCCCAAACCTGTCGTGATTGGGCTTACTATAGTGGTCACAATGTTGTAAATCAAATCGACTCTGGAGAGTAAATGTCGTCTTGTATTAATATTGTGGTCAAAGTTCCATTGCCTAGCAACGTTCTACTTGAAAGCAAGTCTTAGCTGTCATTTTCATACAGCGTGCATCATCTCTTATCCGTTCACATAATAATATTTCATAGATGATATTAGCCTCTCATATAAATTGAAATTTTTAGCTATGCGTTTATTAATTCATTCAGCTGCCTTTGACCTAAGCACCTGACGATCGATTTTGTCGCACGTAATTTAACCAGAGCAGCCTCCACAATTTCCCCTGATACAAGATTAATCTACCTTATCAATAAATAGTTAACCTTGCCTCTGTTGCATATCGCAGTTGGGGGCCGAAGTCGTGTAGGAGCGCCCTTGTTCAGCTGTTCCCCTAGTTTGAAGTTATCTTCAGCCTGAAACATGGGGTGATTTCAGCTTGACCTCAGCCTGAATTGAAAGGGAGCGACCCGCTTGGTCCAGATTAAAGATTATATTTTGCCCCTTGCATTCTCTTGCATTCCCATTTCCACGCGTCCCCCACTCTTTCCTACTATTCATGGTGGGTACTTGTTGCGTGTCGCAGTCGCGGAAAGCTTGCCCACAATTTCCCAGGAATCAGGCAATCTAGATAAAAGGCCAGAATCCTGAGCCTAATCTATAGCTTCAACACCAAAGTCAACAAATACCCGAAAGTATACACCGACGCTACATCTGATATTTTAATTTTGAGTGTCCCATCCTACTAGTCATGGGATATATTGCGGTATTTGACTTCCAATGGTCGATGTCGTTATTACCGGGATGTTATAAAAGGGGGCCGCTTGTGTGCAGATACCTTGAATTCCCTTCTTCTGGCCCCACATTTCTAAGATCTCGTAAGCCTCCTGCCTTTGTAATTCGTTTCGAGAGGAGCGACATATAATCTTCAAAGGAAAGACCATCATCACGGTCACTGCGCTTGATGGCCGGTTCGCCATCAAATAGGCACACGACCCTAGGATCTGGCCGGAATGCCACGCGATTTGAGGATCGTACACATCTGCCTCGCTGGAGCAGAACGTGAGCAAGGCATATATCATGATGAATGATGCATGGTATGAAGCGGTACATGCAGCCGTGAAAGCATCTGGGAAATATGGTTCGCTTGAGGTTGAGAAGGGCTTTTGTCCTCCAAACAGGTTGGCGTCTCTTCCAGTTCTGGCATGCTCCTGAGAATATTCTTGCCACCAATCTTGGAGACGTATTAGAAGCGATGAAGCTGATAGCTCAAGCTTGGATCGCAGTTTCTGGTACTTGAAAGCATCTAAATCAGAGACAAGATCAATCTTATTCCTGAGTGACAAACATCCGGGTATTAGAAGCAAGATGTCGAGGAGTTTGTCGTAAGATGTTTTAGGATAAACTTGAAATGGCAGTGTAGTCCACGGCGGCAGAGCAAACTTATGTTGCTCTTCAGTGGCCATAGTCATATAAACCTGTCATTTATTAGATTTTCAGAATACTAGTCATGACTGAGCCGCAACTTACAATTGTGGGCCTTATTGTGCGAAACACGAGATGAGCCAGGCCAGTTTGACAATTTTCAGGTCTTCTCATCTCAAGCATGGTTGCTGCTCCTGTTATGTGATCCATCCATCCTGTAGGAGTGGTGCAAGAGACCAATTCAAATAATGCCAGGATGATCGGTGATAAGATCTCTTCCGCTGCCGGCATGGTTTTCGTGTGGCCCAGTTTGTCTTTCTGCAGAAATGAGCGTTGGCTTTCGAGTGCTTTAGCATACCATCTGAATGCTTCAGTCTGAATAGACACATCGCCTGTCATGGCGCCATAATGCACCATCATCGCAGCTCGTGTAGATTCCCGGCATGACTGATAAGGCGAGGTGTTGTAGATAGCTGGTAGGTGATCATACCATGAGCCCATGGGGGTTCGTTGAAGGTTCCGGTTGTCAAAGGCAGATATAAAATGGCCAAGGAACAGCTGCTCAAATGGCGCTGTCTTGGACGGCTGATAGGCTGTTGGAAAGAGAAATTCCCCAAAAGCAGAAGCGGTAATGAGTTTGCTGCTACGGGGGGCTGTGTGGGATATATCAGAAGGTCCATTGGTGTGGGCACTTTTTGAATCTTCCGAGAATACACTTTGATCTCTTTGCGAACGAGAATCCCCACTTCCCTTCGCCCCCGCTTTCTTCTTCATCTTTGGCTTCATAGGGATAAAGACTGCCCCGACTGTGGCGCCGGGACATTTTTGGCCGCGCGAAACGCACTGGGTGCACTCGGGCATCTTCTCATCGCACTGTAGAAGGTAAGTAGCGTGAATTATCAACCCTTGAAACTCGGCCAGGAAGTACCTTCATTCGACGCTGGAGGCAAGACTTGCAACCCCGACTGCGCCCAACATGACGAGCCATACTGGTTTTGAAAAGCAGAGTTTATGGAAATTATAGAAATGGGCTCTTAGTGCAACCTGATCACTCCTTTCCGTTTTCTCCGTGAAATGTCGGCCTGGTTGTTAAATAGGTAGTGGTTTTTACCACTAGAATCAAATCAGTTCGCTTCGCTCACTGTGTCGAAGTGGGAATATGTACTTTTAGAGGCTCCCGCACAATTGAGCTAGGCCCTGCGACAGGTCGGTATACGGAGTAAGTCACGTGACCGTATTTTCGGGTAAACCACGGGCGGTATTACAGTATCTATAGATACAGTAAGTAGGTCCCTTCATCCGTGTTCGCTCGCTTCAGCTGGTCCGCCAAGAGCAGCGACATGGTACGAATCGGGAATGTAAGATGCATGGTGGCGCCGAGGGCTGCTCCCTGCAGCCTAGAATAGTGCGATGAAACCGTCGGGAATGATTTCCTCCCCGATATGCATGGAGGCTTATTACCGATCTAGCTGCTCCTGAATATCTATTTGCCGACATGAAGCTCTTGAGCTGGGTCACGTGATGTTCATCAACGAATCAGGGCTAAATCGCCCAGATAGTTATGTACTTGCCCAAGAAGCTCAATCCAAGGTATATTACCTGAGTTGCGCAAGTACTTGATTCTCTCAAGCTATTTATCTTCTCCCGACGCGGCGAGACTTTATCTTCTCAGCAAATTCCACAGGCTGTCCTCGTTACCGGGTATAGCGAAGGTCGTATTGGAGACACTTTGGTTCAGGAGTCTCACTTGAAGGGTCTTCCTATTTTGGCAATAGCCAGAAATTTGAGAAATATGATGTGTTTGAAAGGTCGTGGGAGCTATACGGCCAGTCTGGATGCTACAGAATCGGAGATTTTGAAAAGGCAGTGGCGGAGATCAAGCTTGCAACTGGCGATATTCTCGACTTTCTTGTTAACAATGCTGGATGTGGTAAGCATGCTTCTTCTGGTACATCTGTGATATGTTAATTACTATCCTTAAGGTTATGTTATGCCGCTCTCGACACATGTCTCCAGTTCTCAAAGAAAATGTTTGATGTGAATGGCTTCGGCCTATTAGCGGTAGCAGCAATCTGCGCCAGTCCTTGAGGTTGTGAAAGGAGTCTTAACTAGCTTCTCTTCTATCACAGCATATATTTAGGCGCATGTGATGTTCTTTAACTTAACTGAATACTGTGTGAAGATGGATAACAGCTGACGTGCGTTTTAGTGGCCTAATAACTGTATACTCTGGCCACCTTCTACAAATGAAGTGATCCATCGACTTTCACAGGCATGTAAAGCCCCTCCAACAAAATGGAAGTGAGCATGATGAGTGATATTATGAGAATTGAACTTGCACCTCTCTATGTGAAAGTCGTCACAGTTGTTGCTGGAACTGTCAAGTCAGAATTCTTCGACAATGCATTTCCAACCCATCTTTCACAGGGTCATTTCTTAACTTTTACATCCCGGTTACCTCTAATCTGTATGAGAACCAGAATCCTACTATTCATGTCGCAGATGGAGAGCTATTAGGCCAAAGCGTACACAAAGCGCCGCCCCTGTTGAGAAGTTGACGGAGAAGAATGTTGATAACGCTCTGAAAGGATCGTCCGAGCTGCTGGTCCTGGGCAGGTGGGCGAATCTGAGCTATTTAGATTATATGGACCTTACGGCCGTTATCTCATTACTTTCTCGAAAGATCCAATATTCTTGGGGGTTTCAAATTCTAACATTTTCTAGGATCCAACTCTAACCAAGATGACCTGATTTACGGGATAAAAGGAAAAGAAATAAACCAACTAGTGGACCACGGGCGTGCAAGGAATATTCTCTGTCCCTCTCTCGTGTAATTTTACGCCGCACCCAAGTTCTCTTTAAGTAGCGGTAAAAAGATTTGACACAAGGGAATAGCCTAGGAATTCAGACTCAGCATTTTTATTGCGGTATTTCGAATTTTCTCATTATAGCTTAAGTTTTAATGTTCCAGAACACGGACCGCGTGTGAGCTTGCCTACTGCATTCTACATTGTGATACATCCCAAATGGAAAGGCTAAGAAATACAAGGGCTTAGTCAAGCACCGGTGTTGCGAAAATTTTAGTTTTGAGTATAATTTATATGTGAGCTTTTGGACAGCGAGCAGACTTATTTCAACAGTGAGCCTTTAGACTCAGAACACTAAGCCTAGCAACCCCCCACCCTTGTAGGTCCTGGATAAGCCGAAAACTTAAAACTTTCAACACCAATATCACACAAACATGGTGGCAGGAGACGGTTCGGGATTCTTTATTGATCCGATGAGCAACAAGGGGTCAATTCTCAACTACTGCGACATCCGACTCTCAAAGTTTACCAGGAAAACTTTTGACCTACTAGTTTCTCACTCAACGTCCACAGCTTTTCAGCAGTATCTGAATCCGTAACAGAAGATTTGGGCTGCAATTTTGCGATATCAGCATCTGCAAGGTACTTGCCGGAAGAATCTGTGCTTCTTAGACAAGAAAACTCGAACCTTATAAGTGGCGATGAATTAATTACCTGTGATTGATGGGTCTAGAGCAGCTACTAATGTTGTAGAACAACCTTGCTGCAAGGTTTTCTTCTCTTCGAATTTGAAGTTGCCTACGTAAAATATCAGTTTCCTTCATAACCCATTCAATAATCGCTCAAATGCATGAGTAGCATGTCTGTCTTGAGCAAGACTAAGACTATGATAAAGTGGTATGACTTGCCTCCAATCTTGGCTTCGACATAATCCATACACTCTTTGAAAGTAGCTGGATCATGGAAATGTTTCTGTAGGCCAGTAGATATACCTGACATGTGGTAAGCGTATAACTTTCTTTCCATACATGAATAGGCAATATACTTACTTCCAGGATGAACTGAGAATGAAGCAAGTTTTCTGCTCGAAAAATTCTTGGATAAGCTCACTGTAAAGAGAATATTCGCCACTTTCGACTGTCCATAAGCTGCAATAGGATTATAAGATTTGCCGTCCTGAACATTGAATACTTGTTAGCATCCGGGTTATTAGACAAGCTAGCTCATCGCACTTACATCAAAATTGATGTCGTCAAGATGAATTTCCCCTGTCGCCCCTGCAGTACTCGTGATGTTAACAATTCGAGTCCCATCTCCTGCGGCCAGGAGCTTTTCCATCAACAAATTCGTCAGGAGAAAGTGACCGACATAGTTTGTTGCAAATTGAGATTCAATTCCATCTTCGGTCTTGGTGTAAGGGCAGGCCATTATTGCTGCATTGTTAATTAGAATATCAATTCTCTCGACGGCAGCATTGATAGCCGCTGCAGCACCTCGTACTGATGCTTGAGATCCGAGATCTACTTGAACAAAAGTAGTTTTGATTGACGGATTAGTCTTGTTAATTTCTTCAATGACGGGTTTGATCTTTTGTTCAGAGCGCCCTGCAAGTACGAGGTGCTTCGGATTTCCAAAGGCGAGAGAAAATGCCGTTTCAGCACCAACTCCACCTTGACTGGCGCCTGTAATTACAACTGTGCAGTATTAGCATTGGATTTCGAGTATCTATACAAGCAATGCTAGTATAGATTCCTACCATCCAATTGACTTACTTGTTTTATCAACAACAATGGCTTGAAATTCTTCAACTACCTCTCTGCCAGTGGATGACCATTGAAATTGCGTCATAGTTCGAACTCTCCAAGCTATAAAAAAAATAAGGTGATTGCTATTATTTAGGACGATACACGACTGAGACGAAGACTTCTCTTATAGTCATCTGCGGACAACCATTTCTCCTCTGGAAGTTGTCAATCTCACTTTGTGGTCGTCATGACCATCATCATTGGGCATCTTTTGTCTGGCCACAACAGGTATAGCGTGTAAGCCAGTTGCCTTAGTCTGGCCACAACAGGCAGAGCGTATAAGCCAGTTGCATTAGTGTCCAATTTAAACGATGACTTACGGTAATAGGGATATTTTAGATTCGACTGCATTAGTTTCGGATATAACAGGGACTTGCAACGCGGACTTCGACCTCAAAATTTCCAGGGTAAGCCAGTTACATCAAAACGCCTCCGTGCATCAAGATATCTCCGTTGTCATTTCTGGCCCATTCTCTTATCATGGATAGTAAATATCAGCCTATATGCCTCACTCCGATGGCGCATCTCGCGGAAGCAAAATGTCCCAAAGATGACTGGGCGGGCATATCGGATTGGTCAACCCGAAAGCAGCGACAGAACCGCCTGAATCAGAGAGCTTACAGTTAGTAGATGCCCTCATTAATATGGGCTCCGCTGACTGAGTTGCAGGACGGCGGAAAGTGCTTGGAAGGAAGACCGAGGAAGCTAGCCATGCCCCCGAAAGAAACACACCCTTGAGTATGAGGAGGCGCCGCAATCCTGTACGTCAGGATGTTGCTGGCTGTACTTCTGATATGAATACACTCCACAGTCATCTGGACAATAGCCCTCTAACTTTACCTCCATCAGAGGCGGGGTCAGAAATTACACAAGACAAGCCATGGTTTCTTCATACCCCTGAAGGGTCTCGAGGCAATAACATGATCACATGCAATCCCCACGAGCAAATACCCGGCACATTTATAGTAAAAGTCGCAACGAAAACAATTACTTTTGATCTCTATGAGCCTGTACCCATCTTATCTGATCATCTCATCTCACTGATCAGGTATAACATATATCGGGCCGTTGCTGTAAACTCCTGGGCCATTGGTATCGACCCACGACTGATGCACTCCGATATTCTCTCCCCTTTTACCTCAACCGACACGGAAATAACTAAATTTAGTCGGTCATTACCACCTTCACTTCGTCCTACTGCAGTGCAGAGATCCATTCCGCATCATCCTTATATAGATCTTTTCCCATTCCCATCATTGAGGGACCGTCTCATAGAACTGGGAGATACCATTGACGAAGATGAGCTCTGTGCAGACTTTGCAGGAGAGAACTTGACATCGGAGCTTGGAGGTCATACTGGCTTGATTAGTTGGGGCGAGCCATGGGATCCGCACAGCTGGGAAGTTGCCGAACCGCTGTGGGAAAAGTGGTCAACTGTGCTCAAGGGTTGTTCCGGTCTTCTGCAAGCCACAAATTACTGGCGGCAGAGGCGAGATGAGCCAAGATTAGTGGAAATACTATAGGAGCTAATACCGACTACTAGCAAGAGTGAGAATGCCCTGGATGCCTGGTACTAGAGTAATTTACATCTTCAAGACAACTCCTTGCGCTGCAACTAAAGTTAACAAATTATTCAGCAGAATGTAAGTGCTATTTATGATTCTCTATACAATTTATTGACTGAGTCCTAAGGCTTCAAGCACATACTACACGTGCGATATAGTTGTCTGCTAGGCTGCCCGCTAGTGCCTGTAATGGAACTACGTGGGAGCCTAGTCAGTAACCCAATTAAATGCGTGGTATCAAGCATAAGGGCTCTAGCTCTCCTGCACAAACCTTCTTCTTACTTTAACTGTCTCTGCATCACCCAATAGTCGATATAACTTTGTGTTTCACCTTAATTCCGGACTACGACCTGCGTACCGTGACTTCTCCCCTCAAGACGATTTAACATCGCTCCCAGGCACGCAGCTGCTCTTGTTCTCCAGGGTAGTACTGTTCTTCATTTACCTCAGGGGCTCGGTAAAGTTACCCGGAGTGGTTTGGCGGGACACCAACTCTGAAAGCTCTCCTTCCTGGTGAAGACATCGGCTATACCTGAGTATCTAGTGATTGTTGTCAGGCGTTGAGACCAAATATAAAGGCTTTCAAGGCTGGTTAGCCACAGATCTTATTGCATAGAGCACCGCACGCCAGCAATGGGTTTAAATTTGTAATATTATGTGACCTACAATAGAACATATACGACTCTGTATATTATTAGCGTGTTATAGACTCAACATAGCAATAGGTCTGTTTGGGGATACAGAATTCAATAGACACAGCTCGAATATAGTGAAACGCAAATGTGAGAGGAAACTGGGAATATTTCCGATATGTTAAAGCTTGAAAGAGGCAACCCTTAAGGAGAACGAAGTACATGAATATTCGAGAGTATATATTTTTCTTCTTTAAAGAATATGAGCTCAATAAGTGCGTAGATGGCTACCAATTTGGGCTTTCTCATGGATACAGAGCACCGGGGAACCTCTGCTTCAATCGATGCAACCGGAATCAAGCAGCTCCACTGTCTGCTCTCTGCAGTGCGGATGATAAGAACAATGTTCGGTACATGGGACTGCAGTAGTGTGGGCCATGAAGTAACGCATCTACACCAATCAGTCGTATACATCAGAATCCAACACGCCATGTGGTTATTATTTTAAGGCGAGCCGGCTAATATAAACAACCCAAGCTTCTCCGCACCCGCACTATAAGGGGAACCGCACTGAACAGAATCGATGGACTCGACTGAAACTATGCATTGATGATGTATCCCTTTGAGAAGCTGCTGAGCTAAGGGAAAGGAAGGCGTGGGAGATCTATGTACATGGACCTCGCCTAGAGGGTGCCTGAGGCCACAATACGCACTTTCCCACCATCAGGATGAATGTGAAATATCATTGGAAGGTAGTAACAATAGCTTAGGTATGTATCCCGAATATACACCACATGCTAACGCATTAGAATGTTCTTAGATTCAACAATCCAATAACCATGGCCAATACTTCGACATATCATCAATACTTCCCTGAAATTTCAGTTAAACCACAGCCATTGCCTTCCCTTCTGTGTACGGAACACTGGATTTGGATTTCGTAGTTAAAATGCGAATGCTTTAAAGGCGTGGGCGGAGTAGGCATACCATCAAAACACCACGGTGCCTGCGAACCACTGTTGTTCTCTAATTACATCTGTCATTAAAGATCCGCTGGAACAGAATAAAGCAACTGTAAGAGTTCTTAATGATTTTTGAGTAAAATTGAAGGAGATTAGTCTGAAATTAAGAGTTAAACCCACTCTCGGTAGTCTAGTTTGCCAGGAAACCCTCCAGAGAACTATAAATTTGCGCCTCAAGACCGTGACATTGTGTCAGGGAGATTTTAACTGGGCAGCCGAAATATAAACGAATTATAATTCCATATTGAGTAACATCTTTTGGCACGATCAGCCACGGCCAATAAACTTTAATGGGGCTCAAATTCAACATCACTTTACGCAAACTCTCTATCCACTTGGCCAGGGGATTAGGTCCGAGATAGCAAACGAAGCGTTAATAATATACATTGGTGCCTGTGCTTTATAAACATAATGAACGCATATACTCCGCGTTTACCATAGCTATCTACCATTATTACCGTATCCCCTGCGTATCATCTTGCTCGTGATAGACGCTGCCCCGTATATTCTAAATGCTCACCAGGAATCCTGCTTTCAATGTCTCTGTAATACACCCAAGGCCAGCCAATTATACCCATCCAATCCCAAGTCCCAAGGTCCTTACACCAGAGCTTTTCTCGATTATCATTAGCGTCTAGAAAATAAAAGAGTACACAAAAACCAGCGCGGTGAATGCTGTCGCAACAGTGTACTCGAGCTCAAACCAGATAGCCTGGCCGCCAAATGCGATCTTCTTACTTTCTCGAGTCGGATGAGCGACTCCAGTCTTAGGATCTCTCTTTAATAAGTCTTCTCGGTCTGGCATTGCAGGGGGGTCAATTGCGTAAGAGACTGGCGTCCAGAGAGAGCTGCAGATAAAGAGAAATGTCAAAGGCGGCCAGAAAGCGTGCGTTAGCAGGCACATGATGATCCCATTGGCGGTCGACTCCCAGAAAAAGCATCGATAGGAGGTGAGAACCACCGCAACAAGCGTCAAGTAGACAAAGGACAGGTGAAACACGGCCATGTAGTTGAAAAGCACTGCCCATAGACGGCGGAACATATTCTTTCTTGTCTTCAGGTCCCGCTCGTTCAGCGCGGAGTGAAGAGAGCCGGTCGGCTTAAAAGCCTGAGCCTGCCCTCCTAGCCACTTCGGTAACAGAAATGCGCGGACAATGCATAAGGCAATGTACGGAGACATCCAGAGCTGGTATCGAGAGCCTCGTTGCCCAGTATGGTAGCCAGCTGGAATGAAAAGAGCGAACTCACAAAGCCGGTTGGATATCGTTGCCGCGAAGCAAGCTCGAATGAGCCATCGTAGCTGCTCATAGTTTGCAAACGCAACGAGCGGTTTACCCCACACCAGAATTATGGGAATAGCAAAGAGAGAAGCCGTAAGTAGGATAGTGTACAAGCTCAATGTAGCGTAAAGGAACCCGGAGAAGCGCTGGGCAGTAGTCATCTGTCGAACACTGTCGCCCCACAGACAGAAATTCATCTTGAAAGCCGTATCAACTGTTCCAATTGCCCATCGGGTACGCTGCTTAAGATGGCCGCCGTAATCTTCAGGAACAGTCCCAAATTGGAGAGGTTCATGAACGTATGCTGTCTTCCAACCTTTCCCGAGCATAAGGGTTGAGGTTGCCACATCTTCTGCGAGAGACCCAAGAGGAAAGTTACCGATCTCGTCAAGAGCTTCACGTCGCACAATATAACCAGATCCAGTACACCAAGCCACCCCAAGAGCATCTTTGATAGGCTCAATTACGTGCACGAAGAAATCCAAGCTCTGTGCCAGAGGATCTGAAGGTGGAGTGTTGTAAAAGAGCTGAGGAGGGCATGCAAGTGCCATCTTAGGGTCTGCAAGCAGGTGAGGAAGGACAGCGCGTAACCATTCTTGTTCGGGGATCTACAAGGGGTCAGCAGGAGATTGAGTGGTAGGCACCATGCAAGCAAGCATCGGAATGAGTATAATTACCATGTCAGCATCCAAGGCGGCCATAAACTGTCCAGCACCCCCAGGTAGATTGTGGACTTGGTCAAGGCCATAATTAAGATTGCCAGACTTAAAATGATGAGGCACGCCAGGTATTTTTGTACGTGCCATATAGAAAACATTAGGATAAACCATTGCAAGATTGCCGATGGCAAGCTCTAGTCGTTCCGACTTGCCATCATCTAGCAAGATCACCCTGAATCTGTCGCGTGGATAATCTTGCTCGCATACAGCACGGACAGTGTCCAAGACGACCTCGTCGTCTTCCCCACAACTGGTGACGAAAACATCCACCGTGGGAACTTCATTTCCAATCAGCCTCAGCTTGGGCCTCGTTCTCTTCTTCAACGCCCACATTGTCCAGAAGTTATGCATCTGAGAAGGAATTGCGACTATGATCTCAATGGCAATGAATATCCATGCTCCTGGAAACGTAATACCTTGCGCCTTTTGGGCTAGAATCACGCACGCAATGCGCAGGCCAAGATAGGTCAAGTACAGCGCGGTGTTGGTAAATGTTAGGAAGGGGACGAGGCGAAAGATCCATCTCCTCCAGCCTTTCCAGATGTCGGCATCGTCTCGATTGTGCAAGCGTGCTATGGACCCGGGCTGAACCCACTCCCTCGAGAGAGTCGGTGATGGCGGGGTACTCACGAGAGCTGCAAGACTCTGATGACTCTGTGAAGTGTGGTAACCGTGATAAGTTTGATACTGTTAATTTAACAAATAAATTAGACTCGTTAGCTAGGTACACACGGTGAGGCCAAAGTTAGGAGCGGCGCCTACCAACGACGGCGTGGCCGAGCGAGACTCCGCCGGTGTACTCGAGAGGGATTCTACGCCGGACCTCCGATATACCGACGGCAGCCATACTGAGGAGGCATTGGGATCCGAGAGAATTGGGATAGACTTCATCGGTCTTGCAGCGTTTGGAGAAAGCGGTACTGGTGAGTCGAGGGGGTTTGTGTGATCGTGGAGTCGAATGGGTTCGATTTCGACCATCTCCTCACCATACCCGTGGTGCCCGTCCATCGTGATTACCGGCCGCGCTGACGTGAGGCCTACGCGTGCAAACAGAGTTCTGGAACGAGGGAAGGAAATATGAAAAGAGCAGTCACTGCCATGAACGAAAGGAGAGGAATGGTGAATGATGAATGATGACGAGATCCCATGGCTTAGAACCGGGAGTACACGAGTCCAGGGTTCAAAAGGGACCCCCATTCCATCCGGTAGTAGCCATAGAAACTGATAATGCAGGCTCCCTCTCCGACCGGGCCCACTCGATGGGGTCGAGACCTTGGCTAAGCCTGGCTGGAGGCCCACGATAAGAAAGTAAAACAGGTCTTAGACTCAGGTACACTTCCGTTATCATCCGCCATTGGTTTCGTATTATTTGCCACTGGGCATGCAGCTCTATTTTGGGTCTTGGTTTTTTTTTTTTACTTTCTTCTTCGGAGCACCGCTGTGGCCCCAATTCAATAGTAGATCGTATCTCCACTCACCTCGTTTGCCTTGTACGACGCGGTTTTCCCAGCATGTGCAGGAACGTTGCTTTCGTCGGTGGCGCCTGCTTATCTCTGCAGCGTGACTGCGCAAGGAAGATACTTCGATAAGCAAGGGGTAATCGATTCTAGATACGAGCCCACCTCCTTTTGTTCGCTTTCAGGCCCTCTCTCCTCGAAAAAAAAGTTCTGAAGTCTTTGACCTTTGACACGCTTACGCTCGGAGAGCAGAACAACAGATCCGATCCCCCCGGCCCTCCAACTTATCTTCATGGTGTTGCGGTGGATCGTCAACGTCGGCCTCCTGGCCATCCCTATCGGGGCCACGGTTGGGGTCCTGATGGGCATCGAATCGCATCGGCAGGCGACTGGGCAGGCACCTTTGTTCGCTGGAGGTGGTGATGGTGAAGGAGCAGGAGGTGGTGGCCCAAGCGGCGGCGGCGGCGGCATCGTAAGCGGCGGCAACAATGGCATCACGATTTCGCAATACTGCCAGCAGTTCTACGGCATTGAGCCACAATCAAAAGGAGTGGAATATACATGTAAGTGGGCTCAGCATAATATTCAGCACACTCAGCAGTTCTTGCTGCCTTTTTGCAGATAACCACATTCCTCCTGTCATTTCCGGGATAATGACTGATCATCCGCGCAACAGTGAATCCTAACCAGTGGGGCTGGACAGAGGGTCAACCAGGTGCATTATGTCTGAATGTACGCCTAACATTTCATTTCATTCCACGGTCCTCTTGTCAAAGAACATTTTGCTAATTTGCATGCCTGACAAAGGTCACCACATTCAACAACCACACTTACCCCACCAACACCACAGCTCCCGAGTTTTCCGTCACATGGCAGTACCCGCAAGGCCCAGAGAGCCAACCCGTCCACGCGTTCCCCAACATCAAGCTTGAGAGTGATGTCTTACCGGTCGCGCTCCAGGCCCTAGAGCATGTCAACATCATCGTGCATTGGACGTACGGAGTGGGCGACGAGGCTGCGGCATCAACGGACGCCCAGGCGCTGTCTCAGAACCTCCTCAACGGTAATGTCGCCATTGACATGTTCATAGACAGTGACCAGAACAATGCGGAGAACAGCACTAAAGCCAAATACGAGGTCATGGTATGGTTCGCAGACTTTGGGGCCGCGGCTCAGCCTATTGGGCAAGACAAGGGCGTTGTCTCAACTCAAGTTCTGAATGGAACTACGTTGTAGGTTTCGTTCCTGTCTCGTATCCGTGTTTGACTGCTGACGTATCCCCGCAGCAACCTCTTCTCCGGCCAGAACAGTCTGCAACAGAATGTGCTGACATGGCTGGCATCGGAAACAACGGAGAGCTTCACTGGCGACATCGCTCCTCTGATCACTCAGCTTTCTGCGATGAATCTTGCTGACTACCCAGCCGAGTCTGACTTTTTAGGATATTTGAGTTTCGGGTCCGAGGCGTTTTCCTCGAATTCCAATGTCACCTTCTCCGTCCCATTGCTTTCAATAGACGTCCAAGCGTAATTGATGGTTGGGTATGTATAAATTAGGCTGGGTATAGGAGTTTTTGGCTTCACCAAGTCTGGGAGCGGAGTTTTTAAGATTTTGATGCGCCCGTATTGAGCTATCATACCGACTGTATGGATTGACCTGTAGCTGTCTTTCGCTGCAAAAAGTCAATGGTGATTTGTAATATTACAGTATATTGGTATAATCTTAATGGCTCGAGTACATGAGTGGTTGTCCATTGCTATAGTGAGTGGCGTATTTTGCTGTAATGTTAGCTCATCTTTGAGTCGTACTCTCACTTGGGGGCCTAAAGAGAGTGCTTGAATAGTATATAAGCTGGCTAGTTTTTCTCTCTCTCTCCACATGACCTATCATTGTTTTTTTATTTATTACTGTATGTATATGATCTTACCAGAGTGTGGGTTAGAAAAGAGGAGGGGAAGTAGGAGAGCAGATTCGAAGCTAAGTTCCCGAACACTAGGGAAAGCGCAAGCTGGGTCAGAATCCCGCGGCATATTGTGAAAGAGCGCATATGAGATTGTATCCATGGCAAACAAAGTCTAAAGGTTTGGCTACGCATTTTAGAGCACGCTCTTAATTATCTCGGACATTTCAGTCGTGGCAAGGTCCAGCACTCGCTCCAATGCAGGGCGCGAGCCTTCGTATTTCTCCAGGTATGAGCTGCTAGGCGTTAATTCTGGTATCTTTTGTTGGGCGCAAAGAGATAAAGTCGCTTTTGATCATTCTTCAGGAATGCTAGCAAAACGGCATGGACTATCACTCATCATAGCGAATTCAAATAATTATTTTGTTAGCTGGAGCCTAATTTCAGACCCCAGTATCCCGCCACTTCTCAGGCCTGAAAACTCTTTGACAACGAGTGTTGTTCTTGCTAGATTGTCTGTTCTAATTTCCTCCTCTCATGTCATCGGAAGTGCTGGCAATAATGTCGAAGCCCCAGGTTCCTGTTCTGATCGTTGGGGGAGGAATCGTCGGGCTCTCCGCTTCGCTCTTTCTCTCAAGTCATGGTATCAAGTCACTCCTGGTGGAGCGCCACGTGGGCACCTCTATACACCCACGAGCTCGTGGAGTCAATGGACGTACAATGGAGCTCTATCGTGCGCTTGGAATCGATGAGGCTGTTCGCGAAGCTGGTGCTTCACTATCTCCCAGCATGGGAATATATACAGGCTCGACTCTCGCCGAAGTAATCGAGCCTCAAAAGCGCAAAGAGACAGGCCCAAGAAAGTTTCCTGGTGAAACTTTATTTGCAAGTCTCAGTCCGGCATCTGGGACGCGAGGAACCCAAGATATGATCGAACCTGTCTTGCTCGCAGCTGCTCGCAATCGTGGAGGTGACCTCCGATTTAATATCGAATGCGTTGCCTTTAAGCAAGACGATAATGGTGTTACAGCAACACTGCGTGATCGATCGACTAATTCTGAGTCTACTGTCCACTCGGACTATATGATTGCAGCTGATGGAGCCGGCAGCCATGTACTTCAAACTCTGGGAGTTCCAACTAGTGGTGCTGGCACGCTAGGATACCTTCTGAATATTCTATTCGAGGCTGATTTACGGGAACTTGTACAAGGACGTGAGTTCAGTTTGTGTTTGATCGACAGGCCAGAAGTTCGCGGTCTATTCACATCTATCAACAATAGCAATCGATGGGTGTTTCACGTCTCCTATGATCCGGGGAAAGGAGAGAACGTTGAGGACTTCCCGTCCCATCGTTGCCAGGATCTGGTGAAAGTCGCTCTTGGTATGCCTGAAATTGACGTTCAAATCAAGAGCATACTGCCATGGGAGCCCACCGTGCGGGTGGCCGAGAAATTTCAACATGGCCGTATATTTCTTGCTGGAGATGCAGCACATCAGATGCCTCCGTGGGGCGGACAGGGCGCCAATACTGGCATCGCGGATGTGCATAACCTGGCTTGGAAGCTGGTAGCAGTTCTTAATGGGCAGGCGACGCCTGCGTTACTAACTACTTATGACGATGAGCGACTTCCAATCGGCCGACTTGTTTCAGAAGAGTCTGGTGCCGCAGCTGGTAAAGATGGGCTATTATTGTGGAATGGATCTCTCACATCGATGTTGGCCATGTTGGGCAGATTCCCGCGGCTTGTAGGTTATGGTTACAGGTACACTTCCAGAGCAATTGATACAGAAGACACGACACCTTTCATCTGGAGGCAGAGATGGCTCTTACAGACGATACCATGGCTCCTTAGTATCTGTGGAACAGCTGGTACACGAGCACCCCATATTTGGGTCCATCACGAAGGTTGTCGCCTCTCTACACTGGATTTACTTGGAAAGGGCTTCGTCTTGATAGCTGGAGCTGATGGCGCTGAATGGCGTACGGCTGCTTCCAAAGTGGTATCATCGACTGGTATTGGATTAGTCGCATATGTTACAGGGCCAACTGGCGACCTGGTATGCCCAAAAGGCACCTGGGAGTCTTCCTCATGGATCTCTAGCAAGGGGGCCGTGTTAATCCGCCCGGACGGTTTTGTTACCTGGAGCGCATGGGGTCAGCCTCCTGGTCTTCCAGAGAAGCTTGCAAAAGTCTTGCTTCAAGCACTTTGTTGGGAAAGATGAGAATAATTGTGAAGTGAATTAAACTTCCTCTATATGTATTATTAGCTCCAGCATCCTGTGAGATTCTCCCGATGCTCATTGTAGAACATCATTTGCATTAAAATCACCACTTAGCATGAGAGTAAAATATGAATAAATTATTATGATAACATACTTGTGCGGTTTCTCGTGTTGGATTCGCTAGGATAGGGTCTCCCGCGATGAAGGCATAGCACTCTTTTGGGGGAAATAGAAAGGCGGAACAGCCAAGTGACAAGAATAGAAAAGTAGATCCGCTATCCGAGGAGAAGGAGACTTCGGACTTATCACCTATCAGAAAAGGTCAATCAGGGATATCAGAAAGAGCTTAGACCGCCTGCTCGAGAATATCCTCAAGTAAAGTTCCTCGAACAAAAGGAAGAAATTGATGCACGATTTGCTAAATAAAGAGTTTTCAGCAGGGGGGGGGATAACGCCTCGATATGGACAATATCGCTCCATAATTAGTTAATAAAGGCGATTGGCATGACCTCTAGTATCTTCATGATCATGATTAGCAAAAATCTGAAATTGGATGATTACATTTGTTTCTAATTCTATAAACCATGAACGTGACACATAGACCGTTGGCATTCGTCTAAACGATATATGTAGCTCGATGCCCAAACAAAGCAAATCTTTAACGACTTCGATGACTACACTATCCTATGTTACTACCCTAGAGACTTGAACATACCCCTGATAGGAAGTGTCTTGAGAGAAATAGGGACATACTAGAATTATGGTAGGTCCCAAACACTGGCAAACCTATCGAAAATAACCCAAGGGACATCCTTTCTAGATTGCCTCGTAAAACATAGTACACAAAAATGTCGTCTACAAGTCAAGCAGCTATATTAAAAAGCTAGCGCTTCCACAAGCTAAGTTCGCTGCTTTCCGATTCATAAATAATCGTTGGCATGTTAACGCTAGAGTGCAAGGGACAAATATCTCTTAAACATCCTCCTTTTGGAGCTGGCTTCTCTAGAACGTGCGTCTACAAGGTGAAATACCCTTACTAAAGTTTGATCAAGTAGCTAGGAGTTCTAGAGGGCTTCGTTTGACCACCTAAGTCACCTATACCGCCATGCAATCATTGATAATACCCTCCTCCAACTCCCTTCAGAAGTAACACATGTTAATCCACTAACAGGAATAGGATTTCTAGCAACTTGAACATCTATCAAAGCTTAATGTAGGATCCGGAAGGAGATTACGATACATCCAGCTGTTAAGTCCGCCGTGACGAAAGAAAAGCGCTTGTGATATCTCTCGAAGCCTTTTCCATTGGACGATCTCATCTGTAGAGCCGCAGATGAGAAGTGCTATATTGAGACGCAAATACTAAGCTGACGAGAGAAGAAGAAGAATAAGAAGACTTGAGGCTAGAAGAGGACTCGAATATAAATACAACCGCCAGGTCAATATTAATCCGTAGCTAGCCGTTGCGGATTGCAACCGCCGACTATACCGCTAGTGCTTTCCCTTATTTCCTCCGGTGGGGGCGGGGTCTCCGATGGCGAAGGATCGCGGCTGTTAACACAAATACTTTCGAAAGAAACATCATCAGCTCAGTATCAGAACAAAACCTACTCTGGTATAGCATTGTAGGAAAACCTAAGAAATTAACTAGTAACTATCTGGGTCAACCACAAGTATAATTTCACATATCGTTCTCCCCTTCTCCACCGGAGTCTGCGCAAGGAGGTCTATCGCCACCCCGCAGGAGCATCCCACACTTATATATGCAAACCCCATTTTGGGCTCCCTCTTAAGAGATATAACCCAATCTGCTCGTCAAATCCGTGCTGTGAATGAACCAAGCCCCATTCTCTCTTGTGAATGAATTACTGAATTTGATCCGCCCGCAATCTTGGGAGACACAAGATGCTCTATGACAAAGGAAACCGTCTCATTTTTCGATATGATGCTGAAGAACTCTGGATCGAACCTTGGGGACAAAATGCACTGCGGATAAGGGCGACAAAGGAAGCCCAGTTCCCTAATCCTGAAGAGGGCTGGGCTCTTCGACATGTCGAGCCAAGAGCTGCGGAAATCAACATCGATAAGAATGGCGCATCAATTGTTAATGGGAAGGTAAAAGCCACAGTGACCTCTCGTGGAAAAATTATGATTTTTAACAGCGATGGGAAACTGCTGCTTGAAGAATATGTTCGTAACAGAGACGATCTCCAGGATCCAAAATGCAGCGCTATCTGCGTTGAAGCACGCGAGTTCAAGCCGAATCTTGGAGGAGACTATCACCTTACCACCCGTTTTGAATCCTTGGACAAAAATGAAAAGATTTATGGCATGGGACAATATCAACAACCATTTCTCGATCTCAAAGGACTCGACCTGGAACTGGCTCATCGAAATTCTCAAGCTAGCGTACCCTTCGCGCTCTCATCTCGCGGATACGGACTCTTGTGGAACAACCCTGCAATCGGACGTGCTGTATTCGGAAAAAACATTATGAGTTTTGAAGCATATTCAACCAAATTCCTCGATTATTGGGTAGTTGCGGGCGATCAGCCTTCCGATATTGTACATTCGTATGCTTCGGTGACCGGTACAGTGCCTATGATGCCGGAATACGGTCTTGGATTCTGGCAGTGCAAGCTAAGGTACCAGACGCAAGAGGAATTGCTAACTGTGGCCCGAGAATATAAGCGTAGGCAACTTCCAATTGATCTGATAGTCGTCGATTTCTTTCATTGGCCGTTGCAAGGTGAATGGAAATTCGACACCAACTTCTGGCCGGACCCTGGTAAGCTTCCCCAGGCGGTTTCATACTAAGTATTAATGCAGCGCAGATGCTATGGTAGAAGAACTTAAGAATATGGGTATTGAACTTATGGTATCAATTTGGCCAACTGTAGACAAACGTTCTGAAAACTTCAAAGAGATGCAAGAGAAAGGTTACCTAATTCGCGTGGAGCGTGGGGTTCGAATTGGGCTCGACTTTCAAGGCGAAACTGTTCACTACGACGCAACAAACCCCGGGGCTAGAAGATACCTCTGGGAGAAAGCTCGAGCAAATTACTACTCTAAGGGGATCAAAGTATTTTGGCTGGATGAGGCAGGTATGTGTCCCCAAGAACTTGTTTTCGCGATCATATTCATCATATGTTGTCTTATGGCCAATAGTCCACTATATTTGATATGGGCATCCATATACTAACATTAGATTTTAGAACCGGAATATACAGCTTACGATTTTGATAATTTCCGGTATTGGCAGGGAACAAATCTTTCTATTGGGAACATATACCCAGTCCAATATGCCCGGACGTTCTACGAAGGCATGGAGGAGGCTGGCCAAAAGAATATCGTCAACCTTATTCGTTGTGCATGGGCTGGATCTCAAAAATACGGCGCACTTGTTTGGAGCGGCGATATAGCTTCTTCATGGACGAGTTTTCGGGATCAGCTTGCCGCAGGCCTCAATATGGGACTTGCGGGTCTGCCATGGTGGACGACAGAGTATGTAAAGACTTTTTAAACCTTTTACCTGAGGTTTTCTTAATATTCTTTTATCAGCGAGATTAATGCGGCCCCGTCATTTTGTCTAATCTCCAACTTGCTTGTTGAGTAAATGCTAACCGGAATCTTATAGCATTGGTGGCTTCCATGGAGGCGACCCGAATGACGAACATTTCCGTGAATTGTTTGTCCGCTGGTTTCAGTGGGGTACCTTCTGCCCAGTTATGCGTCTACATGGTGATCGGCTGCCTCAGCAGCCTCAAGTCGGCGAAGGGGGTGGTGCAACATGTCTCAGCGGTGCTCCCAACGAGGTCTGGTCTTACGGAGAACAGGTGTACGAGATTTGCAAGACGTACATGACACTACGAGAAGAGTTAAGGGACTACACTCGGACGCTCATGAAAGATGCACATGAAAATGGGTCGCCGATTATGAGACCTTGCTTTTATGACTTTCCTGCAGATCCCCAGTGCTGGGACGTGGAAACTCAGTATATGTATGGATCGAAATACCTTTGCTGTCCAGTATTTTCTCCTGGTCAGCGCAAGATGAGCGTCTATCTTCCGAACGGGCCACAATGGAAGGCTTTGAACAGCGAAGAGTGCTTTGATGGCGGGAAGATGGTGGAGGTAAACTGTCCGATAGAACTCATGCCAGTATTCATTAGACAGGGTTGATCCCTCACATATACAGATACTTCTCCTAAGCCATTAAATAGCAACACGCGGGTATAAATTGAATATCTAATAAAATCATCAATTGGATATTATTCCCCTTAGGAACCTGTACCATCTAGATGTGGGGGCCGGATAAAACGAAATTATCAATACCAACCCTCAAAACTAACGGGGTACTAATGCCAGGGGAGATCGGTCTATCCCATATATTAGAGAGGATATCCACTTCATGCATGTACAACTTGGTGGCAATGACTATTACCCCGCAAAACTTAAACTGCATGGCTCCGGTGGGGTTACGGAACGATTGTGGGGAACCGATGCCATATGGTAGCTATATCTATCTATTAAGTCTAATAGAATAGATTGTGAAGTGCTTCTATAAATTCTACTCGATTTGTGTTTCATGACAGAGGCAAAACTCCAACTCTAAATTTGGCTGCGTTAATATTCATGCGAATTCTGTGTTAGAACTTCCTCATGGATCATCCTGCGGCAACGAAAGAGAAGGCTCAGACCGGGGAGAAAGATGAAGGAGCTCACGTTGAGAATGTCACATCACACGTCGAAGGAGTCGAAATCCATTTAAAGGATGACATCCTAGCAAAACAAGCAACTATTGATGAGCATGCACTCACGTTCCTGTCGGCTCTGCAAAAATACCCGAAGGCAGTTATCTGGTCCGTGTTAGTCTCAACAGCCATAATTATGGAGGGTTATGATATTGTTCTCATCACATCCCTCTTCGCCCAACCCGCATTTCTCCAACGATATGGAGATCGTCTTATCGGAACCGACACGTACTCTCTCTCCGCGGCTTGGCAAGCTGGGTTGAGTAACGGAACAGGAATTGGCACCATCATCGGAGCATTCAGTAATGGCTACTTCGCGCACAAGTTCGGCTACCGTAAGGTCCTTTTGGTCTCCCTCATGTCGATAGTTGCGTTCGTCTTCGTACCCTTCTTCGCACCTTCACTGCCCGTTCTGCTCGTTGGGCAGATACTGTGTGGAATTCCATGGGGCGTATTTGCAACGATGGCACCGGCGTACGCTTCAGAAGTTTGCCCCATGGCACTGAGAGGTTATCTGACAGTATATGTTAACCTTTGCTGGGCATTCGGCCAGCTCGTTGCTGCTGGCGTACTCTCGGCTTTCTCAAATGGAACCACAAAAGCAGCTTACAAGATCCCGTAAGTAGTCCGCCAGAGTTTGGAGTTAAAACTCAGCTCTCTGCTTTCCTAGAAACTTTAATAACGAGTCTTCGCTATAGATTCGCCGTTCAGTGGGCTTGGCCAATCCCTCTATTCGCTGTGCTCTTCTTCGCTCCCGAATCTCCTTGGTATTTAGTGCGGAAAGGAAAGCATCAAGAAGCCGAGCAAAGTCTCTTGCGCCTTACCTCCGGCCCTGAAAAAGCCAAAGTCAAGCAGACAATTGCAATGATGATCCACACCAATGCATTAGAGAAGGATCTTGATGAAGGCACGTCCTACTGGGACTGCTTCAAAGGTACTGACCTTCGTCGTACGGAAATCGTCTGTATGGTCTTCTCGGCACAGCCATTCTGTGGTTCGGCCATGGGAGGCACACCAACATATTTCTTCGTCCAAGCGGGTTTGCCGACTAGCATATCATTCAAAATGTCGGTTGGAGGACTAGGTCTTGCAGCTGTGGGGACAATTATTTCCTGGTATCTTCTTCATGCCTTCGGTCGTCGTACATTGTATGTTGTTGGGCTGGCGGCTTTGACAGCAATCCTCTTCATCGTCGGTATTATCAGCGCAGCAGCGGGCAATGCAGCAGGTGGCTATTACGCCCAGGCATCAATGATGCTAGTCTGGCTTTTCGTATACTACATGACTGTTGGGCCAATTTGCTATGCCATCATCGGAGAAACATCCTCAACTCGCCTTCGCAACAAATCCGTTTGCCTCTCCCGCATCGCTTACTATGTTGCACAAATCATTTGCAATGTCATCAACCCCTATATGCTGAACCCCACTGCGGGAGATTGGAAGGGGAAGACGGGATTCTTCTGGGGCGGATGCGCATTTGTATACTTTGTCTGGGCGTGGTTTCGGTTGCCAGAGATGAAATCTCGCACTTACGAAGAATTGGATGTGTTATTTGCGCAGAGGGTAAAAGCAAGGGAGTTTTCGAAATACAATGTTGATCCGTATGCGAGCACTGACTCGTGGCTGACGGAAAAGTAAGGAAAGCCAGGTGGCAGCTGCATGATGGGATGAATGCGCTTTACCTCAAGATGCCGTTTGCTTCATAGTTTATTAACCACCTTGTATCCCTCACACCACACTATAACTCTTTAACACGCAGCCACTGGCCATGCTTTTGATTATCACACGTGCTCTCTAAATTGCAGTGAAACAAAAATTGTAAAAGCAACATAAAATATGTACAGTGCAAAATGGTGATTTTGGTCATCTCTCAAGCCGTATATGTGATAACCCTTGTGACTTTCTAGTGTTCAAGCTCCAGGTCCTGACTCTCTACGACTGTCGCTAGTCTCTCCAGCAAATTCTGAAACTTGTCGGCTACTCCCCACGTCACTCGGCCATCAGTGACCGCAGTGCCTGCACTGTACTGATCATCTTGTCGACTGCTATCTCTATTTCCTCGCTCCCGCATATTTAGGAGTTTTGCTCCCTCTCTTAATATCTTCGCTGGAGCGGACGATTCGCAAATGTCTCCGATACGTCCCATATTTCCGGTCATCTTATGTCCTTGCCGGACGTAAGTTTGAACAAGATCATCGTCAATCGGACGATCAAGATGAAGGAATGATGGATCTGGAGACGGGGAACGGCCAGGAGACAGTGTAGTCGAGTTATACTCAGGAGGAGGGCAAGAAATGTTTGCATTTGTGGTAGATATTTCGTTCTGCATTACTTCGAGACTTGTGGTCACATTTCCAGAACTGCTCTCGATATGTCGTCTCCTTCTCATGCTTACTCCTGCAAATGTTCCGTACGCCCAAATGACAAGAGTAGCAAGGTATATCGTGAATGGCTCAATGGGGCCGCTATAACTGTATCTCCGGATATTCCAAAATATGGCGCCTGCATGGATAATTGATAGTCGGGCTTTGTACTGATCCTGGGAAATCCAGCGCCATATTTCATTGCGGGTTTCTATATCATTCTTTCGACCAAGGGGATTAGGTTGAGATGATCTGGACTGTTCAGATGATTTTTGCAGCATACTTGACACCAGTCGCCGAATTTGGATTACAGGTGTGAGAAGGATCAGCCGGGAAAGATGGAGGTGAAGCACAATCGGAGGTTCCAAGCCTTGAGCTGCTGCAATAACGCTGTTTGCTGACCAATGGAGAATGTCAAGTGCATCACATGCAATATTTCGCCAGCGTGACACAGCAGGGATTGATGGAAGCCAATTTTCTGCCTGAGATGGAATGCTAGCAATTGACTCTATCCTGGCGGTAGGAGTCCAACTAGATAATCTTTCCCGGTGGTAATTGTAGACGCCCCAAGTGCGATGATAAATGGCATGGATAATCAGGATGCGGCCTAGGTCGCTAACATTAGGTAGAACTTTCTTCTCCATATAGAGGGCTTCAACTGCTATGCACAGTGTTGGAGGTTCTATCCGTGGTTAAAATAAACACAATTTATATATATTACAGTTAAACATACCATTCTTCGAGTCAAAGATAAGATCTTTTCCCAAGTCGCTGCTCTCCCAGACAACGTCCGAGCATGGAAGAGGTGCTTTCGCATCAATCAACTTCATTTGGGGTCGAAAGTCTGACTCGTATGCTACCATGCAATCGACCATCTATTAATTCACATTAGGTGAGGTCATTTTTTGGGACTCCAAGGATCTCTCACCCAGATGAAATAACCAGTTCTGATCCGAGTCTGCTCCGTCAGCCATTCTTGCTGTTTGTCATCATCACTAAGGATATCGTCAAGATAAATGTGATCTGCAGGACGAAGTAAATCCAATCTATTACATGCCGCTGTGAGTAAAGAACGGCTGGAGTGAGCAAATTTGAGAAGCTTTTGATTTCCACTGTGGAGCATGCCAATTACATTCAATATTCGCGCCTGGGTCAGCATGATACTATTCTCACAACGTTGGCCAATGCTCGAGTCAAGCTCAAGCATTTGGTCCTCACCATCTTGAAAGTTATGGTGAATCTCCAAGGACCGATGAAGGAACTCGTGCAGCTCCTCACTGTGTTGGCGGGACTCTAGAGTGTTTCCGTAGGCCGCCCCCACTGTTGCAGCTGCTAGCACAAGAATCCACCCATCTCGATGCAGGCCAATATGACGTTTGTAGAGGATTGGAAATAGGGAATGGAACTTGTCGAAATATAGTTGGACATAAAGATTAAGATTGCTCCATGATATGGTTGGAAATGGAGTAGTACAGCCTTGATCCATAATCTCGTTGTAGGTCTCCATAGTAATCCATGAAGGCGACTTTGCACTTCCTTGTTCGACATGCGAGGAACTAGATATTGGGTTACTTATATGGTTCCGCCCGCTATGCGGAGAACTTCCGTCTTTCGATATAGATCTATGCCTTCGCAGCCGGACTGATGTTGTTATCCTTCCACCATCTCCATCAACGTAATATCCTGAACGTTCATCTTGATTTGCCGTCGAGGCAGAGTGAGAATCACTGTATGCCGATACGGGAGCTGTTTGTGCAGGAGAGATATGATCATTACTAGACCTCCCTGTAGTATTTTGATACGCATTCTCATCACCCTCGAAGTTTTCCATGATGTCTCGTGCTGTGTTTGGCTGTTGCACATCACCCGATAGAAAATGGCCTGAACTTTCTTCGGGAATTGGTCTGCCCAGCTCTTCGAAGTCCCAATTTTCAAAAGTTGAATCGCTAAGAGGTAACCAATTAATCGAAGAGAGTTCTCTATTAGAAAACTGAACGTCGTTTTGGTACAGGAGAAAATCTTCACTATTCTGTAAATCATGATACTGGCGATGAATGGGATTACCAGTTGGAGACTGCATAGAACCATTTGACCATGTACTTCGAGGTAGTTGGTGATGCGGAACTCTTCGGATTGGACTAAGTTGGCCGGTCTCAAGGCTTGTTAAATTCTGTGCCGTCGCATTTTGATAAATCACCGCATTGGAGGGTTGTTCGCATGGAGGCACATTTTCAGGTAGGTCTACTTGAGTTGTGTCATGAGCCATGGCTTCATCTATGGAGGCTCCTTGAGCAGTGTATTCGACATAAACGTTCTGAGTTGCTACTTCTATAGCGTGATCTGGGCCGGCTTCTCCTGAGAGTTTCCGCCTCTTCATGGGGGGATACTGGCAATTAATGGACCTAGTCGAGCATCTCTGACAAGGCTGGTCTCCACTACACTTGACACGAGCAGCGGCACACTTCGTACAAGCCCGAAAGTTCCCTGCAGTAGCACGTAGTACCTTCTCTGTGGCTTCAGGCTCGTGGGCTACTTCATGACGATGCAGGATATCACTGTTTTGAGCTTTAGTAAAATCATCTTAAAAGTCGCTTTAAGGTCATTGTAGAGTCCCCACTCACGTTCTGGAAAACCGTTTGCCGCAAATCGAGCAGCCAAACGGTCTCTCTCTCGTATGACTCCGAAAATGGCGGTTGAGATGCTCCGTTCTCGTAAACCTCTTTCCGCACGTGCTGCATCTCACAGATGCTTTGGTCGGCGAGTTGGTCATAGCAAGCCTAGGGTCCCTCCGGCCAGAGCGAAGAAAAGGATATCGAGACAATCCCAGCCTTGCGTGAGAGAGGATGCAAGGGCTTTTAAATAGCTGCAGGGTTCGTTGACATTTTCCGGTGGATAAAGTCGGAGCGGGATTTCTCGAGTTGCGGAGTTGCGGGGTATCCCCCTGCCTCTGCGTTTTGAGGGGACAGCACTGCGCTTGCTCAATATATACTAGAGTTTTCTGAAGACCGATAGGAATTACTAGTTAATAAATTGTCAGAGGTTACAAGATCAAAGGGTCCATCGTGGTAAGAGTGGAATCAGTTGTATCGGGTTGACTAAGGTTCTAGGTTGCATATAACCACACTATTTATACTGTGTGTCTCTCCGTTACGGCCCGTAAGGGATATACACGCCATTCGCGCGGACCCGAATGTTCGGATATCCTTTACATAAAATATAGAGAATGCAACATCCTCAGTACGACTATTTGATGCAGCTCGACAGAAGGAATTTGATGCATCGATAAGCAACTAATGGGGCGTAATAATTGAATCCAGGGCCAGAAAGCTTGGCAGAAATATCATAGCACTACAAAACCTCTAAATGGGAGAGAGTTAGAATAGTAAGGGGTTGGAGATGCTAAAATCTCTTGGAACCTCTCCTGGCCATCATGAATGTGTCACCTAAAGTGCCTAGGTACAGAATATGGTCGACACAGAGTAACTATTATGTCGTGAACAATGATTACTCTTCAAATTGTGCTGCACGGGGGACAGAATAGAATCATAGGGAACAAGCTCTTGGATCAATCTTGCTCTAACTGGTGTCTTTAAGGGAACTCTTACGTTTTGGCGTACTGCCAGTTATGCTAATCTGCCTATATGAAGGGGGTGGATATCTCTGAATGCATTGAGGCATCGCTGTCAGTCACAATCAGCAGGGTATGTGGAAGCTTGCCTTGAGTAGTAATAAAGATTAACCAGTGAGTACATAGGTAGTAATCAGCTCTAGTCCAACAGACCTTACAATCCAGAAGGGAATATGAATAATCCTCCGGCATGCAAATGCCGAACCCTGGTTGTACCATACAGTACGTAAAACAGGGATTTTTCTATCCAACATTGGTGTACGCCGCATCTCGCCATGGATATTGCAAACCTTGTCCCCAGTACAAATTCCGGCCCAAATCAATTAGAATAAACACGTCGATGGTGCAATCTCCTCAAAATACCACCACCAATTTGATCGCATATAGTCTTCCGACTTTGCGTCCAGCTTCCCCCATCGGGTCTCGAGAAAGGCTTTAAATGAGCGGAGGCTCTCGAACGATAGATAGACTGAAGTCTGCTCAATGCTCCGTCGAATTACAACTCTCTGTTCCTCCTCCATACATAGGGTCCCCACCACAAGAAGCGGGAATAGGACACAGTGGTGCAATTTCGATGTTAGGTCGGCCCCGGCAATAACATCCATACAATCTGCGACGGCTTTCTGAACGAGGGGATGATCGATATATAATCCACTCAGTGCGCGGTACAAATACACAGACGCAGTAAAGCGATATACAGCGCAAAACGCGGCCCATGCTAGTCTTTCGGCAGCCCCTGGAGTTCCATCATCGACCTGTGGAGACGCAGAAGCTTGACTCTCAAGAGACATCTGAATCGAGAGCAAAGTATCGATAGGAACGGTGTTGTTCCGGTGGCGTACTCCATGGCCAAGAGTTGCTAGTGTTGAAAAGGTTGCCATCGTCTGGAGAAAGTCATCGTCGGGTCCGACCATTCCCCACCACGCCTCAGCATTGCCGTATCTTGCCCAAGAAGACGGTTCTAAATATGGCTCGTCACCTATCAACAAGGCGTGAGTAAGATCCATGGTTGTGAATATTGATAACATCAAAATGGGCAGTTCTTCCTTCTGACCAAATATATCCCGAACTCCACCCCAATGCTTCAATATCGCCTTTCCTCCCACCAAATGATGATGTGTCGCCGCCGAATTCTCGGAGGTCGGTTCAATAATGCCGTCGAGAATACAGAGCAAAACATTTGCGATAAACAATGAATTGTTTGTATCCTCATCGTGTGCGGCCATCAAATTTTTCCTGAACATTCGGAGCGCATTGTTGCGATCCTGGATCCTCGCTACGGATAGGTTCTCGTCTGTGCTTCCACTTGCATATGTCTGGTGCGCATTCGCGACGGCAACGATCGACTGGGTGAGGATGGGGTCCCGTGAGAGAAAGGTTAAATCAATTGTCGGCACCGTGTTGGAGATATTGAAACGCGGGAGCAGTTCGTTCTCAAAGTAGAGCATATGGGTGTCGAGGTTGCGCTGGAGCACCGGCGCCTGGTATAAGGGGATCTTCTTCCCCGCGAGCCGTCCCCTCGAAGCCACGCAGTCGGTCCATCGCAGGCGCACCTTGCCATAATCACAGCGGCGACCAATCTTTGCGCACTTGTCGCAGGTCGGTACAGTGAGGTCGCAAATTACTCGGCGCTCCTTACACCCCCAACAAGAACCCTCGACAGTCCGAATCCGTGGAGTCGGAGCCATAGCTTTGACGGAGACATGGGATGCGTGGTCGGAAGGGAGTTCAGGCTGGTTCTGGCCGGCGGGGAAAAGAGGGAGTGAAGCCGAGAGGGGCGCGCGAGGCGTGAAGATATACTCTACCCCAGTATTTGCGGGGAGGGGGAAGCTGGAGATGGATGAAACCCCATTCCAAAGGATGTCGGCGAGACTGGTACAGTACTGGAATTCCCTTATCGCGATAACCACTGGCGGAGATCAGGTAGGTCACGTGTAAATAGATAAACGAACGAATGAAATTTCCGTTCCGACCTACCCTTTTCCGGTCGGAAGTTAGAATCATCCAGGTAATACTGATGCATCTTCCTTCAACTCGCTGAAAACAAGCCAGTTTTGGGTGCATCTGTGAAGCTGCCCTTGCCACCGATGCTGGGACGCATCTACCTGTCGGCCACTAGTCGCCGCTGCTGCCTACCAAGCAGGGAGGAAGTGGGAATCTCCATCGACAGGGCGTTGGCATAGTGCAACTCCAGATATGCTTTCACTTGTCAATATCTTCTTTTGCATCTACTGCAACACTCTCATTGATTCACAAAGTTATGTCTGGGCATTTTAGTAACACAAAACGTCACTCAACTTAATGCTTGTGTTGAGCATTGTGGCTGACCAGGGGCCTTCAGGAATGCTGTCTAACTCCACGTAAAGAATGTTGTCCAACGCCGGTGAATAGTCCTCACCGCTCCTTCACAATAGTATCTTGTCACACTTAGCTTAGCTCTTTGCATGCTTTGTTGATTGTATTCCCAGCATCTGTCAAGTATTCGTTTCAGACCACTTTGACAGATGATTTTTGAGGTGAATCAGATACAAACTTCGTGCTCCACTTCCTGTTTCTCTGTTCCTCTGAGATTTTTTTTTGCTACTGACAAACACCCAGAATATACCAAACTTGATTTGCTTTTCCTTGTCGTGTTCAGAGCGATGTCCCATTGCATACGTACGATGCAGAATGCAGAGCTATCCAAATTCAAGCCCAGCGTCGCCAACAGAGCTGAAGACCTTGTCGTGCACATGGAGCTTACCCACATCCTGGGTGATATCTGTCACTGTGAGGATTCTAGCACTCACGTCTGATCTAGGTAGAGAGCCACAATCTAAGTCATCATCCGCGAATGAGCCTTTCTCCGCGGTAGGACCCGGCCAGATGTTCATTTTAGCCGTCGTAAGTTCAAACCCCATTATCATCACTTGTTTTTCATTGTATACCAGTCTCTAGTCTCAATAATGTATACCGTCCAACGTCTCCTCGCAACGCTTGAAAATTGTCCCAGGAAAACGCCTCAACCATCAAAAAAAAAAGCAAAAGCTCTTGCCTTCATCATTTTTCGCCTCATCTTGGTGTTTTGGCTTGTGACCATGATATCATGTTCTGTGATGGCCTCGAAACCATGTGTGAAGAGAGGCCAAAGGTGTAGCTTGCTTGTGATTACGGTTGTTGCGTCGGCATTATCGGAGTAAACTCCTCCCCACGATAGTTTAAACTCTTTGCGCCTAACTGCTTATAGCCTCTTGGTTATCGCGCACTTGACGACACTTGAGATATACGAATGCCCATTTGATAGACCATGGACAGTTCGTATTGGGAGGCCGACGAAAAATTATCGAACTAGCTCGTTCACCAATGCCACACTCGATCCCACTCAATTTTCCTTCTCTTCAGCCAGTACATTATATGAGAAAGGGCTATCTAGAAGCTCCAGTAGAGGGCTGGCTATTAAAAGAAAGCCACTACCACAGCCTTCATCAGTTCCTGGAGATTACCCTGTTCGGCCTTCTCCCCATACCCCACCGGCGATAATGTCAGGGGCAAGACATCTCACAGGGCACATAGCGGATCTTTCCAATGACGGCGGTATGCATAATGGCCTGTCGCCTCTGGATTCAACAGCTTTAGTAGACAAATGCTCTTGCCGGCGAATATACCACGTGGATTCCAGGCAGGTCCCTCATATCTCTGCGCCTAAGCGGGTGCGCCTGGACAGAACAGTCCCGATTAGTCCTGTCAAGAAGCCCTCTTCGTCTTCAAAAAGGTATTTCTTCGCCCAGTATCTGAATGTGTGCACTAATTCTTATAGACATAAACCTCCAGCATCTAATCCGACGACCTCTGAACATCGAGCCATCCTACCTTCTATTCCGCCACCTCACAAGTGGAATCTTTCCCGAACTGCCTCTCTGTCAGACTTATTACCTGTGACAGAGCAGTATTCCTCGCAGCCAAAGAATGCTCCTTCCTCAGTGCCATCGAAGCTTCGGAGGAGACTCAAAAATGATCTTCTAGCTTTTCGCTCATGGAACGAAGTCTCCTTGCTACCGCGACCCGATCGAGATCCCTATGCTGTCAAGGTGCCTGGAGCTTACAACGATTCTCGGCATGGTTAGGCCGATCGAAAAAAGTCTAGGGTGGGGGATATTTGCTGATCTGCGGCATTTATGCCCGCTTTTTAACTGCGTGCGTCGAAGATGAGGAATTCCAAAAATCCGACCGTTAGCACAATGTGCTTCCAGAAGCTTCCAGAACGAAATCATGTATGTTAAATTGCATCAGTAACCGTAAATCTAATCGGCCTTCAAATATTTGGAGGATAAAGACTTCGGTAGCGAAGGCTTAAATCCGGCTCTCTTTTAGGCAGCTAACCTGGTCATACTGCCTATACCCTCCTTCCTAAATAGCCAAACCCGGTTCTCCAAACGTGACTCCTGCTGCCAAGATATCATCAATACGAATGGGCGGCGTATCAGGCTCCGTGTTATTATTCAAGAAACTAGGCGCCAGGATCTACCTGGGATCCAGGTTGCCATTCCATGTGCGGTAGAGCTTGCCATTCTACGCCACGAGGTCCCAAGACAAGGTACGCGACTTTATTGGCCAGGAAGGCTCGGATACAACCGAGCCCCCTGATCGCTGCGAGTACTCCCGCAAAAGATCCAGCTTCCTCCCGATGGAGTAAGTAAACAAGCGCATCGGATGGCGGGCGGAATTTGATGTTCTCAGGAGATGGCAGATTCTCTACGTAATGGCATAGCTGTTCGGCCGTGCCACGTCCCAGGGATCTGCACTTCGTATATCCTGCATTGCATGGCACGCAATCTACGGAGTAAGCTCCTCGGATTGTTCTTTCGCCGGATGCTGATGGTTTATGACGAGGGTAGCCGTCAGCGCGGCCAAGAGGGTCGCTGTCAGGATCCATAACCCCATATATCGCAGGTAATCCTGCATGCTTGCCTCCATCTGGCAGGAGAACTGTGTTGATGACTTCACGTGATGCGGAGATCGTCCTCGGCAACCTCCCAATTTTCAGGTGAGCTGTTGCCACGCTCTCCCCCCCCGTGCAGGTTTAAGTACCCACTGGGCGCCCCAAGATGGCGGCCCGTCCGTCCAGCGCCTCCAAAGTCTTGGTATCTCGGCACTGAAGCAGCTGGTTGAGCAAAGATGCGTTTTCTGTCCGTGGTGGCTACAGCCTGTCTCCTCTCTGCCTGCGCTGCAGCTCCAGGCACCAAATATCCCAACCACGTCGTTCACGAGAAGCGTGATGGCGTTCCTCACCAGTGGGGGAAGCGTGATCGAGCGTCTGCCCATGAGATGTTGCCCATTAGAATTGGTTTGCGCCAGAGAAATCTAGAGCATGCCGAGCGATTTATTTACGACGTTTCCGACCCCAGCTCGCCAAACTTTGGTAGGTCTCCATGCTCTCTCTATGTCAAATCGAGAATTTTCTGAACAATGATTTCTGTACAGGCAAGCATTGGACTGCCGAGCAGGTCGCCAACACTTTCGCTCCACATCAGGAAACCAAAGACTCCGTGACCAACTGGTTGGCAGAGTCTGGCATTGACCGCTCTCGTATCTCGTTCTCGACTGGTAGGTACCAATCCCGAATTTGTCCCGCGGCAGCTTTGCTAATCGCCACCAGGGCACAACTGGGTGCAGTTCGATGGCACTGTTGCAGAGGCGGAACGCCTCTTCGATACCGAGTACTGGTACTATAAGCACGAGGAAACTGGTGGCTATCGCCTTGCTTGCGATTCCTACAGCCTGCCCAAGCATATCCAGGAGCACATTGATTTCGCTATGCCAACTATTCAATTGGATGGCCTCAAACCAGTTGCCAACTTGAATCCCTCAGCTCTTGTCCAATCGTCGTTCCCCGGAGGCGCTAAACTGGGCTCTGAGCCTTGTGGCGTCCTGGTCACTGTTGAGTGCTTACGAGCTCTTTACAACTTCCCTGCAGGCAAGACCGCTGCTGTCGGCAATGAGATGGGCATTGGCGAATGGGCAGATTTCTTGTATCTGCCTGATCTCCCAATCTTCTACAAGAACTTCACCAAGCCCCAAATTCCAGCCGACGTGACCCCTGATTTCATTTCCATTGACGGCGGCCAGACAGCCAATTTAACCACTGTTGCAGAGTTCGCAGGCGTGGAATCCGCGCTGGATTTCCAGACCTCGTACTCTATCATCTACCCTCAGAAGATTCGTCTTTACCAAGTGGGAGATGGCATCAACGTGGACAGTGTTGGAACTTTCAACATTTTCCTCGATGCCTTGGACGCCTCATATTGTACTTATGAGGGAGGAGATCAACCCTATGTTGACCCTGCCTACCCAGACCCAAATGAAGGAGGATACACTGGGCCCCTGCAGTGCGGCGGTGCTCCCAAGTCGAATGTGATGTCTTTCTCATATGGCCAAATTGAGGGAGCGCTGCCATACTTCTACCAGCAGCGGCAGTGCCACGAGTGGATGAAGCTTGGCTTGCAGGGAGTCAGCGTCATTTTTGCAAGCGGTGATTCAGGTGTCGCGAACCGATATAATTCCGGATATCCCAACTCCTGTCTCAACGGTGAGCAGGACTATGTCGACAACAACGGCACTCGGTACTCGCCTTCATTTCCTGTTAATTGTCCCTATGTTACCGCAGGTTAGTCATTTTTGCTGTCGGAATCATCTTATATTGTTGTGTGTTGCCATACATGGCCCAGTAGAGAAACCCCCTATCACTCAACTAGTAACTGACGTGTATCACCAGTCGGAGCAACTGAGCTCATCGGTAACGACACTTCCGCCGGCGAACGCGCCGTCTCTGATCCGAGCGCGGATGGAACTACTGACTACTACTCCGGTGGTGGTTTCTCCAACTACTTTGGCCTCCCAGCCTACCAAGCGAAGGCCGTCAAGAACTTCATGAAGAAATATGCGCCAAACTACGGTCCAAATGTCTATAATGACACCGGCAAAGCCCGTGGCTTCCCAGACGTTTCTGCAATCGGCCTCAACATTCCGACCGTCTTTAATGGCGAGACCCTCGGCGTTGGCGGTACTAGCGCCAGTGCCCCGATTGTCGCAGGTATTGTCGTCCTACTGAATGAGGCGCGATACGCCGCGGGCAAGGGTCCTATTGGATTCCTAAACCCAACGTTCTATACGTTCCCCGATGCTTTCAATGATATCACAATTGGGAACAACCCCGGCTGTAAAACCGGAGGCTTTAATGCTACCCCCGGTTGGGATCCGGTCACCGGTCTGGGATCTCCGGACTTCCAGAAGCTGAAGCAGATCTTCTTGGAATTGCCATAGATGACGCGATTTCTTGCTAAATAAGTGTAGGCTTGTCAGTTAGTGCGTTGGTGTTCCCAACCGACTTATACCCTAACTTTCAAGGGCTTTGCTGTCCAAGTAAACAATATTTAGGTAATTTATTCAGATATCAGAATAAACTTAATGTAAAGTCCGATACATCAGCGGACTGTGCTTATAGCCAGTGAAATGCTGACTGTTTAAGGCTCCAGTTGAGCGATGTGAGGTCTCGCAATGTCAGGTGACTTCGCTTAAACGCCACCCCCTGACTGGGCGATTAAGTGATAACTCAAAATCCATTATAGACAGAACAAGGTAAAGCTACTGGCCTCTCTTTACAATATTTTGGGCTAGTTCTCTTTCAGTTTAGGATCCTAATTAACATACTCGCATGTCACTTCATCTACTTACTCATATTGCACATTATAAGTCACCCTGTCTAGTTGACGGAAAATCAAGCGCAACTAAGATTTGGAAGAGTGAATACAATAACTGTCAAATTTTCTTCACATAAATTTCAAAAATAGCTTAAATCTGACATGGAAAACTGCTATTATCGACGCTGTGTCCCTTGTTTCCCCGGTATTCAATAATTTCCTTAAGCATTCGTCCCATCCAGATCTTCAACGTGATCGATTGTACCGTCATGTGCCACAATAACATTCTTCTTCGTAAGGCTGGCTTTCACTGGGTTCTTAGCATTGAATAAACCTTCAATTTCCTCCAAGCTCCAGCCACGAGTCTCCACAAAGAAGAGGTAGATGATAAGAACGCCAAAGGCGTCCCAGATGACGTAGAGGAGGTAGAATCTCCAACCAGATCTAGTGATGGCAATTGGGGGCACATAGGTATTCATAACTTTAACAGCATTGTTCATGAATCCCAGGTAGGCGAGACCCTTTGCTCGGGAATTGTAGGTAAGGACTTCGCTAGGGTAGAGGGACTGCATGGGAGTCTGAAAAGGGTTAGTCATGTAACACCACGGACAATATAAATCAGAAGCAAGCATACCCATGCAAATGCGAAGACAACCAAGAATATATAGAGGAAGGCAATTCCAGTCCCCCCTACTGCTGGCTTCCCAGCCTGGTTGGCAGTACACGCAGTGATGATTGCAACTGAAATGGACATGCCTGCACTGGAGAACATTAGGAGCTTACGCCGTCCGAACTTGTGAATCAGGTTGAGGCCACAAAGAGCGGCAATCATCATGACGGGCGTCTGGATGGCGTTGAGTAATAGTTGGGTTGTGACGTCAGTGATACCAACTGTCTTGACTAGATATCTATTAGCGAAAGGAGAGTGGACAAGAATTTCCGCATACCCATCAATGGGAAGTAGTAGCTGGTGGGTGGAAGATCAAGCTCCCCAAACCATGCAATGCAAGTAACCAGGAATGTCCGATAACGTGCGGCACGAGTGTTAAAAAGACAACGGAAGTCCCAGAATCGTTTGTCAGAACCTTCCAGATCGATAACTTCCATCATTTCTTGCATTTCAAGATTCACAACTATTGAATTCGGGTCTCCATCTCCATGATACTTAACAAGTATATCTTTTGCTTCGGCCTCGCGTCCTTGCCCAACGCACCTATTGGGTGTCATTTCAAGCCAACAGTTTGAGACAGACGGATAATTGCTTACCAACGGGGACTTTCAGGGATGAGCCAAACAGTACATAAAACAATTACGGATGGAAGGCCTTGAATTGCAAGAGGCACTCTCCATGGGTAGGACAATTTTGTGTGAGCGTAATTGAGGCTAAATTCCAACCAGGTAGAAACAATTGTGCCGAGAAAGAAGCAGGCTTGGTAACCACCAGTAAGCTGGGCACGATACTTGGGATATGACATCTCCACAACATAGGTAGGGCCGGCGGTCTGAACCAAAACAGCCCCCACACCCAGAAAAACTCGTCCGGCCATGAGATATTTCAGACTTGTGCCTGTAGTCTGAAGGATGGTGCCGAAAATACAAATGACCGATCCAAGTGCCATCCCCGCTCGACGGCCATATGCATCGGCACATGGCCCGGCAAAGAGCGAGCCAGCAAGATTTCCAATGACATACATCACAGCAACCAGGCCCTGATTATTAGTATTGATACCGAAGTACGTCTTGAATTGTGGTATAGCAGACAGACCACCTACAGCGTCATCAGCCGAATTCTAAATTTGAATACCAGAACAAACCGCTTTGTCACTCACCAAAAGTGTTGGAATCGAATCCATTAGTGGCCGAGCACAGATATCCAACAAAGATGCAGCAGTACAGCTTCAGGAAGCTCTTCCTAAAGGGGCGAGGATTCTCCTTCAAAAGAGCCGCTTGCATGCGGGACTCCGTCATGTAGTTCTGAGTAGTGGGCTTGGAAGGAGAGTCATCATGAACGATCTCCTCATCTTGGGCCATATCCAAATGAGAGAAGGTTGGTTTATCGTCCGCCATTGCAAAGATATCCTACAGCGAGCTGTGGAGATCGAGAATGCTTTACAAGTATTGCGACTGATGCAAGGCATATTAAATCCCGTGGGGTCAAGACGCACAGATGCGCCCCAGATCAAGGCTAGATTGCAAGGCAATTCGGCTCCCCACTGGGAGATCTATTCCCCAGACGATGTTCCCCGGATTATCACTTTCAGGTACGCAAATTCCCATGGTTGACAGTACACTTGCTCGGCTATGCACCCAGTTGGGAAATGAAAGCTCTTTGGGCAGTCAGCACCAAATACCAAATGGCTTGACGCGGAATGTTGTTGGCGCAAGCCACTACGCTAACCCCGCGTAACTCCCAAAGGAGCAAAATCCGTCCTCTTCATCCCACTTCTGCCGGCTATGACCTAAAGAGGAGTTCTGACTAAAGAATCGAGGGGGACGTGATTCGTAACGTCGAGTTCCGCCGCGACGATACTGCTATTCTCGATGCTGCAGTCTTCAGAACTCTGCACCCTGTCGAAGGGGTGTTGTTGTAGTGCTCTCTATCATGGCGCCGATTAGGGAGTTTCGTAGGCGAGTCAGAACAGGTAAGTATATATTGGGTGTGATATAAATCCAGTCATCTGATTCGAAAATGGTTCTGATTACTTGCAGGCTGGTAAGCAAGTCTAATTTTCCAAAATATTAATAAAATTAATGAGGAAAGTATTACGTGCCGAAAACGGCATATGAAATGTACATTTCAATCCGCATTGTTAGCTAGAGACACCTAACGAGGAAAAGGCGATGAACGAAAACCTCAGTGTCGGCATTGTGAGAGGGGCCGACGCGACTGTGAATACGACTGTGATCTCAAACCATCTCGACGGGATAGCAATGAATTTAACGGCGGCTTTCATTTTTCCCCAGGTCACATCTGGCTCGATACCCCTTCCGAAGGTAAATTGTTTCCTCCAAGAAAATGACCACATTGAAGTTGATCTGATATCTCGCTACAGTATCATTTGTCCACTCAGTTGATGTTAGCAATGAAGACGACGAAGGTACCCCGGCGACCGCTCCAGCTTCACAATTTGCCCCCCTGAATAATAGCAGGTCGCCATACGAGACGACAAGTGGTAAGAAAGACTCTCTTATGCTTTCCCGATCTACTGTAACAAGGTTTGTAGATCCCCCACATAATGTGGTTAAAACTCCTGCTCGAGACGACATAGCGCAGTCATTCACTCCTGCTCCATCTCGTGACTCGGCCAATATCGCATCTCCAAATTCCACTGTAAGTGGTATCAGCACGGCCACGGTAGATCCTTTTAAATCCCTTGCCCTTAGACGAATGTCAGGATCAACGTTGTATACGATGGGTCCAACCAAACCAATCAGCGATCCAATGACTGCTCGTCTCCTCCAACATTACATTGACAACTTAGCTGGCTGGGTAGGTCTGCCACTAAATTATGACCAGGCTAATATATGGATAGCTTGATCTCAATGACCCGAAACGGCAATTCGAAAGATTTGTCCCTCACCTTGCACTTAGCTGTCCCATCTTACTTCACGCCGTCCTTGCATTCTCCGCCTGTCATTACAGCCGTCTTGATGAATCATACGACGCGCTTTGCGCTGACCACTACCACGATTTGTGTGTCCAAGGCCTTATCCCGGCATTGGCAGACCCTTCCACTGCCCTTGATAATGTATTACCAATATCCACCGTTATACTCAGGATGTACGAGATGATGAGTTACGAGACAGACCACCAACGCCATCTGCGAGGGTGTTCATCGCTCTTTACGCACAATCGAACGAACATCGGGTACCGGGAGCTGAAAAGAACTGCCTTTTGGACTTACTTTCGAGAGGAAATTTCGGTAGCTCTCTCAACTATCAAGCCAACGAACATTCGGCCTAGCCAATGGAAAGTCGACATCAACTGGTCAGGCGATACAGACTATGTAAAGACAGAGAAGATGACTTTGATGGCAGCTGAGGTAATTGATTATTGCTTCGGCGAAGATTTGAATGATAATTCCAATACCTGGGATAGACTACAGCTTGAGGTCGACTCGTGGAAGAGTAGCTTACCAGAATCATTCCAACCCCTGTATGCCATTACAGAGTCTAAACCATTTCCCGACATTGCATATTTATGCACATGGCATGGTACAGTACGGCACATTCTTTCACACACACGCAATCTCACCCTTTATAGTCGTTGCGATGCAATTTTATCACCTGACGAAAGTTCTTCTTGCTCTCCATAATCCACATCACACAAATGGTATACACTTTTTACAATTCGCCAGAGCGGTAGAGGTAAGATGAATCAAATATAAAGTTGTAAACACTTACTGACTGTTTTGGCTGATTTAACCGAAGGTCGAGATACTGGATCATACCGCTCAGCTCTGCGGCATGACCAAAGCACTTGGGAATAGACACCCTGGAGCCCTAGTCAATGCTGTACAACCACTCGTCATATGTAAGAAATTGGACATGTCGCTTAGCGTCTCGTGACTGATAAAAATAGGCGGACGGTGTTTGAAGAAACCAGAGGAACAAGCCGAGCTTGTTAGAATATTACGACGAATTGAGCAGAACACGAAATGGACCACATTGCAGGGCATACAATCACTTCAGCAGGCATGGGCCTCGGATAACAGATTATGACACAGCTTGTCCGAGTGTATTTATATTCTCATCTCCAGCGACCATAAATGAGGTCGAGTCTCGATGCTTCTAATACAAACCGACTTTGCCTCCTCCTGAACACAAGCTTTCTATGATTGCCAAGTCATTCATTGCTTCCTCGGGGCCTGACCGTGACTGTGCCTTCCCAGTCTTCACTGCCTCCAAGAATGCATCAATCTCCAGCTGCACGCCATTGCTCTTGATCGTCTCCTCCCTTGTTTCCCCGGACAATTGGCTGAGCTTTAAGATAAATCCATTAGGGCCATCTGTGAGAAAGAAACTGCCTTGTGTGCCGATGATTGTAAACTCCGTGGCACGCTTAGTCGATGCAAAGGACATGGAGATAGTTCCTGTTCCTCCGCCACTGAGTAGGATTCCCGCGTTGATAGTGTCGAGTGGAGGCAGATGGGCCGCTACTTGGCGTGCATAGCCATGTGTTTCGACTACCTCTTGCCCAGAAACGTAGCGAACCATGGCAGCGTGGTGGACTCCACCATCTAAGAGAAAGCCTCCTTGATATCCTGGAACCCTACGCCACGGTGTTTCGTAGTACTTTCCACCCGGCGGCTGATTGCGCCATAACTTTAGGTGCAGCTGAGTAATATCGCCAATTGCTTTTTCTTCAACGACCCATTTCCGACCCAATTCAAATTCAGTCATAAATCGAAATTGCTCCGCAATGCTGAAAATGATGCCCTTGCTCGCATAATGCTTCCTATAGTCGTCAATGAGCAAACGGGCCGTGTGAACATCCTGCGCTACTGGCTTCTCGGAAAGGACGTGCTTGCCAGCGGTAAGACAGCGTCGAATAACGTCTGGTTGCACGAGAATTGGTAGGACAATCACGACTGCATCAATGTCTACTCGTTTCAGGAGATCGTCCAGAGTTCGCCCTGATGTATCTTCCGAGTAGAGGTCGGCGTCAGCATAGCCAAGGTTCTTTGCTTCGGTTAGGAGAATTGAGGCGGTAGCTTTCGATCGAGAGTAGATAGCCTTGAGATTTGCCTTTGCGGCTGCGAGAGCTGGAAGGTGTTCTTTTATGCGCGATTAGTTGGTAGATAACACAACCTGAGGCCTGGTGGTGACCTACCTTCGGTTGCAAAGATGCCAGCCCCTAAGATCGCAATTCCGGCCATGTCTGGAAGAATGTATTTCCTTGCAACTGAAGTAGTCGCCCTGAGTAAGATAGCACTGTGGTGGAAGCTTCTAAATAGAAATAGTAAGATTCTGTCAACTCCCAACCCCCCACCTTAGGAAGGCTGCCCTCATACAGTAGGCTATCTCATTATGATAGCAGATTGCTCAAACTAGTTGAGCCGAGCTTTGCAACAGGAGAGGTACAATAGCCCTGCGTAGAATTTACCATGTTGGCAAAGTACCCAGACATGTCCCCTCTGCACAGAGCTAGCTGTCCGGCTATTACCAAAATGGGACACACCCGGTTGCCAGCTCATGCGGAAATTCGCGCCGGATCATGATTCGGTGCATATAGCCCCGACAACATCGCCTACCTTGATTCTGCTAAAATCCTCCAGAGTTTCTCTCTCACATAGACCAGATCATTATAAAGAACATCTGAGCCCGCCAGACGTTCCAGGCATAAATGTTGACTCCACCACCGCCATCGAACACCATAAAATTGGGCGCCTAGTGAGCATTTCCAGCTATATCAAGACCATCTTTTACTGGTTCAAATTTGCATGTGTTCTGCAGAATGACGTCTGCAGCACACGGGCCATGCATTTGCATATGGGAGCATTTCCTGTATCGTTTTTCAGTTGTTGACAGCTTTGAAAAGGGCTGGGATGTTGCGGATGAGTGGAAGAATGTCCGTGCCTCAGGGTGCCAAGCTGCATTTGAAAATTGACGTCATTTGAAGGACATATATCGGTAACCGTAAAGGCTTCCACTCACAGGCCGCAAAGGCCATGTATATCGCTAATAAGTGGGACGCTAAATACAAATAGACTGGGCTCCCGGTATTTTGTCCCCGCATTGTGCACGTGAGCGCTATCTTCAGAATCTCAATGTTTGTCTACTCGCAACTATTCACTCCTGAAAGACACTTGTCATAGGAACAACACCATCCAGCAGTTGGAAGAGAACCATAGGGAATTAGATATTCACAAAAGAGCTCCTATCACAGCGCTCCTTGTCACTCCACCTCGATTTACGATCACAAACACTGCTCCGCTTTTTCATCAACGCCCCTCTTCCGATCCCCAGAAAACCGCGCATCGTCCACAGCAACGGTCCCAAACAAGTCAAGACACCCTATAAATACATTTAACGAGCATTTTCCCAGCTTTAGAATACCTCCTATCCTTCTACATTTCCTTTCTGGGCTCCACGATGTCTTCAGATGGCCCCCTTCAGCTTCACGCCCCGCCAAGTCCGTCTGCTACCAAACGGCCAAAGGGTATGTAGCCATCACGCGATTATCCTACCTCCTTTGCATCCAGCTTCAACTCACCAATCATTCAGGAATTCTAAAGAATTCTGTCCACCGCTCGCCACCGCATCAAGCGCCCGTCGCGACTGATCCGCCTCCACCAATCTCCCCAGTTTATCTCTCTCGCCACGAAACGTCGCACGAACTCTCTGATAAAGACATAACCATCCAAAACACACTCCAGAATGCTGGCCCTCGTCGCTCCTCCTCCGCCACCCGTCCTAACGGGGCGCGCCGTAAATCCAGCCTCTCGTCCAGTGGGCAGAGCATCGAAGACACGAACATGCGGCTTAAGTGGGACGAGGCAAACCTGTACCTAACGGAGCAGGAGAAGAGCGCTACTATGAAGATTGACGAACCGAAGACGCCTTACGCTAGGCATTATGATCCCACCGAGGACGAAGAGGAGATACAGGCCTTGGATGCGCACGACATCATGGTTGACGAGTTAGATCTAGAGAAAAGAAACAAGCGAAGTGCAGGGGCTAAGGAGGACGAGATTCCAGGCCTGAGTTTGGGAGAGCCGGAGGAAGCCTATCATGAGGAATACGAGGGAAAGAAGGCTGTTCATGTAAGGCAGCCACCCCAGCCAGAGCACGTTGGACTTAGCAAGGAAGAGATTGAGAAGCATAAGAAATTCGAAGAGATGCGAAAGAAGCACTACGAAATGAAGAATGTTGCAAGCATGCTTGGTCACCCAGAGGATATAGACGCGCTGGATGAAGATGGCGATGAGGAGATGAATGACAACGAGAGATAGAGAGAAAGGGTCTGGCGAAGAATTTTACTTCGGCGTTTACTGTTATGGCTGATGATCATGAAATCTTGCTGCCATCTGAGTTAGGTGCGAGGAGCCATTAGCTCTTCTTGATACCAAGCCTGACATTGGGCAGGACAGCTCTCTGCACTTCCCGGTTGCATGACACTATAGTTAAGTTTACTCGTAAGTTAGATGCTATGGCATACAATTGTATTGAAGCTTGGAGAGAGGTCATCTTCAACATATCTAGGTGATAAGATAATCTAGTGATGTATGAACTCTCCCTGCTTCAGATTAAATTCACTTTACATCGCTTTTAACCCCGTAAATCTAATCTTCCCAATCCCAATTGTTTATGTTCCTCCTCAAGCTATTCGCCTGCAACATCAGAGTAAAATCTTCAGCCAAGGTAGATCCTTTCGTCAACACAACAATTCATTACATCTCCCGTCAACGAATAGAGTCTGGCTTGACTCAGATTGAAGTGAAAAATGGCCAGAAAATGCGAACAGAAGAAAAAGAGGGGAGAGCAGTTCTTAGTTCAGAGTGGAAATGATTTTCGTGCAGCTAAACAAAGACAGAAGGGACTGGCTGCGGAAAACGTTCACAGCCCCGAGATAGCATTCTTCTCCAAGGAGGCGAAAGAGGTTAAACGAGTGAAATGCACGAAGGCAGAAAGTTCTAGGTCGAGGGAAGAAAAACAGCTGAAGAGGAGCAAGCAGACAGAGAAGACGGGAACGAATGAGCAGTCGAAACTGAAGGAACGAAAGAATCACAAAGGCCGAAATGAGAAGTCATTGAAGCAGCAAGGGGGCGACGATGCCAATGATCACCCAGAAGATATCAGCATTTTTAACAGCGAGGCCATGGGAGATATTGCGATAGAGCCAAGCATCTCCTTACATGAGATAACCAAGCCCAAGAAAGAAACTCGAATAGTGCCAGTGAAGATTGGGAGCTCATGGACATTCAAAACTCTCATCGAGTCTGATCCAAAGTTCAAGGATCCACCTCGAGAAAATCATTCCGTGTCTGACCTATCCGGTATTCTTCCAATGAAAAGAGGACCTATCTCATTAACTGATACTGGATCTGGATTCAATGAGAGCCGCAAGAAGAGAGCCAAAATCACCACTGAAAAAGAGAGGATTCTAATTCCCACACCTGGGGCACGCCGCAAACGCACTCAGGGAGAATTTAAGTCACAGCAAGGCAACATTCTCATTAGCACGGGAGAAGAGTTAGCAGACAATCAAAATGGCCGTCAGTCCCCGACTTTTTCGAGTACGACAAATAGCAGCTCCACGTCCTGGAGTCATCGCCCACTGATCGAGACCCTTCGAGAATCTCGAGGGTCTAACCGGGTGCATAGTGACGGCACAGTGGATCCTGAAAGAAGAGCCACTAGAAAGGAGAAGTGCGAACAAGTGTCTGATATTTGGCAAGAACACCCTGGCAAGATCAGAGGTCGTCTTGGGACATCTGAAGACATGGAGGTGGAAGAAAGTACGCAGCTCTACTTCTGATTCAATTTGCATTTCATGAAACTGATTGGCTAACTATTCTGATCGCAGATCTCGCATTCTCTTCTCACTATCTCGCCATTCATCCCATGGGTGTAACTATATCTGGCATGAACTTCAGGACCGTGACCTTAGCACCAGGTTCAAAGTTCGTATTCGATGGTGCTGAGGATGCAACCCTTCGAATCGCCTCGGTTGGACAAGGCACGCTAAAAGTTAAGATGTGTAACACAACTTTTAGTTTGCAGATGGGTGGAATGTGGAGATTGAGAGGTCCAGAGCGATGCAGCTTGGAGAATTGTGGGTTTGCTGAGGCGATTGTGCATGTTACGAGCATTAAACTGAAGTGAGTAAGTGGGCAGAATGGAATTGTATGACCTGAGAGGAACAAAGAATGAAAATTGTAAGAATAATTGAAAATTGATGTCTATTGCTATATTCCGGCTAAAACGTAAGAGAAGAAATGCTAGATGTCTAATCAAGCTAGTAATGGCTTCAGGATCGCCTCAATATCTGCATCACTCTTATCGCCAGCGATGCCCAAAAGCTTGTTATCAGCTTCTGAGGTGTGGAGGGCACCATAGCCCTCTCCGAAAAGCGAGCAAATGATAAACTCGAACAACACTCCCGGGCTGTAATCGCCTTTGGCTATCTTGTCGTGTGCCCCCTTGAATATCTTTTCCGTGCTGTCATGATATGGCTCGAGGGTCCTATTTGGAGAAATCTTTTTGGCAATGGCCAGGAGCTTGTTCTGCGAGATACTCAAGTCGTGGATGCGCACCGCTCTGTTCTTGGTTTCCTCGGGGTGGAGCAAGACGCCTACCACAGCCTGGCCTACAGTTGCCAATGTTGTGGCGCTGAGGAGTTGGTCACCGCTATCATAGATGCGTGGCTTGCCCGATGCCCAGTCGAGGAGGAAGCTCTTTTCGAGGCCCCAATCAAGGAATGCTGCATTGCGGATGTTGGTGTATGAGAAGTTGGGGTGCTCGCTGGCCTTCTCCTCGGCATACTTCTTAACAGCCATTTTGTAGCCGAACACTGGAAGAGCACCAACTTTAGGGTTGTCGAGATCAGAGCCGAATTCTGAGGGAATGAAACGCGAAACACCTGCTGCAATAGAAGCATCGATCAAGAGGGTCTGCCCCTGAAGGCCAGAGGTGCCTACGGTAGACACCAGCGCATCCTGGCCCTTGAGGGCATTGGTGAGAGATGAAACAGATGTAAAATCGGCCTCCACCTCCTTGACAGATGAAGGAAACGTTGCTTTTCCTGCAGTCCGGACCAGCACTGTAACATTGAATTTGCCCGAGTTGACGATAGCGTTCAGAACAGGAGTTCCTAGATCACCTGCTGCCTGGAAAGGGGTTAGAATCACTTATCGATATGAGATTCCGGAAGCTGATGTTACTCACACCAGCAACTGCGACATTCTTAATGACGGACATGTTTGGAATTGGGACAAAATTGTTCTTGTACAGCGCACTGGTGATATCGTGCTTTGCTTGAGGTTCGAGGACAGGTGGTTATGAGAACTCAAGACTCGAGTCGCGATAGATGAGAAGCTGAGGAACTAAAATACTTATGCTTATGAGACAAGTTGATTGAGATCCGTGGAGATTTATATTCGTTCCGTGGAGATTTATATTCGTTCCACTTGGAAGGATCTTCATGCCGTGGGGCTTCATTTCGAAGCATCATCGGGGATAATACACAGGACAATTAATAAGTGCCGCTGGTTCTAAAGCGCGGATCGCCAGAGTTGCTGAATAAACTGTGTGGTTTGTGATAATCGGATGTACGGCTCCCGTTTCGGCTCCCACTCAAATCGGTTCCCACTCGGCTCCCACTCGGCTCCCACTCGGCTCCCACTTCTTGGCACACAGGTCGGCTCCCGCCACCGGCTCCCATCAGCATCCAACTGCAGGGAACATATCAGAATCGAAAGAATCTCAAGTTGAAGTTCATGTTGCAATGGATGGATGCTGGAGATATACGTCCTAAATGCCTCCTGAGGGGCGCCACGCATGCCAGCATTCTGGCTGTGAGAAGAGCTTTGCACGCAAGGAGCATCTAGTCAGACACTCGCGCTCCCATAGAGAGACCAATTGCTTTCAATGCCAATTCTGCCACCGGGAATTTGGTCGAAGGTTTGCACCTCACTCTATTCTTGATGCCAGCGCTAAATACGATTCCGGTATAGTGACAGTTTGCAGCGCCATCTGCTTCGTCATGGCAATTCTGCTAGACCCCGTCCATCTGGACGGAGCAAACATGCCTGCGTGACTTGCCATGCTAGCAAGATCAAGTGTGATGGCAATAAACCATGTTCAGTGTGCATGAAGAAAGGCACTGAAGAATGCAGATACGAGTTGAGAGACCATGAAGCCACTCACGGTGACTCGACTTCGCCACACGAAATGCCGGCTGTCAACGATCCCCAGCCAGATGCAAATACCGAAATAGATCGCATGTCCACTGCGGGACTTATCACTAATCCCAGGGAATCTCCAGACTTAGATCTTCCCGGCCTTTCGGGCACTCTGCCTCGACCTGTATCAGCCGCTCTTCGAGCCGACCTTGATGGTCCCATTGACTGGTCTACTATGAGGATTGAAAGAGATTCGTCCAATGATGCAAATAGAGAGCTTATAGTGCAAGCCTCTCAAACTAATTTCGTTCCCATTCCTAGAGACTTATATCCCTTGCCTAAAGCCGCAAGTCGAAAATACCTCGAAGCTTATTATGCTCACTTTCACCACCGCTGGACCATAGTCCACAGCCCTTCACTTGAGATGAAATCTCACACTTCACTCATTTTATCGTCTATGAAGATGATCGGGGCTTGGCTTAGCGGAAATCAAGAAGCAAAATGGCTGGCAGTTGCGATGCATGAACGATTGATGTCTCATGTACTTCCTCGATTTGTAAACTTATTGATTCCCCAATGCATGCAGAGGTTATTGACAGGCATGATAGCTTCAAAATGCATCTAAATACACGACTGAGGACGCTTCTCTCATGTCCCTCTTTCAAGTCGCCTTATATAATATTATATTCGCTTTGTATTGTGGAGTAAGTATGAAAGAAATATACTATAAAGACACCTTACTGATATGTGAAGGCTGAGGATATAGTATCGAGGGCATTATTCCTAAAAAATATCCTGGTAACCGCTCTCCGAGAAATTGGGTTTTTTGATCCAGAGGTTACTTTTGACGACCCAAAGATATTTTTACCCTTGCGAATTTTGAAGCACGAGGATAGACAAAGGTGCACAACCAGGCCACCTCAAAGCATTCGCACATTCTGATGCATCTCCAGGTTAGCGGCATATTTATATAAAATAGATGCCTACTTCAGCATTCTCCATTCTCAGCCTCCTGCCCTCGCCGTCGAAGACCTTCACTATGCTCTACCATCTACATACGCTCTACATAATGCAAACGGGCTCCACATCTTTGACACGCGATATTCGATCGAACCAGCTGCTCGGAGTCATACTACGATGTGTAACTTGATCCAAGTTATAGCCCAGAAGTCTGAAATCCTGGACGATCCAACCGATGGTCTAATGCTTGCGGAGGATGTACAGTTGGGTATATGCTCATTACAAGCTCGACTCTGGCACCGATCGATGAAAAGTCACATGCCAGACTTTAGCACTGTCATTGAACTGAATCATATTAAGAATCGTTTGGAAACCTGGAGGCAGTGGCTCAATCGGATAGATATATCAGAAACCGATGCTTCTGGATTCACTGCAGAGCGACACTGGGCCATGCGTTTCTACTACGGGTTGGAAGATCACACCAAAAGCGGCTGGTACAATATGGTTTACAACCGACAGAAGTCTCTCGTGTACGATGGGATTGCACTCTATCATCTCTCACATCTTCACCTCTATTCGAACATTAGGATTTTGAGCCACCTGTCCAAGGATCTGATGCCACAAAGTGGACTCGAAGGAAGCGGGGAAGTTCGCCAGCAAGCTCATCAATACAGACTAAACTACGTAAAAGAGTGGGCCAAAGCATCTAATTCGAGACGTTCACTGTGTCATGCTGCAGCAATTATTGGATTTTACTGCGATATGACAGAGTCTATGAGAGAAAGTATCGACCCCATTATATACATAGCATTGACGGTGGGTGCATTAGTCGTCTGGGCATATGAATCATTCGCCATCCATAACTGTCAGGCGTGCACACCTGGACTGCAGAACCAACGTCTTCCAGATCAACTATCACCGATCGAGCTCGCAAAATGGGCTGATATCACTAGGGGGCCAGCTCTCGAGAAAGAGAAGGAAGATTGGATAGAGGAAGGGGATGGCCTTGTTCTTCTGCGCGGGATGATCCTATGCCGGTGCACTCTCAAGTCCATTGTGGCGTTATATCAGTCCTGCGTCCCTGTTGATTGGAAAATTGCAAGAACGATAGCCCCCGGTTTAGTTAAAAATGAAGTTCCAGATATAGCAGGATAATATATTTAGAGTTAGATACATCTTCATCTTCGAAATTGCTAGTTAGAAGTACTTCCATTCTTTACACGGCTGTTCCTCCGAAGGGGAAACACAGAAGGGGTCTTCCGTAGCCTTTATCTAAATTCTGAGTTCCGCTTTTATGATATCGGCGCAACGTCTCTAATAGAAACCGTACAAAGTCATCTACAGTTACGAGTAAAGCCGATCTTTCTTTCCTTCTTGTAGAGATCTAGCAGCTTGAGCGTCTGCAAAACAAAAGTGTCAACATAAGTAACGTCACTCATATGGGCAAACACATAGCAGAAGCTCAAAATATGACCATGCTTTGGGATTCCAAGTATTACGTCTAAAAAGTAACACGGTATGACCTTTCTGCGGCCATCTGAACGTCATTTCATTATCATTTTTGTGTATCGGACTATAAATCGAGCCATCATATACACACGTATGCATGTGATAAGAGCAGAGTTTCTCTTTCCCAGGAACTCCTGCCGCCCTTCTACCATAAGGCCGGTACCCAGATCCATGCCTTCAACGCCGTACGCTGCACAAATATAGCAACAGCCTCCTCAATAAAATAGTCTCCTCTTAGAACTCCCCACCGCTATTGCCGTTCCCACCCAGCGCACCAGCACCCCACATACCAACAAGGCCCCACATGCCCACCCTCCAACCTCTCCATAGTCCTTCAACGCCCTGTCCTTTCTTCCCCAACTTCTTTCTCCCAGATCCACTCTTCGTATTGGCTTCAGCCAACGATTCCAGATTAGGGATTCCCTCCTCTCGCATAATACTCCACATTGTACCAACGATGCCCTTATATGGCCCTATTTCAACCGTCGTCAATAGCTTCCGTTGTCCTTCCATAGTATATGCATCAGAAGCAAGAACCGACATTTGGCATCTTCTTAATACAGTCTCGAGGGGAAGCCGGAGGAAAAGCTCTAATGTCCGGGACATAAATTTGCACAAACTGTACGTAGTGGGCGTGAGGACTGGATCAATGGAGAGGTGCGACCGTAGGAGGATAGGTGTGCAGTGGGACATTGCCGGATCCACGAGGCTATGGAGGATAGTCGGTACCATTAAGGGTGCGGGGCAGACGTATGATGGGAGAGCACGGAGGTTTTGCGAGAGCGAGCGTCTAGGCTCCGAGATGGGCGTTAGGATAAGTCTAGATCCGTTAGTATCATCGGCATGAAATCGGGCAGTACTGACCTAGTTCGGACGAGATCCAGCGGTGCGAGCACAAGGCTGGCTGCAACTGCAGCTGCGACTGCTACTCCAAAAGATGACCACGGGTAAGAAGTATCAACAAGATCTGACACGGCACCGAGTCCCGCGACAGTTCCTGGGTCAGGCACGTTGATCAGGGCAGATAAGAGGCCACTGGACCAACTCTCCAGAGTTTTTAGGAGGAATGAATAGACAAATGTGGTATTTGACCCTTTCCATACGCCCCACGCCCCTTCTTTGGTCCATTCTTGTCCTATTACTTCCAGCACCGAGTCGTTCTTCTTCAGAATTAGCTTGTGAGACGGAGTCGTTTGTTTTGGTGATGTAGGCGAGAGAGATCGGTCGCTATGGCGTCTCCGTGGCCGAGAAGTTGTATATAAGTGTGGAGAAATGGTTGGGGAGGTGAAGTACGCAGGTTCATCAGGGTCGGAATCTGATCCATAGAGGTCTTGGTACTGTCAAAAGAATTAGCAAAATCACTCGGCCTAATACTAGCAGCCGTACATCACTGAAACCAGCATTCCTTTGACTAGATGATGGCGACTGAATCTGCATAGAATTTGGAACGCTCTCACTTCGTCCCGGGCTTCGAACTTGCAGCACTGTCTTTGCAATATCGAAGGGCTGGCTCAGCAGGATGCTGAAGTATTTGTATAGGCAGTCATTGAGCATATTCTGCACTGACTCTATCGTGGATGGCGAGGCTTCGGAGAAGTAATCACTATAATCAACATCCGAGAATATGTCGCGCGCAGACGACGCGTAGGATGCCGCGCTGCCATACCTTGGTCCATGGACTGAGCTCGATGCCGCTGGTGTATCTTGCGGACGGCCGATCGACGGAGGCCTGTAATAAGGCCGTAGTGGGTTCGCACCATCCCGTGTACTTGACATTATGTCCCTTGATTTGCAGACCTGGAGGATCAGGTTGGGTTGTTGTTGTTGTTTTCTAGAGAAGAAGACCGGCGTGCAAGCTCCAGAAAGGTAAGGATGTCATCGGCCAAACTAGGAAATAATTTATTTTATATCGACGGTTTGCCCGACGCTCAATGCCGAAGCCATGTTTTCAACCTCCACCACCCGCGATTGCAACGACCGGAAGTGCAGCCATAGTGCTGTATAAATACACTATTGTTTGATGACAATTTTTTAATATTTTTGCTTTTCTCCTACCCAGAGCGTTTCTAAGTCTCCTGGTCAGCCTCGCCGGAACATCCGCCTGCCACCTTCTAAGAAATAAGACGATTCACCTACGCGCATTCAAGATGGCTACGCTTAGAATAACAAACCGAAGTCTATTACACCTCAGAAGAGAAATTGTACAATGTCTATGGACTCCGTATCGAGGACCACAAGCAGTACAATCCCGAACAATCTCCTACATTACTCACACGCAGCCCTCGTCCTGGACGTCAAGAGTGTCAATCCCGCGAAGAAGCAGTGAAACACACCGCGAAATATCATTTCTTTCTAAATCGTCGCCTTCGAGAAGGAATTTTTCCACGACTCGATTGGCGGCGCATGGTGACTGGTCGCCACCGAAGGCCGGCGAAGAGTATGTCAAAATTCCCGCAGTTAGCAACATGGTGCTGATATGGAAGCAGACTCTACGTCACATTTATCGACAAAGAAGGAGACGAACATAAAATCGCTGTTTCAAAAGGCGACAACTTACTAGACGTTGCACAGGCAAACGATATTGAGATGGAAGGTATAATACTCGATTTCTAGGGTGCTACTTACGGCTAAGATACAATAGGTGCGTGTGGAGGTTCTTGTGCATGCTCCACATGTCATGTTATTGTCGAGGACGAAGCGTTGTACGACAAAATGCCTGAGCCGGATGACGACGAGAACGACATGCTTGATTTAGCCTTCGGCCTTACTGAAACCTCGAGACTTGGCTGCCAAGTCATCATGAATGAGGAGCTGAATGGATTAAGGGTCAAGCTTCCTGCGATGACGAGAAATATGCAGGCTAGTGACTTTGGCCAGAAGTAGAGCTCAGAGAATGGGTGAAAGATATAGAGACCATGTGCAGGGCGTTTCATGAAGGCTGGAATGGGTCTGGATCGACAGGATGTCATTTAGAGGGTATCATGAATCCTCATATATATGTAGTTCTAGCCGTTGTTGGCATGTACATATAGAGCTCTGGAGAGAGCATTTCTAAAATCAAAAACGCCACACCTTCCAACTTAATCACTATCTTGTTGTGAACCACTCTCTCATCTTCAAGCTTCCTCGTTCTCGCCTGCTTTCAAGCCGTCCCCGCCTCCCGCAATCAATTCCAAGAAACCCTTTTTGCTCATCTCCGTGATCTTCTCCTCTCTCCGCCCTTGCCCAACAAGTCCCATATTTCGTGCATTCCTTGCTACCTCTTCGCCTTTGATCTGTGCGGCTCTTACCGCATTAAACAGTTTTACAACACCCCTCTGGGCAGTCTTCCTCAGCCTTTTCTCTAACTCCATCGTCTCCTGGGCAGTCAGACCACTTTCCTTTTCCCCATTCAATGCGTCAAATGCCGTGCTGACCCCAAGAACATCCTTAACTCTCCCTTTGTCCAGTGCTGTCTTTTTTTCCTCTCTGAGCTTTGCCCTAGCCTTCTTCTCAAGAGCCAAATCAGTGATTTCTTTACTAGCTTGAAGAGCAGTGGCGCTCCTAGAAAGGACAGGGTCGATACGTTTTGAAGCTGATAATTTCGAGCCTAGTATCTTAGACATAGATGTCGCGAATGCGTCAGGGTCATTGCGCTTGCGTTTTCGTATTAAGTTTGGGTTCGAATTTGTCTCATTAGAATCTGAATTAGAATCTGAATTTGACTCGCTCGTGGCCACGGAGTCTTCTTCTGATGAATCTAGCTTAGGCTTATCTTCCGCATCTGGAGAATCGCTAGTGATAAGGTCTGCTGCGCTAAGCTCTTCTTCGTCTGAATCTTGGAGGTTCACAGCTGGAAAGTCTTGCTCCTGGTCGGATCCTGAGCTATCGCTGTGATATTCTGTTTGCTTTTTGAATTTCTTGGTTGGTCGTATCACTTTCCCCTTCATTCCTTCTTCCACCTTGCGTTTTTTCGAGTACGGTCCAGCCATAGCGAGTTATTCTTCGAGTCCTTGGTCGTTGTATTGAATTGTTCGGCCACCAGAGCATATTTTCAGTGAAATTCAGTGAGTTTTTCCGATGATGGCGGATCATCATATCATTGGCCCGGTTTCGGTCCCCGCTCGGCCCCCCGCCACTTCATCCCACAATTTGTCCATCGCGACTATCAACCACCATCCCACGTCGACTACAGTCATAGCGCTGTGTCCATTGCAGACAATATGGTTCTTCAAGATTTAGGACGGCGTATTAATGCCGCCGTCAGTGATCTGACGCGGTCTAGTAACCTTGACGAAAAGGTTGTTGCCAACTTACCCAAAACCCTACCGGCCTCAAAAACTAACAAATCTCAGGCGTTTGAAGGCATGATCAAGGAAATTTGTTCTGCGCTTCTCGAAGCCGATGTGAACGTACGCTTGGTCAGCAAGCTACAGAAGTCCATCAAAACGGCTGTAAATTTCAAAGAGCTCGCTCCCGGCGTGAACAAGAAACGACTCATCCAGAAGACGGTCTTTGATGAGCTGGTCAAACTCGTGGATCCCCATGCAGAACCTTTCAAACCGAAGAAAGGGAAGCCAAATGTTATAATGTTTGTAGGCTTACAAGGTGCTGGAAAGACAACTACTTGCACGAAACTGGCAAGACATTATCAGTCACGAGGTTTCAAGGCTTGCCTGGTTTGCGCAGACACTTTCCGAGCAGGTGCATTTGATCAACTGAAGCAGAATGCTACGAAAGCGAAAATCCCCTACTATGGATCGCTTACACAGACGGACCCCGCAGTGGTGGCAAAAGAGGGTGTGGACAAATTCAAGAAGGAGAGATTTGAGATCATCATTGTGGATACGAGTGGAAGGCATCGACAAGAAGATGCCTTGTTCCAAGAAATGGTTGATATTCAAACTGCAGTCAAGCCCGATCAAACTATAATGGTTCTGGATGCCAGTATTGGTCAACAGGCGGAGGCCCAGAGTAAGGCGTTCAAGGAGACTGCTGATTTTGGCGCCATTATAATTACCAAAACGGATGGACATGCCAGTGGAGGAGGTGCCATCTCAGCAGTTGCGGCAACACATACGCCGATCGTCTTCATCGGAACGGGAGAGCATATGCTAGATTTGGAACGGTTTGCGCCTCAGCAATTCGTATCGAAACTCCTCGGCATGGGTGATATGCAAGGGCTCGTGGAACACGTGCAGTCCCTGAAGCTGGACCAGAAAGACACCATGAAGCATATCGCCGAAGGCGTGTTCACAGTCCGCGATCTCCGAGACCAGCTGTCAAATATTATGAAGATGGGCCCATTATCCAAAATGGCCGGCATGATCCCTGGTATGAGTGGCATGATGCAGGGCATGGACGATGAGGAAGGATCTATGAAGCTCAAACGCATGATCTACATTTGCGATTCTATGACGACAAAGGAGTTAGACAGCGATGGGAAGATCTTCACGGAACAACCTACTCGGATGACGAGGATAGCCTTCGGCAGTGGTACCAGCGTGCGAGAGGTTGAAGATCTCTTGACCCAGCATAAAATGATGGCTGGCATGGCAAAGAAGATGGGTGGAAACATGAAGAATATGCAGAGAGCTCAAGGAGCCTTGGGAGGTGTTAATAAGCAACAGCAGATGGCCGCGATGCAGAAGCGGTTGGCCAGTATGGGAGGAGCTGGAGGCGCAGGTGGCGGGATGCCAGATATGGCGTCGCTAATGAAGATGTTGGGCGGCGGCGGAGGAGGTGGAGGCATGCCTGGTGGCATGGATATGCAGGCAATGATGAAGCAAATGGGAGGAATGATGGGTGGCATGCCTGGCATGGGCGGTGCTGGTAGAGCGCGTCGGTAGGTTTCATGTGCAAGTGTCAACAACGAGAGGACTGCATACAGCGTGGCGTTAGGGGGATGGTCTAACTTTTGGCATTGGCTTGATAGAACTGTGTATTCCCAACTTGAAAAAGCAATGGCAATACAATCATCACATGCCCATTAGCCGTATATTCCCTTCTCCGAGTTGATAACCTGCTGCAGGATGTCTATTTCGTCCCGTTGATTCGGAGACTGTTTGCAAAATCACCGGCTTGATCATATGCACAAAATCAATCTCAAATAGAACATTCTGGTAAATTAGAATAAAAATGTGGCATAAAGGGGTCAGAACTTTAGGTTAAGCTGGGTAGAGATACATTCCTAGTAGCGTGATACCAAATACAATACCTCTCAAGCCTGAAACGCCAAAGCTCCATTCAAAATCTGCCAGTTTATAGGGCATGCAGCATCCTCCATTATCCAGACTAATACCATTCATATATCCCACGATCACATCTCACGGGGCAGCAAATCTTCGTACGAAATCGCCGTATCGCACAATTGAACCAGAAACTCTATTTCGTATTCCGATTACGTGAAATCTACCTTACACATCCAATCGTTTGTATATGCAGCGCAGAACCTGGTATTCTAAGCTTAATATTTAAGGCTGAATCCATTCTTAGATTTTCCAAGTTCAGTGCTTGAAGAGAGTGGGAATGGCCAACCCCAAGGTCTAAAAAATCGGAAATGTATGTAATTCATTCGCGTTGATACTCTATATAGAAATATAGAGAGAAATCCTATCTCACAAAGAACCTTGCTGTAATGACTGTTGATCGAAAGAGGCTAAGTTATTAAGCCCTTTTACGTAGATCAGTTAAGAATTGCACCCCCCTCCATTTCAAGGTCCGCTAACTTTGTTCTGGTAGAGCCATGTCTATTATGGGGATCATAAAAGACTTCCACGACAACGCCCCTCTGTGCGATCCCTGCGGCCGAGTCAGTATTCATAACTTTTAGACCCAATTGCGCGCGTACTCCCAGACGGGTAAGGATGGCCTCTCCACATGTAGTTATCCCATGCTCTATGGTACATCAAAACATTGTCCAGACTCTCAGGACTGCAAGAGAATGCTATTAAGGCTATTAAGATGCCAAGGTTTCCAGCGAGGCCATGGTTTGCCGAGGTGCTTGTATTGGGATAGCAGTAGTTTTCTAGGCCAAGCGGAGCCACCCAAGTGGCTCCTGTGCCATGGATAAAATTATCTCTGCCAGCAATATCGACCCTAGATACTCCTGGTTCATTGTGGAATGAAAGACGGTACCAACGATGATATGGCGGTTCCGCTTCCGCCATGTTATGCACAGTAGGATCAGATACCGTAGCTCGGAATTGCAGCATTTGATCGGAGTAGAATACCGAGGCAGTCGTATAACGGGTGTACGTTCCAGACACAGTTTCGTAATTTACACCGGCGTTATTGATGACTCCATCCGTCCACTGGTATACTCTCTCCCTAAATGTGCGAGTAAAGCCGTCAGAATAGAGTGGGGGTGTCCAGTGATCATACAGTGCTTGGGGTACAACGCCGCCTAGCTGAGTGTCATCATTTATTTGTAGCTCATTTACGGTGAAGAAAAAGCTGGTGGATGTCGTTCCTGTGAGACGTGATGTCTTGGAGGAAGAGCTATGAGAACCCGTACGCGGTTTCTATAAGTTTCGTTTAGATGTGCATAACATGATTCCGAATTTACTAGAGAGTAAGCGACCTACATGAACCTTCCTCATCTAGCATATGTATAATAGGAAAAGTACAAGTAATATAAGTGATTAGTGACTCGGATGCGCTCTGCAGTAAAGCCTGAGTCGACTTCGACAAGTGTGGATAATATAGAGAAAGAATGGAGAGATGATAATGAGATACGAATGGTCTGTTTTCCAAATGTCAGCAACCGGAATCTCCAACCCAAGATACCTAGTGCTTCAAGTGCTGCGCGTGACCATATTGTGCGAGGCTGGCAGTCCCGTATGCTTTGGTTTGGAAACATCCTTGGTAACTGGCGGCAGGGTTGCATGAGATGCATGATGCACGTCTGCCTATCATACCAGCAGCCACTATGCTTGAGAGAAGAAGAGAGGTCTGCGTCAGAATAAAATGAATTGGCCGAAGGAAAGAGAACACATAGAGGACCAGCAGAGCGTGAGCAAGGTGGCTAATGCGTAGAATACACTCATGGCATGCCCCGGGACTCAAAGGGAGGAGGTGCTGGAGGAAATCTTCGCTATCGCAACTCACTCCCGGCTATTTTGACTCTCCCAATGTGGGGAGCGAGCGCCGGAAGTATAACGACTACTGAGGAGCCAACATGTGGCATGGAGTTGGGATCCCGACAGAGCCAAACGTATCCTGGTAACATGGCTCTGAAGACAGCTGCTCCATCCAGGTCTCTCACAGGAACATCCAATCGCTATGTGATATCTAGGGCCACATTTTTGGGCGCCCTCGGCCCGATGCTTGCAGACTGAAACGTCTGATAGCACTGTGGACAGAGTCGTTGTAATAATCACATAGTTTTCATGGAATAGGAATCTGGTAATAGAACCCTGACATCGATTGAGACGAGTCGGAGGACTAGAAAGTCCCTCAGAAGGGCCATGAGGCGTGCGGCAAGGAGGACTCGCGACCACAAATCGATTGCATCAGTGCCTCCCAGTAGCAAATCATGCGGCTCTGTGGGCGGAGAGCCCCCTCCCGTCTATATCTTGAACAGCTATCGCAGCCAAAAAGACCGTAAACTTGATCAAAGTGTGTGGCCGAACAAACAGCTGATTCGACGGTCCTCCAAGTGTGAGGATGCCTTTCACATGCGGGGTTTGATGCATTCTGGCGAATCAAAGCCTCGTAACATTCCTGCAAAGTTTTAGCGACTATTCGAAAGTTCGAATGTCGGGGTGGCCTGAAAGGCCAGAAGTGCCAACCAGAAGAATGGGGTTATTTCATGAGGGCCTCTTTTCGTTAAGAAAATCAGTTGCCCGGTGCCACCAGTGTTGGGGGTGTTGTCATCTTTATATTCTGTCTCGCTGCAGCAGTTGTCAAGGGTCAGCTGGGAAGGTGCATGGAGTGTTCCTTACTGCTCAACAGGCCGGGCGTATTTCGTTGGCTAGCCTGGTTGCCTCGTTCCTCGATTCACTCCCTTCGCGGTCCATAAGGCAGTTTTTCAAGCTCATACGGCAGCCTTCGGCCAATGGCACACCCAGTATTCGACAATGCCACAGGCTATGCATCATCTGCCTGCAAGTGCCAGCGTATAAATGAGGAGAGTATGTTGAGGATGCGAGAGAAAGAGCGAACCCCTGAGAGTTCGGCTGTAGGCTCGACGTTTGACAAATGAGGTTGATTTTAAGTGTCCTGAAATAGGTTTCGTGGTCGGTTCTGCAGTTCAGTTCTAATTGGACCAAAGTAACCATGGTTTGGACACAAGGCCGACCCAATGTGTCTGAGAAGGCCAGGTGACAGGGAACAAGGCGCCTGATTCACGGCATCCCCTATCATGGGCTAAGATGATCAAGGCCGAAGATAGCAATTCATCGGGCACTAAGGAAAGGTAAGAACGATAGTAGCGGAAGGAGTATATCTCGACCTAAGGGATTCAATGAATACTATTCGAACAGTTTTGCGGCCGTTCTTCTAGCGTTGGACGAGTTCTTGAGCCTAATTGGATTCAGTTTAAAGCTGAGCACATGATTAGATATCTATCATCTTGCATCGCCATGGGTACGGGGCCTGTAAGCCGGCTCAATCCATAGAGCGTTTGAAGCGCAAGTATCGGCGCGACACCGCAGGTCTTTCCTAGAAATCGGGCCGTTGCATTTGAACATTTCGGAACTCTTTGTATAAGATAGCTGGACGTTGAAATCAGAAGTACATCGCAGACAAGGAAGAAGAAAGTTCAAAGAAGGATAGGTGACTCTGGTCGTGGAAATCGTCAGAGTATAGTACTTAGCGAAGCCGGAAAGGGAAAGGAAGGGCAGTGTGGCACGTGACATGTTCTGCATTCTGTAGGTGGAGTTGCAAGATTGCCAAGAAGAGACTGGCGATAGCTAGTGTCTTGGAATCCATTGTTTCTGTTTCACATTGGAGAGACGGAAATCAGGACCAGCCCGTTGCTTTATACAGTACTCCAGAGTTTGGCGAGAAGCGACTCAGGGATCGTCGAAAGTTTAAATTCGATGTATAGCCCTAAAGACATGAAGACTAATAAAGGCACGGGAAAGCCCCAGGAGTATTATTTCCAAATAGCTTAGATTTGAGAATGGCAGTACCGGTAGTGTTTGTCACAGTCTAAAGCGAATAAACTCCGTTACAGCGGTCTTATCTATTGCACCTCTGATGAACTCATCTTAGCCTCCTTGCTCTAATCCAACTTTGCCCCCTTTCTGTGTCTTCTCCTATTTCAACATCATAGACCTCTTCCATGCACTTTTGCCCATCCGATCTCGCAAGTAGATGTGTTAGTGATGGTAGTGGTACTGTATACAACCCAGCCGTAAGGTTCAACACTAGGAGGCTCAAATGATATAATATCTGACAGATATTGCTCCCCCAATACTAATATAATCCATGAGGGTTGGAGCTGGATCAGCTCGGGAGCCCATCGTCACATTTTCTCCCTTGGCGTAAGGGCGGTTTGGATCCTTTTCAGATACCGTCGACAATCGGTAGGCATTTCCCACAGAGGCTCCATAATGCATCACAAAATATCGCGTCATGGGCTAAACCACACTGCTATGCTGAACATTTCCTTAGCATGAAGCGACGACAAATGTTGCGCGTGGTCATAACATGGTCAAGCTGATTCAGGATAGCGGGAAGGGCAGAATCGTGATTCCGTGGAAGGATCTTCGCAAGGCCATATGGGCGCTGTATAATATTGCCGAATACCGCTGCATCTTGTCCACGTAGCGGCCATTGTTGATAAGAAGCCCTTTATCCTGAGGTGGGCAGCCAAGGGAGACAGATCATGGCCTACCACTCTGTAAAACCATTCCAAGTGGCCTAGAATAATCGGTATGCAGTTTACTCATTCAATTGCTAGTATCTCCATGTGGAAGTCTCTCGAATGGGCAGATTAATAAAAAGACAGCAAATTTTAGCCTATGAACCAGGAAATATTTTATAAACTAGCATGTACTGTATGGAAAAAGAGAACTTGATAAAGATGAAGAAAGTGCCATCCGGATAATTAAGTTCAGGGACAAGCAACCTGCACTTACTAGAACAAACAGAAAGATGTTGAACTCCCTCCATAATACCTACCAGAGTCGCTCAACTCCTTTCATATCTCCACGTCTTTGCAACGTGAGGAGCCGATGACAGTCGTCTTGCTGGCTGATGAGAACATAAGATCTAGAATTCTTGACAGTAGCCGCCAAATATTCCAGGCTTTGAATCACATGATTGGCATGGATCCACCGCCTTATCATTCTGCCACTTATATTCGATAAGATAAAAGGCACGGCAATTTTTTACTTTCTCCCCGCAAACCTGAGCACACAGTAATAATGGCGTCACAAATAGCTCCAAATGCAATCAAGCCGATACACACACTCATTATTGATGCAGGCCCCATCATAAAAAATGAACCTCCTGTTTCAACACTCCTGGGCCAGGCCCAAACGATCCTCACCATCCCTGCGGTTATTGACGAAATCCGAGATGCCACGACTCGAGCTCGAATAGAGTCGACTCTGCTACCATTTCTGACATTGCGATCGCCGAAAACAGCGAGCGTAAAGGTTATCACAGATTTTGCTAGAAGGACCGGTGACTTGGAGGTACTTAGTCGACCTGATATACACTTGATGGCTCTCGCATACGAGATTGAGTGCGAGAGGAATCATGGGGACTGGAGACTGAGAAGCGTGCCTGGGCAGACGAGATTAAACGGGTCCCCGCCTGCGTCCATTAAAGATGAAATTGGAGTAGAAACCTCTACAAATGGTGCCGAAACTTCGACGGAAGCCGCTCAAGCGGATAGATCAGACGACATGGGAGGAAGTGATCTCGAAATACCCAAAACAATTGACCCATCCGATCTCGCTCAGCTGTCTTTAACGCGTAAATCGAATACAGAATCGACTGCACTCGGACCTGGCCATACCTCCGCACCTGCCTTGGAAGACTTAAATATTGAGCACAGCTGCTCTGTCGAAGAAGAGCAGGTCTCTAAATCAGATGATGAAGGCTGGATCACGCCGTCGAACCTCAAGAAACACCAAGAAAAGGACGGAATTACCTCTGCAGAGCCACAGGGGGAACAGAAGATTATTCAAGTAGCAACTATCACGTCAGATTTTGCCATGCAGAACGTCCTCCTCCGAATGAACCTCAATCTTCTCTCTCCATCCTTACAACGTATACGTCAACTGAAGACCTGGGTTCTGAGATGCCATGCGTGTTTTGACATTACAAAAGATATGAGCAAGCAGTTTTGCCCTCGATGTGGGAAGCCTACTCTTCTTCGAACGTCCTGCTCAACAGACCAAAACGGGACCTTCAAGGTGCATCTTAAAAAGAACATGCAGTGGAATACCCGGGGAAATGTCTACAGCATTCCAAAGCCAGTCGCCGGCTCCTCAAATGGGAAGCTTGTGCCGGGGGGCGGAAAAGGAGGTTGGGGCCAAAGCCTAATTCTGGCGGAAGATCAGAAGGAATACGTGCGAGCTATGACTAGTAGAAGGAAAGAGAAGGACCTTATGGATGAGGATTATCTCCCCAATATCTTATCTGGCGATAGAGGAGGGGCAGGCGGTAGACCAAAGATAGGCGCGGGGAAGAACGTGAATTCGAAAAAGAGACGTTAGTTATGTCGATAACATCTGGAGTTTGGGCGTTAAGGGGAGCAACTATTAAAGATCATGGCATACATATGGAACTGGAACTGTGGCTAGGTAGATAACATTTGCAAATCTTTAATGACTTCCGATACCTAACATTGGCCAATTGCAACTATGAGCAGTGTTCTCAACGCCCTCAAAACTCCCCGTACTCCATGTAGTATTCTTAAAAAGATGCCTCTAAGAAATTAATGCGTCTGACCGGTTCCCTCCATCTCGCCTTCCCCACTGCCACCCATTCTTCTCTCAAACGGTTTATTGGCCTAATACTTTTAAGTCCTCTAAATTACACAAACTCATATTAGCATTTTTACAAGCATACCGACTCGCAAATCTCAAAAGATCAGACTCACTCTGCTGGGTCAAGAGTAACCCGTATCTCTTCTTCAGCGTCACCCGATGTCTCGAGTACTTGTCATCCGGCGAAAATCTCGCAGGGTGAGCAGACTTGGTTACTTCGCCCGCAACGACCTTGTGCAGCGTGTAAATGCGTTTGCCATTGGCATCAATGGTGTACATAAGATGCATTTTGTGCGATATTGGGTATTATAGCGGGTGGGGGGGTGGTTTGAGAAGAATTCTAGAAGATATTAGCACAAATCAACATCTCTCTTGGAGGTATTAAAACCCTACATTTTGGGCGTATTTAGAGAGTAGCGGCACTGAGAGTTTGGAGAGCATCTTTTGTGCTTCGGCCCAGAATAATTTTTGGAGTTTGCCGAAGGCTAGGCTAATACACAACGGTACTAGCGCCATAAAGTAGAAGTGATTCTGTAGTATCGTGTGCACGGACTTCGATCCTTAAAGGCCGTCCTGGCTCTATTGCTTTGGAAGAACATAATGAAATGTAGATGTTTTGGATATTTAACTATGATATATAGAATTTGGTGGCGCTTATTGGCTTCCATATAGGGCAAGTGTACCCAATCATGACAGTTCACCGACATACTCAGGGAGTTTACTTACGCAGGCGTCTTCCAATCAATCCAGCGAGAACTGGCTTGAACTTATTTCTATTGCAAGCGAACTTATCCTGGGTATTCTTTATTTCCAGTTATTCAACGCCCTAGCCTACTCTCAAACCATCACACCGATGAACGCCTGCGCTTCGAAAAACCATCGAATATCCTTTTTAAGTCTTGGCCTTCTTCCGGATCATACCAGCCGAAAGAACATTGACCGGGTGAGTAGATGCCCCTGTGTCCATCGTAGCATGTTCCTCTTTCTTCTCACTTATATCGGCTTTCCTCTTCTTCTTTACGAGCCCCATGTTAAGCGTATTAACACCAGCAGTCGCTGTAATGCTTGGAGTCTGAGTCGCTTTAGTGCCAGTGATCATCTGGCCCCAAGCCTCTCTCATGCTTCCCCAAGCTCCAGATCGGACTTCGGAGATCCATCTTACCGAGCTGGAGCTGGCGAGTTCTAGATTCGCAAAATCTAGACGGAGAAGAAGCTCCGTAATTCGTTTGTAAGCTGATTCTTCGACGATGACTTGGCCTTTTCCTTCGGCAGGCCACACATAATAGGCTGTGCTTTCTGGGATTTCAAGAGCATAATTCCTGTTCTCAGTTTTGACTCGCGGCCGTCGTGGAACAATCGGGCCGGTAAGCTTCTTGCGTTTGAGGATGCGAGGCTTTGAAGAACGTGCTGCTTGCCGAGATTCTTCCAGAGCTCTCGCTTTGGGCTGCTTGCGTGGAGAGCTTGTAGGAACATTCTGGCTGGATGGCGCTGTCAAGGGTGTGTCTGGCCCAAATGACGAATTGGCGAGGCTGTCCAAGGTCGCAGCAGTGCTCTGACTGTCGCCAGCTACTGACTCTGCAAGTTGAGGCAGCGATTGACCCGCCGGCGTAAATACTACCCATATGAAACCCACCAATCTTCCTGCTGAGCATTCCTGTCGAAAAGCCATCATATCCCAAAATTGGTCAGTTGATCGCACACTCTTCCACTGTCCACTGGTACTGTGCTCGCCTTTGGTAATTTCATCGTCAAGCTCATCCAAGTAGCGAGCCTTTGGGTCGTCCGGGAAATGGGGGATGAGACATCTGGGTGGAACATCATTGTTGTGTCTGGAGATCTGCTTCAAGGGGTGTCCCATTGACCAAAGTGATTTTGACGCTCTTGGTATGTATGCCATAGTTTCATGGGAATCGAGGCCTGGTACAACCAAATACCCTCTCACACCCTCCCACCGTGAGGTAGCTGGCTGGGCCGATGACTTCGCATCTTCGATCAAGGAATTGAGGACCTGGCACCACCAACGCACCAAACCTCGATCATCCAGGACATGCTTGCCGCTGTATTCGACACTTCCAGGAAATAGATATTGATCCTGGGCTCGTGCGAAAAGAGATATTACGCTTTGGATATTCCGCCTCTGTCGCTGCATAACGAGGTGTAATAAGAAGGCACCACTTATCTCACGAAGTGGTGATGGCGATCCTTTTGGCAGGTTCAGTAGGTGTAAATAGCCAGTAGAATCAGCTTTTGAGACGAAGAATGTCATGTTGAAGCCCGTGGAGTAAATCAGGACTTCGATGGCGAAAACAAGTACCTCAGTCCCGCTTGAGGTGCCATCTTTTGATGGGACTTGAATAGAAGCAGACAAAAAATGGCTCTCGCAATACGTCCTATCTGGCCGCTCTCCAGGTGGGGACGAATATAGGGCTGAACTGCGTGTAGGGGGTGTGGACAGATGATATATCCTAAAATTGACGTCTTTGGGGAGGGCTGCAGCCAGTAATTGAGAGAGAGTAGGTGACTTCCGCAGCCTCTCATGCGCAGCCATGATTAAATAGAATGCCAAAGAACGGAGATCATGATCAAGCCAGTCCAGGAATACTCTGACTTCAACGACGTTTAATACGCGATGAGGAGACGCGATGTCTGGTTGACGAAATCAGCCTAGCGCTACCTCGCCGAAATAATTTGTACAGAGAGCGCTCAAGCGACATCAAAATCTCGAGATTCCGTACTTCTCCACCACTAATCCTGGACTGGAGAGTGACAATGGCATCCAAAACGACAAGCCGGTCGCTGCAATCGATCGCACGCAGAGCACAGAGGGGCTGCTCATGCTCCAGCACATCAATCGCCCCGATCCGACTATTTTCCTCATCCGCCGCCAGACCAGAGGTGCCTTATGAGACAGACCAAGCACAGCGGCCCCGATGGTCATATACGCCCGAGAGGATGAAGGCTCCCTTTCCCGCGCGGCCAAAGGACCCAGAGATGGAGTGGAAATGCAATAATGACCCAGCGAAGCTAGACCAGTTCTACGAAAAGTTTCTAGGACGAGGTGGAGACGCCATACTCACGGAGGAGATCAAGTGGCTTGCAATCACACATAAGTCTTTTGACCAAGGGAGGAGAGGTTTCAATGACCGATTAGCCTTTTTCGGTATGTCCTCGACTCACACCTCTCACGCCATTCTTTCCTTTCGTTTCCTCCATGGACATCATATCAGAATGTGTAAATGCTAACAATCACCAGGCCGCCGTATTCTCAACCTCCAAGTTACCCTCTCCCTGCTCCACTCCCCCCTCTCGAGCGCGACGCAATTCCCTCCCGAAACCAGCATCTCGTCGGCCCCAGACCCCAACGACCACCGCAAACCCTTCACTCACCCCTCGCTCACAGCGCTCCAAAACGTTTCCTCTATCCCGCCCTCCTCCGTCCTCACGAAACGTCGTCTTGCGGATCTAGCTACCCATCTCGGCATGCGCGACGTCATGCGCTGGAAACCACGCATGCCGGGGAATCTAGATGGCTCGGGCATTGATGTCGTACTGGCGGCGTCGATATATGCGATTATTGGTGCCGTTGCGCTCCAGCGGGGATCGGAGGTCGCGGGCCATGTGGCGAGGGAGAGGGTACTGAAGCCCTTGGGGATTGAGTAGGGGATTATGCGTTTGTTAGAGGGGGAGATGAATGAATGTGTGAATCTATCCTAGATTTATGTTTGTTTTGAGGGAGCATTGGTGGAGTCCTTGTGTTAGGGTGCGGCATATCAATTGTATCACTAGAAGAATAAACCAAGAGAAAGAATAAATATATCCAAGATACGTGTCTCGTTCATTCTGAATTCGGGAGTAGTCAGGCAGAGGCCGAAAGCAAGAAGCAGTGGATATCGCGAGTAATCCAGCTCAATTAGGTTCTTTAGGTATACATGAAGCACAAACAGTCCGCCCCTTAACCCAAGAAACTAACAATACTACAAAGCCACAGCCCATCGACGCCAGGATATAAGGTATACCTAAAGTTCAACCCAAGCAAGCGAAAACAGTACGCAGCAAAGCAGCAAGCACTAGACGATAAACCTTTTTTGGAGTTACGCTGGTTTACTTACTCATCGCCTTCCCCCTTTGCACTGCCGCTCTCCCAAACCTGGAAGCCCTCCTCGGCCTTCTCCAACGGATCCAGCAGCGCCGCCTTGGGTGCAACATCCCACTCGCTCTTTCGCATTAGTGCATCTACCATTTCCTCACTCACATCCACATCTTGCTTGCCCTCAACGCAGAAATCAAACGTCATAGGCGCAATCTCCACGGGCTCGGCATCCTGCTCCAGAGCGCTCTCAGCATCATCGCCCTCCTCCCCAGGGACAATGACAATACTCTCTTCATCACAACCCTCGGCATAGAAATCCTCAGCAGGCATCTCCCCCAGCGGGGAACGATCAATCTCAATCGCACCGGCGTCAAGATCTCTCCTGCGGCGCGACGACCTTGTCTTGTGGTCCGCTCCAGAAGTTCCAGTGGGCTCAGATACTACACTGCCACGAGTCTGAGAGACATCATCTAGAGGAGGGACGTTCTCCTTCCCCCTCTCATCACGCATCCTCGCCGCGCTCTCTTCATCACTGCTAATATCCAATGTGCACGTGGAATGCTCCATCAGGTTGGTAGCCTCCTCATCGGGAGTATCCTCATGGATATCGAAGAACCATGAGTCCTTAACCTCAGCCTGGTGCACGGAGACAGGGACTTCTTTCTCGCGACGGTGACGCGCGGCATAGGAGGGGATAGTGCCCGAGAGAGCAGCGTCGATACTAAATCCGAGTCCGCCAGTCGAGGAAGAGGAGAATTTGGGAGGGTCAATACGGGTAAATGGCGACGCCGTGCGGCGGCGGTTGAGAATCCCCACGCGTTTCCGGGTCGGGGATCGGCCTGCAGGAGCGGAGAGCGGGGAAGATTTGGTGATGGAAGAGGTGCTTAGTTTGGGGAGAGGAGAGCGGGCGGGGAGAATAGAACGGCGAGGGGAACAGATTTCAGCTGAAGAGGTTGAAGCTGGGGCTTTGGGCGTCAGGAAGTAGTTGACTGGTTTGACGAAGGAGTCCTTGCTGCTGCCGTCGGGACACTTGGAGCGCTTGGGGGAGAGGAAGATGACGGGGTCGACATTCTCTGCGTCGTCATCGTCTTCGAAGGACGCTGCCTTACGCTTAATGGCCGAGGGGGTGGAGAGAGCTAGAGAGGTGAGCCTCGTGGATAGATAGACTTGGGGAAGCAGTGGTAAGGTGAATGGAGAAGGTGATGGGAATTGGAACGTGGAATTGGTACTGGAGGGAGGTGAGCATACCATTCTGACGATTCTTGAGACTCGTGAGAGTCTGCAGGCGCGAGGAGTCGACGGGGCCAAAGGGCTGTCTCGTGGCTGCCATTGTCATCGCCATATTGTTGGGCTTAAGTATATAGGTCTGGTAGTAGCAGGTGGTGGTGGCAACACAATCACGACGGAACTTGTAGCTCGAGGCCAGGTGTGCTCCACTCCTCAGGAACCAGAACTCTTTAGTCAGGGACAAAACAGAGAGATACAAGAGCGTGCCCGTGTAGGTGAGGACAAGTATCAACAGCTGTGAGTATCGACGGATTGTTGTTTGTTTTTCGTCTTCCCTCAAGAACCCATTAGATGGCCAGACCACAACACACAACAATCGTGGAAATCCTTTCTCGAGAACAGGGAGCGACACCAGAAAATGGGCTATGGCACTCTATATCAGCAGCCAAGTACAATTCAGGCCGCGGCGGGCGCTGCAACACGAATGGCTCTGGCAGGGACTTGTCCGACACTGCAGTAGTGTTGGAGCCAAGATGGCAGAGTCGGGACGCGTGAGGAGCGTGTTCGGGCGTGTCACTGGCTGGATTGCGAGCGCGGGCTGTCGTGCGAGGGATCGAACAAGCAGGATTCGAGGAAGGAGGCAGACACGAGGGAAGAAGAAGTCTGGGTTGTGAGTGGAGGAGAGGGAGGGGCGGAGGGCGTGCAGCTTGCGGGCCAGCGCGAAGGTTGGAAATAGGGGTAAGTGGAGGGGATAGGCTTATACGTGGGCTTATACGGTGGTGATGGGGATGTTGCATTCTCGCGTACCGCGTCGCGCGACGGTGTTCTACATACATATGCACACGGGATGGAGATGAATGAACAGCATTATTTATACTTTCCCTTGTACACTTTCAAGCAACACATACCATCCATATGCAATCGGTAGGCAGTTTCACAAATACCCAGGTCTCGTTCTTTGTCCCCCTTTCCTTCCTCGTCGACGGTGCCAGTTACTTCTCCTGTCGCGCGCTATCGGCTCACCCACCATCCTCGACCACCGGACGTGTTTCTGCGGCCGCCTGCACAACCACCACCCAATTCCTGCCTCCACGCACCCCAATTGGACATCCTCATAGCATCCATCATGCCTTCGGAGCCGGGCAGTGCGGGAATGGATGAATGGATTGTCAATGCCATCATCCGTCTCAGCTGCCTCGTGCTGTCTAACGCCGGCTATGCCGTGCATTGTGTCTCACCCAGAGCAGTAGAGGATTTGTAGAGGAAAGCTCATTTGTAGTATTAGGAGCCGCAATAAGGATAACACGCAGCAGAGCTAAAACAGCTAATGATAATGACCAGAAAGCAAAAACATAGCGTGCTAAGAGCACGCCAATCATGAGCAACCAAACCAGAGACCGTTTCATGGCATGATCATCGTCGCCGTTTGTCCATCATCACGTCCTCTCCTCAGCTATCCATCTCGCCCAGGCGCGGTCCAGGACGCCCATCCCAGTCATCGCGCTCGTAGTAGCGGAACACCAGCTCGTACCCATCAAAGTCGTGGACGATGCGCTCCACCCGGCGGTACCCTCTGATCCGCTCCATCCTCGTGCTGCGTAGCCGGCCGCTCTCCGCCTTCGCCAGCACAACGTCGCCCTCGCCACGCCCCTCGACCAAGTCCCCAGTGGCCTCGAAGAGCGTGACGCTGAAACGGCCAGGCTTGAAGATGCCAACGACGTGCTCGATCACTTCGACCGTCTCGCGCCCGCTCTGGCGCCCAGGCACGTTGGTCTCGAAGGACGCGTACGAGCATTGGGGCTCGGGCGTGACGTGCACGGTGAAGTAGTGCGTCGCCGCGCCTGCTCGATCCGGCGCGGGGACCACGCCGTTTGCAGAGAACCCGCACGGCGTGAACAGGTATGCGTCCACGCGGGCATCTGGGTACTTTGTAGTTGGGTAGACATCGGAGAGCCCGCACGCCTCCGAGACTACCGTGCCTAGGGTATGGCCCTCCGTGCTGAGGTCCTCAGGAAGGAACTCGACGTCATTGTCGGGTGTGAAGGTACCGTGATCAGAGGAGGTGTTACTGAACACGTCGAAGGTCTCGTCGTGGCCGGACGTGCTGCCATTCGTAGTACCACCCAGGCTCATTCTAGAGTTGGCCATGTCGTCACCGTTCAAGTTGCCTAAGCTCTCGACCGCCTCTCTGCGAGCCTCCTTGGCCCTCTTCACATACCTGTCCTCCGCGACCGCATTCGCGTGTGCAAGGTAGAACTGCTTGGCGTTCTCGGGTTCGAGGTCTGTCATAAGCACCTCAAGCGTTTCGTCATCTATGCCCCCTACACCTTGTCCGTAGCCCGCGTCGGTTGGGACATGCAGCAGCTTTGTCTCGGTCCCTACGGTCTGGCTCTCGGGGGTTCGAGGAGGGGTAAGCGTCGTGTTAGGCGTGGTCAAGTAGAGATACCAGTGATCCCCATTCATCTTGCCAACCATGTACGCACTACCTCCGGAGAACATGTGATCTAGGTACTTGACCTCCTCCTTCCAGCTGCGGTGAGGCCCATGCTGCTTCTCGGGGTAGAGGAAATTTTTGCGGCTGTAGAACACTCGATAAGGGGTGGTCTCGTTCTTGATTTTAACTGAGCCTGGACTTGCATTTTGAGACGGGAATCCTGCATCCCCAGCTGCAATCTCCAGCATGCGGTGGAGTCCAAAGAGCAGCGTCGTCGTGCCACAAGTCTTCAGGATAAGCTTGTGCGGGAAGACAAACATGCTCGACTCGGAGAGGAGGTAGGCATCGACATGCTCAGACTCGACAACCGAAAGGATCTTGCAATTGACTTGGTCTAGCATCTCTGTCCATCTGGCGCTAGTCACTGCCTTCAAACCATCTTTGTGGGTTCCCGCTGGGAGAGCCTCAGCAGCTGGTGCAAACCACACCTCAAGCAGCTTCTCGGGTCCTGGTAGGAGATGTTAATATAGCCATGTGATGGTAGTGTCTGTAATCTTACCTTCAAAAGCATTGCTGGAATCGAGATCGATTGTAGCATCTCGATTAATCGTCAGATGCGGGGTCCCCTGAGAAGCCGACAGAGAATGGGAAATCGGGATTTCAATTCTGGCCATTGCTATACCAGTTGATGGTGGTTATGTTGCTAACGTCTGACTTGCGGAGCGTTCAATTCTGCTGGCTAGTACTGTGAAGCACTCTCTGCCACCCAGACGAACCTTGCGGTGTCCGCCTGAGAAGAGATGGCCCACAGAACCGTAGGGTAGATTGTGTGCTGGCAGAGCCAGCTATGTCTGGAGTGTTGATATGAACGTCTCAGGGTGACGTTATGGAGGTCGTGTGCACGGGGAGACAAAGAAGATCTTTGCGGGAGGAATGTTGGCTCTTGCTGTCCTCGATCTGTAGAGGCCGATACCGTAGGAAGATATCGGATCTAGCAGACGAGGGGTATCTGCAAAGTGTATTCAACTAAAGTATATCTGCTCGTGGGGCGTGGCTGGTGCTATCGAGGCCTGGGGAGAAGATTGTTAGCATATTCAAGACAATATAAGAGCCTGAGAGAAGACCGCAAATACAAACTGGAAGAGCTTAGACGTAAATGAGGGATTTCGGGTAACGTATTCATAGTCTACGCTGATGGTGCCATGTGGAAGGTAAAAGGATGCGGAACAGAGGAAAATAGCACGAGATAAGAACGGATCCGCTTCAAAGGCTCACTTCCAGTTCTCGCTTCAAGAAGGTAGTTAATATCGACTTACTTCGCTGGCTTAGAGAGAAATCGTAGGAGGTCTCGGGTGCTCATGGAGGAGTAGGAGAAAAAAGGAAGGGGTTCTGCAACGCTGCGGTACAGCGTCCAAGACACTGGCCGCGGTTTTAAACAGGATGATTATTTGCTCAATTGTATAAATGGATCATTGAGATGTTTGGGGGTTTCATTGATTCACAGTCCTCTGATGTTTGTGTATGCTATGCTGAATTCGGAAGAAAATTTCGCGGGGTTGTTGTCGGATCTGGTTTCACGTCATTGTCAGGGTCACACAACAGCACAGAGCCCTGGCAGTAGGGCACATACCTGTGTGTAGAGTCTGGGCAAGGCGCTGGCAAAGCTCTTAGAGGACTCGAGTCGACAGGTGGTTTGTGCAAAGAGAGGCGTGAGGAAGACACAACGCATGCCAGAGCTTGAGATTTTTCTATTAGGCGCTGTGGTGGGCTAATGTGCCAGGATTTCTTCTCGGTGTCACAACCCCACCAGGAAACGTGACATCCATCCCCTTTTGGGCAACCAAGACAAATACAATCACAACAGTACGCCTGAAGGTATTTTGTCCATATGCATTTTTATCAAAGTAGGAGATCTTACCCATTTTCTCTCCTCGAAGATTAAATACTATCTCTTGCGGCTCTTCCTAATTTTAATCTGCAAGGGGTTTAATCCTAGGTCATGATCTGGAACTGAGGATACACCAAATTTAGCATAATCTCCTAGATATCGTATGCTTCGCCTATCTATATCTATTGTAAATACGCCCAAAAATCTTTGCGCCGTCGCTATGCACCAATGGCCCAAAAAAGCCCGTTCAGGCCACGACCACGCCATTCCCCTGGCCATTTACCACAGCCACAACCTCTTTCGTGATATTCTGAAAGACTGGACACAGGGAACAATCCTGATACTTCTCAACTAGTAGCCCTGGATCCTTCACATCCATTGCAGTATCACCATTTGTCCTCCCTCTAAACTCCACGCCGTCCACCTTTGTGCCAACTGGGTAAACAGGCCGCTTGCCAGTCTCCACAAGCATCACGAACTGCGGATCAATGGGGACACTTCCCAAAAATCTAACGCCAAACTCCTGGGCCATAATTTCCCCTCCTCCTCTGCTGAAAACATCCGTGCACTCAGAGCAATTTGGGCAGACGAAGCCACTCATGTTCTCCACTACTCCAATTACCTTTATCCCTGTCTTCATGCAGAAATTAAGCTCCTTTTTCACGTCAGCTGTAGCAACAGCTTGTGGCGTTGTAACCACTACAGCACCGGCAACCTGAGCTTGCTTCAATAGAGTCTCGGCCAGCGATATATGCTCGTCTGAGGTCCCTGGTGGGGTGTCGATGAGGAGGTAGTCGATATCTCCCCACAGCACATCGCTGAGGAATTGCCTCACCATTGCCGTCTTTTTAGGCCCTCTCCACACTACCGCGTCGCCTCTCTCACGCAGTAAGAATCCCAGACTCATACAAGACAATGCCCCAATATTTTTCTCTGGATTTGCTGGGTGAACAGGCACTGGCACCCAGCCGCCTGGTGCCTGTGTCACTTTTGCAGACTCGATACCCAGTAAGCGTGGAATAGAGGGACCGGTGAGATCAATATCAAGAATTCCAACAACATGCCCAGCCGTTGAAAGGGATAACGCCAGCTGGGTTGTAATGGAGGATTTCCCAACCCCGCCCTTGCCAGAAAGCACCTACCCTTGATCAGCTTTGTTTTTAATAGATATCTCTCAACAGCCTCACCAGGACGATATGCTTGACCCTTTGTAGTGACATTTTGACTTCTAGCCTACACCCAGAATTTTAAATGGGATAGCTTTCACATTAGAAAAATTAGAGTTTAAAGATGAGAGGAAATTCTTATCGATTAGCAATCCCGCTCTCTAAGCATCGGGCATTGGTTATTCCGCGCCGTCGCGCCGCAGCCGCCCTGGGGAGCATAGGAACATCGAAGGTAATATTAGCTGGCAACTCTAGATACCAACTTTCGGATATGACCCTCCGCGACAGCATACGAATATGAGACGGCCTTTCTCATATCTATGTGGATATGGACGATCCTTGGGGCTCCCCGTGGGCAGACCAACTGCACCAACCACCTCCTGCTCCAGATGCGAAGGGAACGAATGGGCTGACCTTGGTCCCCATTAAGCCAGGGAAGAATACCGCTGTAACGGAGAAGACGCATAACCCTTGGGATATTCCTAGAGATACATTCAGTAGTTGGACGGAGGTCCCAGTAGGCCAGGACATAAAGGCCAATGGGGAGCTATCCAGTGTCAGTCACAGTTGGGAAAGCCAGGGAGCTGAGGGAATAAAGAAGATTGATGTCAGTGGCCTCTCGCCTCGTTGGAAGGAATCACAAGCCGGATCTGGTCACAGCACGCCGAAACTATCACCTAGCACACTTCCAAAGCCAACAGAGCTTCCTCGGCAGCCATCTCCTGACCCGTGGGCATCCGTTACGGTCTCCTCCGACGCAGAACGTAAGGACGTACCAGAGATACGGAGTCAGGATAAAGGAGACCATTTTAGAACTGCTATTATTTCACATCCTCCTGGAACCCCTCATACGACACAGTCAGAAGTACTTTTGCCAAAGTCGACAGAGGTGGCTCAGGAACCTACGGATGGGATTGTCACTACAAAACAGGCCCTCGAAGCCGGCCCGAAAGAGGCGCAAACAACAATAGAAGTATCAGATAAAGAATTGACCAGGAAAGATGCAGATGAAGTTTCAAGATCCTCCTCGTCACCATCCGACCAAAGCCATCACGACGAAGCTCACTCGGAATCTCCTAGAACATCCTTGGATGATGACACACATCGACCCGAGGCGCACAGACATGTCTCTGAAAAAATCCAAGTGTTGGTTGAACACTACGATGCACTTGCGAAAGCTCAGCTTGAGGATACTGTTATTGTCGGGAGGAGTCCCCATCCTGACAGAAGCGAATCCGGTGGGGATGAAATGCAAGATGAACACCAAGGCTCACCGGACGGTAGCCCCGAAAGAAAAGAGAATGGAGAAGTGAAAATGGCCGAAATAGAAGAGAGTGAAGGAGTCGGAAATGATGCAGCAAAATATAGGGAGGATGATGATACAAGCGAGGCAGAACAGGGACAAGAGGAGGGTGATGAGGACTTCGGAGATTTTGAGGATGGCCAATCCCAGACTAGTGAGGCTATCGAAGATAAAGAGCAGACATCAAATGGTCGAGAAGATGAGGTTCTGGATGACGAAGCCGCTCAACCCCCAAAGGAACCTCACCCCGCCGTGATGAAAGTTCCGCAAATCCACTCCTTGGAGAAAAATTTCGGGCGAGTCAAATATATTTTTGATACCTCAGCAGTGGATAAGCTATATCCTACGCTTGCACTCTATACTAAGCATGCTGAAACGCTCTTTATTGCGGACACGATTCCTCATGACTCCTTTGCGACGGTCGAGGAACGGAAGATGTGGTACAGGTTATCAAGATACACTACGCTACGGCAACACAATAGCGGTGATGATGATAATAGCTATATCCGCGTTGTATGGCCGGAATCCAAAGTGCGTGAGGAAACTCTGAAGATTGCTGGCAAGTGGATGGAGCAAGATCGTATCAGCGGACGTGTTGTGCTTGGAGGTGATAACAAGGATGGCTCATTCTTTGGTTGGAACGATCCCAAAGCAGCACCAATGCCACTTGCCACTGCATTTGCCATGAATCGGGGGAAGAAGAAGATTCAAGTCTCGGCTAGTGAACCTCCAAAGGAATTGCCTAAATTTGCAATTGAATCCCACCCCCCGCCTCACAATCGCTCGCCATCTAAACAGAGACGACGAAGTTCTACGAAAGCTTCCAGAACATCCGAGGAGGCCAAACAGAGTACCCAGCAACCAGTGGCAAGTTTCGGCTGGAGCTCCAACCCGCAATCTGTCGCTTCTCCTCCAAGGCGAAATCCAAAGAACCCACCTGTGAATCCTTTGCTCACTTCACAGAATCCTCCACCCTCTACGCAGATGCCGTCTACTCTTGGCGCCTTCGCTCTTGCTGCTCCAGCACAGTCCCTGCCTAGTAGTTTAAGCAGGTGGGACGAAAATCCACATGCTGTCCAACCTGCGCCTCCAAAGCCATCTACCACTATGATACAAACCTCATCGAATGATTTCATCAATGATTGGGGCGAAATGATATCCTCTCCCGTGGTTACAGCTCCGCCACAAAAGCCGCCTGTGCATGGATTAAGCCATAAGAAATCACAAAGCCTCATCGGAATATCCTTCCCAACAGCTCTGGCTCCCAATGGCGCTCCAGCGTCGTCAATTCCAATAGGCAGTGGCCACAGACCAACGTCGAGTCTCGATGGAATCTTGATGCCACAGACGTACAACACGGGACCGGCAGGTCAAATATCCAACCAATTAGTTACCTCCACAGATGCCTCCAACGCCTTCAACACCACATCAAATACCATGCCCCCTTTAAGAGACGGCTCCTATGACCCTTGGGCATCAGCAGACTTCTCCGTCTTCGAAACCCCGGCTGCTCCGGCGAAACCGAAATCCGCCCCACCATCCAAACCCACTCTTACCCAAACTCATAAGCCAGGCGCTAAATCAGTCTCGTTTGAAAGCACACGCGCTGCACCTGTGCCACGCAGCAATGGCAAGACGAGGCAAGAGATAGAGCAAGATCGGATCGTCGCGAGCATCATCAGGGGCCTGCCTGATCTATCGTACATGCTGCGTCGTTAGGCCGTTATTACATCTTGTTATTTATCGCTGATATATAATTGTGCATGTACCTTTAGCGTGGAGTACTTGATTTTCTTGCCGCGGAAACATATATCTGGGGGTGAGAATGAACGAAGCTCTTTTGTACCAATAGCATTCATAGAGGAGTTGGGCGACTGATATGCCTTCAGTCAGGGACTGAATAAAATGACACTAAGATCCATGAGAAGTTCTTGTGATTTTGTGTGCGATGGTATGTATTATGATTTTGACCAACTGTCTCTCATCTTCCACATCCCACTCCCCGTTTTCCAATTCCCGTTCTCCATGTTCAGTTGTCGGGGAAAAAATACACTTACGCTTACTTGCTTTCTGCGTATTTTCAGGGATGCCAGTAACACAGCATGTTATAGCATGGTAATATTTCTAGATTCCTGTTCGGCCCTACCACTTTCACTAACACTTCAATGTTATATTTTGAGCATCGATGGCGCTCATGTATCAGAAAATATGCTAAATTATGGGTTTTAGCACATTTTGTTGGCTGTTACACATCAATTTTGAACTTGACGTGTGCAGCTTGGACAGGCTCGTTGCTCCTATACCCGGTCGTGGGCATCGGCCTTTAGGTATGTATTCTGCAAGATGATCAACTAACTGGTGATTATCTGGGGATATCCGGCTTGTTGATTATGTGATCTGATATGGCCCTGTTGTTTGATCTCCTAGGAACCCTCGCCTGGGCGAAGCTATAATATAATGGACATTGATCATTGCTACGAGCCACCCATAATTACCCAGAAACGAGGTGTCTACCAATTATGCCACATGTAAATAAATACTATCGCTGAACCAATTGCTCGCCATCTAGAGACCTGCCCTTGACTCTGCTCGGTCCGGTTTCCATTTTCGTCCACGAGCCATCAGCATTCCAAACCCCAGCCTTGGTATAGTCCCAACTTCGTGATCCTTCCATGTATGCAAAACGGAAATATTCAGGCTCCTCTATGTTGGCATCTTTCTTCCAATCAAATGTATTGCTGCTACCCACAATTCCATCATCAGTGTAGCCCCTGAATCGCTCGACGTCATTCACAAGGACACTAACACCGTCGTAGGGGTTAGGTGGCGGAGACCAAGTGAAGGATATGGTAGAGATATTCTTCCCCAGTTCTATTATTGGTTGTACAATTACTGGCAGTGCTGTCTTGTGCTGCCCGTCTCCTATCAGAGCATCTGATGTTTGCAGGATGGAATCAAAACCCCATCGAGCAATTCCGTTGATGAATAGCCCAATCAAGAGACCTTGATAGAGGAGTGCTGGACGAGTCTGCATGCTCGTTCCTGGTAGCAAAAGCAGAGCTAATACGTAGTGGTGGATCCTCAGATTCAGCCCCGGAATGAGAAGAGAGGTCAAGATACCTGCTATGAATAACCCATAGATACCGAGATAGCGTATCAGACGCCCCTCGCGACGAAAATAGAATACTTGCTTAATTACGATTGTCGCGAGGATTGTAATAATTATAGCCAGTGCTGATATCGCTCCTTTTTGCCGCTCCAAGTCGTACCAGGTTAAACGATTAATTGGAATCCAATCCAGTGTATAGTTAGAGAGCGCACCAACCCAGCATCCACCAAGCCAGAGGATCGTCTTCTCGATCTGAGCTCTCAGCCCAGTTAGAGCCCGACGCACGCCCATATATTTGTAAATGACAACGGCGCAAAATGCTGCAGGTAGGAATTTTCCAACAATATCTGAAACGAGGCCGGTCATGGAATTGTACCACGGTGGGTCAGATGCGAGCCCAACATGGGCAAAGAGTCCAGTGAAGATGCTGAAGAAGAAAACCCCAGGCGACGTGGTAAAAAGTGACAGTAGAATTGTGAAAGTCATTGAGACGTATAAAAGGGGCCAGCGTGCATCCTTGGCCTCGCAGGTAGTACCCTGCTGAAATGTGAAAGATGATGGGAAAGTCGAGTCAAACCCAACGCTTTTAATACGGTTTCTCTCAGAGCCCTTGTAATTGCTGTGGGAGCCAATCAGGGAAACGACACCACAACCTCCGTCGGCATTGTTGATAATTCCAGCATGAATAGCCGCACCGCATATAAAAGAGTCGCTTCGATAGACCGCGGTTCCATTCTCTTCCTCTGGTCCTCCGATCACAAGGGGTATCCATTCAACTGTATCCGCACCTACAGCACGGGGGTTCCGTACCACGTAGCTGATACAACCTCCAGGACATCTGAATGGGAACCCAGTTCCGCTAAAAGGCCGACACTGTCCCCCATTCAACCCACATTCGTTCCCTGCCGTCCAATACGTATTTCCACAACCGATCTCTATTGGAGCTCCCCATCCTTCTATTTCAGTGACAATTGTGCTCTGGTGAAGAACAACCGCAAACAGAAGTATCCAACAGATATAGACACTAATTAAAAGTGTAATCTTATGCTTCTTTTTGGGGGCCCATCTCTCTAGGAGTCGAATAGGCGCTTCCTGTATAGCAGGAAACAATGGTTGAATTGCATGAATCCGAGGAGGAGACGGTCCCTTCGCCCATTTGGCTGCAGCTCTTCCAACTCGTCGGACAGGCATAGGCATCCATCTCATGTGTCGGAACGAGCCTTGATCTTGCAGGAAGCGCGGAGTTGGAGGAGAGGTATCGTCTGACATCTCGTCCATGGGAAGCAGGTGAGTCGTCTGGGTCGACTCGTCAATCGGGTCGTCTGGGAGGTCGTTCTCTGGTCCTTCTTGTCTCCTGCCATCTTCGTTGCCGTTCTCCATCACTGATGGGTTATCGTGGTCCACTGTCCCCTCTATGCGCGTCAGTCTCGTCTGGGGATTTCGGCATCCTTCTCACCTCAAGACTATATGTCTAAGTATATATAGGTACAACCGCGGGATGCCCTCACAAAGATATCATGTCTAGGAATCTATGCTATATATAAGGGTGTACTGACTGGAGTATTCCCCCAGGATTGCGCAGGATGCGATAATTATGAGTGTTTCCGCTGCTCAAGTCCAGGCAAACGTGGGGATCGGCATAAGCTGATAGGCGCCCAGACAGCTCTCCAAAAATGGTTTAGCGCAGGAACATGAAACCTTTCCTTTTCCGTTTCTGGAACACCAGAAGCCGCACTATTTTCATGAAAATCCACGTGATACAATATCAAAGCCTAAACCTGTGCTGCACACCAAACAAGACCAGAAAAGTTATGCCGAGGACCAAAACAAGTTTGAGCGTATTGATACTAGATTATTACGATAGTTCCTGAGGGTTGCTGGCCTACAGATAAATCAGCATCTCACCGATTTTTACTTCTCTTATTCACTCAACGTTGCCGAGCAGATCTCGTCGTCTATTCCTCGTCATGGAGCAGAAAAAGAATTTTATGGTCCTCGGTTCTGCAGATCCCAATATTATTGGGCCAAGGATGGGCCGATTAAGGTTTGAGGGCAAAGATGAAATTGAGACTCCAAATTTTCTTGCCCTCACTTCGAGGGGCGCAGTCCCACATATGACGCCAGATGTAATTGCTAGTAACACAAACATTAGAGGGATTCATATGGCATTAGAAGATTGTGAGTTGATACCAAGGTCGCGTGTTCTTATTCCATTCCTAGACTGATTAGAAATGTAGTTATAGAAAAGGGGATAAAATGTCCACCGCCGATCATGAATAGTCCAGGAAACCCTCTTCATAACTTTACGCTCATGAACAATTCTATCATCATTCTTGCACCTCGTCGCTCCCCTGCTGTTGTGGCTCCAAATGGCAATAGCAATAGCGCTATCTCCGTCTTTACGTCGACTGGTTTTCAACTCCTCTCTAATAAGTCTTATATCACATATATTCAAACGCTTAGACCAGATATAGCCATATCACTTGCTGATTTAACTTATGGTCCCTTACCTGGGAGCAAAAGGATCTCAAAAATGGCCGACAGGACCGAGGAATGGCTTTCTGATCTTCTCAAGAGTCGCTGTCAAGCAATCTTTGCTCCTGTGCTCCCGCTTGACTTTGACAGCCAGTCTGAGTATATAAATCGCCTGGCCGACGACTTGGCCGATGAAATCGCTGGCCTAGCGTTCTACGATTCAAACCTGCTGCCGGATATGCCCGCTACTACATCCCTTTCACGACTCCCTCGCCTCTCTCTGGATGAGCCCGCATCTCCGCACCACATAATACGCCAGGTATCACTAGGAATGGACATTTTTACCATCCCATTCCTAGGCTTTGCAACCGACGCAGGAATTGCGCTAACATTCCGCTTTCCTCGTCCCCTCCCTGGTGATACAGACATACCGATTGACAACGGAACTGCTGTCGTCCCTCTTGGCGTCGACATGTGGATGCCGACGCACGCCACATCACTCCTTCCACTCTCACAATCCTGCTCCTGTTACACGTGTACGTCGCACCACAGAGCATATATCCAACACCTTCTTTCGGCAAAAGAAATGCTCGGCTGGGTCCTTCTGCAAATTCACAACCACCATATTCTCAGCTCTTTCTTCTGCAGCATCCGTTCCAGCCTCAAAGACGGCACGTTCTACTCCGACGCTGAGGACTTTGCTAAGATCTATGAGAGCGAGTTGCCGGAGAAGAGTGGCAAAGGCCCTAGAGTAAGAGGGTACCAGTATAGGAGCGAGGGTCCTGGAGAGGAGAAAAAGAATGAGGCAGCGTGGGGAAATCTTGGGCCGGACGATCTGGTAGAAGGTGGTCTCGTCCCGGATGAGAACGCTGAGGAACTGGAGGAAAAGGGGTTCGCCGAGAGACTTAGCTAGATTGTCTTGGATTTTGAACAGCTTCATAAACATGATACATAGGGCGTCGTATGATACAGAAATCTGTACAGAGGAGGCGTCAAAGGCACTGCATAAGGAAACGACTATACAGAGAAGATGAAATAATTGTTACCATGTAAGAAGATTAAAAGTTGGCTTCAAAGTGCCGTTAGATGCACGTTGAACTCAGAATTATTTGAATAAAGGATTGTAGAAAAGAGCTGCTGCTGACAAGACGATCTAGAGGCCATGATTCGTTGATATCAACCACGCCAATCATACCGATTTTCACCTTTCAATCATCTCTAGAACTCTCTTGGCTTTCGCGTCCAACAGTTTCATTTAACAAAGCATAAGAAATTCAAAAATTGGCTAACCTAAGACGAAGCCTAATATCCGTTTATAAAAAGGCCATCCTTTAGGATAATGTGCAAATCCTCTGAGGTGATTTATCTACCGCCAAGTCGGCATAATTTCAAAGGTCGTACTACTACTTCGGGTTACGGCTTATTTGCGTGCCGGCAACGGCACGCCGTGTTTGGTGACCGATGACAGGTGAGGCTTCCAAGATATAAAGGAAGACCCCTTCTGCAATAAAACTAACGTGTATCCTGCTTTTGTTTTGTTATGTTCTCTGTTCTACCCCTTCTCCTTGGTTATTGAGTTTCAGTTTGTCTCTCTAGCTACCATCCTCAAGTTGCGTTATCTGTCCCCCCTGCATCCTCGCATACTCGTATTTCCCCGAGACCCCCATTCCTGCTGGAGCCCTCGAGACAGTATCCGAGACTTGATCCAATCCGGCTGTTCACAATAGTTTCTTGGTCTCATTATCAGACTAGAGCATGAGAAGTTGTGGCACCTACCCACAGAGTACTCGTTGCAGAATATCCGCAAAGTGCCGCAACACTGCTGTCCTCCTTCCTCTTTCACTCAATGTTCTGTCAAGGTGCTTCGAGCGCGTATTCGGCATGAGTGTTAACCTCATACCCCATTATTGTATTTTAGGATTATCAGTATCTTTCCAAAAATCCGCCTATCGCGGCTTTATGATAGGTGGGCTCTTCCATCTCCTTCACAGCATTACAAGCGCAGTTTGGCACGAGTGTGTAAGCGACCATAGATATAAAGCAAGGAGGTATAGCCACTGGCTCATCCAGGTTACATTGCATGCATCTGTACACCCTACAGGACCTGTACTGGTGGGGACATAATCACCTGCCAAAATTCTTGTTTAGACCAGAACTGGGGAGCTGGTCAGCTTTTCTGATAGCCCATAATGATCATCCATGCATGTATCTTCTCGATGAGAAGTGTGTGGGACAGATAAGCTTCCAGGATCATGAGCGATTTTACAAGCCAGCAGGGATGCCCGCGCTCGGGTTCTTCTATCTCGGGGCCACAGAAATCATATGGAAGAATCAGATAGCTCAGTTATTTCCTTTTACCCCCATGATAATTTGGAAGACGGGCAATCCTGCGTTATACGGGACATATCGCCATCATGGGGACTGAAGGATTCGCCACATTGACGGTACGACCTAACGCCCATTGTGCGTGCATCCTCACACGGCTAATTATCCATCAACCTGCTTCATCCAGGTAGGTTGGCCGATTAGCCCGACCTTCCCTTATCGCTGCCCACGCCTTACTGCAGTCATATTGCCTATCCAGAAATGGCTCTGCGGAAGTATAAATCCGGGCGTTTAGTTAAGTTGTATATACAATTATGGGATTTTCTGTATTCTATTGGCACTCCCCTCGTCTGGAGCACAGCTTCATTTTTTGCACTCCACTTAGCACGCCCTTTTGACCATGGCAGAAATCCATGAGCTCAGCTCTTCAGAGAGCCAATCTGTAAACGAGAAGACAGCAACGTTTATAGAGAAGGACCCTGAAGGATATGCCGGAAAGGGCATTGCCACGGCCACATATGAAGTTGATGATGACACGAGCGTCGATGAGGCAATCGGCATAATCACCGATGATATCGAACTCAATAGCACCCTGCAACTCGTTACCAAGACCCTCGATGTTACAGATGACCCAACACTGAATCCCTATACCTTTAGATCCTTCTTCTTGGGCATTGGTCTTTCAGCCTTCGGGGCAGTCATTGCTGAGATATTCTATTTCAAACCGCAAACCATCCTCGTGAACGCCGTCTTCCTCGAGATCATCGGCTTCATTCTCGGCGAAGCAGCAGCACTCATACCACGATGGGGTTCCGTCGGTCGGTTCCTGAACCCAGGGCCATTCAACATGAAGGAACATGTCTTTATAACGATCATGGCTTCTTCGGCTGCCGTCTGTGCGCTTGGAACGGAACAATTAGCTGCTCAGTCCTTATATTACAATGAGACACCCAATGCCGGGTCTGCGATCTTCATGCTCTTATCTTCTCAATTGCTTGGATATGGCTTCCTTGGCGTGATGAGAAAACTCTTCGTCTACCCGACAAAGATGCTCTGGCCCCTTCAGCTGCCTCTAGCGTCGCTCTTCCAGTCCCTTCACTTGAACAAGACCCTTGCAAAGAAGCGTCTCAAGGTTTTTTGGTACGTATTCATATTCATCATTTGTTGGGAGATGATTCCTGAGTACATCTTCCCCTTGACCGCTGGTATCTCGATCTTCTGCCTTGCACAGCAACACAGTGCAACATTTACGTACTTGTTCGGAGGCGCGAATGGCGACGAAGGACTTGGGTTTTTGAGTTGGTGCATGGATTGGCAGTATGTTGGCACGCAGTCACTTGTCCTTCCTCTAGATACTCTCTTCAATCAGTTCTTGGGATATATTGCCTGCATTTGCCTCACAATTGGCGCCTACTACTCGAATGTTTGGGTGAGTTCGTGTTGCATTTTCGCATTCGAAAATTCCCGGTCTGATATAAATAGAACGCCAAAAGCTTCCCATTCATGGGCCAAGTCCTATTCCGAGCAGATGGCACTCAATATAATCAGACAGAGATTCTTGGCCCGAACAATGAAGTTGATCCGGCTCTGGTTGAATCTTATGGCTTGCCATGGTTCACAACATCGAACGCCATGTCTCTCCTCGTCATGAATGTTGGAATCACTGCTGCTGTTGTCCATATCACATGCTGGCACTGGAATGACATCCGAACTATCTTCGTCTGGGCCAAGCCTTCAGCATTGAAGGCTCACTACTACGAGGCAAAGGCCGATGGGCGATATAAGTTCTGGACGAAAAGCACCTATGTTGAAAAATTCCCTGGCACAGAAGGTGACCCTCACTTCGCTGGTATGAGAAAATATAAGGAAGCCCCTACATGGTGGTACATATTCGTTCTTCTTGCCTCCCTAGTGATTGGCCTCATCTGTAATTATCAACAAAAGACTGGCCTCCCTTGGTGTAAGTGGCAAGTTTCAAAGTGCTGTACTTAGACTAATTCCAACAGGGGCATTCTTTCTTGCTTGTCTAACCGCCTTTTTGTTCCTTACCTTCTATGCTCCTCTCTTCGCTTTAACTGGATTCTACTACCAGCCCATCTCAGCTGTGCAGATGATTGGTGCCTTCATGGTTCCTGGCAGACCTGTCGCGAATATGATGTTCACACTTTACGCCTCCAACTCTAGTATGTTATTCCTTCCAGCAATTATATACTTAAGCTAGATAAGAAGACCATGGCATTCATCTTGTGGATTATGTCTTCTTCGTTGCACACAGCAATACTGACACACATGTTAGTGGTACAAGGGCTCTATATGCTCCAAGACCTCAAACTTGGGCAGTATACCAAGTTGTCACCTCGAGCATGCTTTACTGCTCAAATCATCGGCACCGTGGTCGGAGCTATTCTCAACTGGGTCATGATGAATTCCATTGTCAGTAACCAGCGAGATATTCTCCTCAGTGTCGAGGGAACGAATATCTGGTCTGGCCAGAATGTACAATCTTACAACGCGCAAGCCGTTGCCTGGGGTGGTGTGGGTCACCAACTTTTCGGTGCTGGAGGAACTTACATTCTGATTCCCATCGGCTTGGTCATTGGGCTCCTCGTGCCAATTCCATTCTGGCTCGCTCACAAGTACTGGCCCAAGCTCCGTTTAAACCGCATCAATACCTCTATTATCGCCACGTGGATGGGGTGGCTGTCTGTCGGCATCAACTCTTCCCTTCTGCCGTACTTTATCTTCGGCGTTTTCTGCCAAGGCTACCTGCGACGAAAGCGTGCTGTGTTGTTTGCGAAGTGGAACATGATCGTAACTGCTGCTATTGGTGGCGGCGTCCAGATCATCGTGTTCGTACTTACTTTTGCTGTGTTTGGCGGCAGTGGAGCAGCACATCAGTTCCCAGAGTGGTGGGGGAATAACATCTCTGGCAATGTGGACCGTTGCGAATATATGAACGGTTAATACGGTATTCTTAGTTAGTGGCTGTGGCACACGAGACAGAGAGACGCTATTGAATGATACATTTGTGTTATTTGCCAAGAAGAGAGTATTGGTTTAACGTTTATATGAAAATTCGAATTGTCATTGAGCCGGACTTCAGTTTCGTTACAGTTTGAAAACGATACGCATTCACGATGGTTCTTTCGCTGGTTAATAATACATTTGCTTAGCGCTCTATATGGCACTACTCAGAATGATGGCTTCAAATAAAGACTCACTTTGGAAAACATAACGATAAGAGCCTGTAGTTACCTCTCAGTTCAAATTCAAGCATTGTCTCAGCCAGTCCATGGCAACTAATAAAATGTTCTGAAGAATTTAAACAACGCTCCCTCTGAAGCACCACGATCAATCTTATGGAATAGCAAAGAAGTCTAGAGTGGTGTGGTTAAGAGGCTACCAAAATTCTCTGTGCAGCATGAAAAAGAAAAGGAAGAAAACCGTAATTCTAAATGCATCCGCTAGGTAGAGATCGTTCATGTATTTCAAGACATAAGCACTTAGAATGGCACTTCCGAGAGACGATACAACCATCCACACAAAAGAACACCATGGTTGTTACAACTAGTCGAATCTTCTATTCTTCACATGCAGCCCGCATTTCCGTCCCACATACCCCTTATCACCATTAAAAAAATGCGGCTAATGCCAGGGCGCTCGAAACAGCCAGACCCACTACCGTCCAGCCCGACTTGATAACCGTCTGGTTCTTGAAAGCCTTTGCCATATCCCACACCAGATGTCTTATTCCATTGAAGCCATGGAATGTGAATGGAAGAGCAAGGGTAAACTTCGTCGCGACTTTAAGGAGGACTGGCCATGATGCAAATGCCGCAGCGATGGTGGCCGAATCCAGGTGCCAACCAAAAAGGGGAGCTACGAGGTATGCCGAGCCGAAGATGTAGAAGCCACCAGACAAGATTGCGCCGGTAATTCGGTGCGTCATTGACAGAATCCAAGGAATCTGTGGTCTATAGATGGAGAGATGGGGGCTGGTAGGGCGATTCTTGCGCTGTGCAGCGAGAATATCGTAGGAAGACTCGGCAGTCATCTTTTGTGTTGCGACGGGTCTGCCTTTTCATCAGTGCTTGCTCACACAGTCGAGCGGAGGCATGGCAGGTTAAGAACGCACCGGGTCTGTACGAAAGCTCCAACTGCAGCGGGAGCGAGAGCTCTTTTCATGACGAATTGGGAGATCATTGCTGGCTGGCCAGCAGCAACTGCAGAGATGAGGTTAGAAGAATGTGATCCAGTGACGACAAGTGGGATGTTTCCTGAAGAGAGAGCTGGGAAGGGGGAGTAGGCACTTACGCCGGCGGAGCGACTGCTGCGTAGCTCTTTGTGCAAGCATCTTAAATATTGGTATCCTGTCCCAAGCGCAATTGAAGACTATCTCGACAATTCAAGATCTTGTTGTCGTCGATGCCGGAAGGTATCGGTTGGGAGACCCTCGGTAACTCTCAGCCAATCACAATTCCCTTGTTTCAAAGGCGCTAGTTATGTAATTTATTTTACACGTGATCATGTACCAGATTTTCGGTGCGATTCTCTCGCGATGATCCTTTTCTTTTTTCCTCTCATGAGCATCTACCCATCACGCTGCTGGATATAAAAAGTGGCACGCGACGGTGATATGGAGAGCCGATGACGTTATGTCATCAGCAAACCCATTTACACATGTTCTGAGAAGGAAGGATCTGTCGTTAATCTCGACCTCGAGGATGCCATCTCCTGGTCGTTTCATTTTATGATCTACACGAGAAGAGAGCCAGGAACAAGGTCTTTCGACTACCGGTTGCTATATTCTCGCCATGGATTTAGTATTTCTAATTAAAGCCATTGTTGAATCACCTGGCAGCCTTTGGATTATGTCGGGCACGAAGATGGGATCATGGTCCGACATCTACATTGAAGAAGAAGGGGGCAAATTTCCCAATATGATTGATAATCCCTAAGTCCTTATTTACCATAGCGAGATACTGGATCACACCAGACATTCTCTTAATGAACTAGTTCTGTTTTCTATTACTTTATGTTCATGTCCGCCATTCTTCCGGGTAATCCTTGGCCAGGTCCTAAGAAACTGCAAGATGATGGACTTGGATCCGAGGTTTACCCGCGATATATACTACTTTGTTCAACATCCTCATGCTCCGAGAGTCCGCGGGGTAATCCCAATAGAAAGTTTTCAATCTGACAAATTCCACTGCTTGCTATTTATCCGGTTAAAGACAAAAAATATATATAAATGGCTTAGATTCTCCACCGTAGGATGGCAGATCGAAAACCTACCCCTCAGTTCACAACGGTACTAAGGCAATTTGAAAATTTCCAGTTCTTTTAACTCTTCTTAGAAGGCAATTCCGAACATGTCCCGCCTCCTTAGTATCCTGCTCCTTTGTCGACTAGCCATAGCCCTAGTAACCAGCAACTCTGAGCCGTCTCTAACATCCCTGAGCTTCAGAGCCCCGTCAGGCCATTCCACCAAAGTATACAATGTTTCTGCTGCAACTACGACTCTGACTTACCATTATTCAAACGAGGAATTGGCCCTACTGTGGGATCAGGTTGGACCAATCTCCGTGGGTCCCATTACTACCACAATTTCACCTACCCCTGAGCCTTCATCATATCCTAGGCCTGGACGCTTTCACCCTCAAGTACGACTTCTTCTCTATCAGTTGCATAGATATGTCTAATAATTATAGGTACCAACTTATGACACATCACTGAATGATGCCAAGCTACCTGATGATTTCATGTGGGGTGTGGCGTCCAGCGCATACCAAGTGGAAGGCGCTGCCAAAGACGAGGGCAAAGGTCCTTCAATATGGGATCTAATCTCACATCGACAGGCCAATGCAGTTGCAGACAATTCGACCGGCGATGTAGTAGCCAGTTTTTATTATCTGTATAAGCAGGATGTGGCTCGATTTGCGAATTTGGGCATTCCTTACCTCTCACCATCCTTTTCATGGTGAGTTCTTCGTCAGGGTAATCTAAATGTATATCTCTGACTGAAAAGGCCGAGATTCTTTCCATTTGGAAACGGCCCTGTAAATGAAGAGGGGGTATTTCACTATGATGATCTTATTTCGACCATCGTATCGGCTGGGATAACCCCAATTGTGACCCTTTTTCACTGGGGTGAGTACATTTAATTAATACTAGCAGAGAGGCACTGACGACTTGCAGACACGCCTCTTGCTCTATTTAATTCCTATGGCGCCTGGACCGATGAACGAATCGTAGATGATTTTTTCAACTATGCGACTTTTGTTATCAGTCGATATGATGATTATGTTCCAATATGGTACACCTTCAACGAGCGTGCGCCCCCTAAGATGAGTCTGGCACTAAGAATATGATATTTTCTTACAGAATATAGCTCAATACTGCAACTGGCAGTATGAATACTATCCTGCGGGGAACAACAAAGGCTACTACCCCGCCTACCATAACATAACCGGTGGCCTCTCGGCCCGCATCGCCTGCAGCTATTACACCATCCTTGCACATGCCAAGGTCGCAAAATGGTATCATGAAGAATTCAAAGGAAAGGGAAGAATAACGTTTAAAAATTCAGGGAACTATTTTGAACCTCTTGACCCAACATCCGAAGCCGATATCGATTCTACAAAGCGAAATTACGCTTTCGTGCTAGGCTGGTTTGGAGGTTGCGTACGCCAAATGCCTCCAGTAAGATAAATTATGTATACTAATTCATGACAGTGGACAAATGGAGACTATGACCCCCTCGTGAAGGAGACTCTTGGCTCCCTTCTCAACAATTATACCTTCAGCTCCGAGCAGAAAGAGATGATAAAAGGCTCTTGCGACTTCTATGCCATCGACGGATACACTGCCTACGTTGCAACTGGAGTTGATGGCGGATCTGCCGCTTGTGCGGTCAATTCTTCTAATCCTAACTTCCCCGAATGCGCCGGTAGCAGTTCACTTGGTGCTGATGATTTTCCCCTTGGTCCAGCTGGAGACAATAACGTGAGCTGGCTATATAGCACGCCCACCGCCATCCGGAAATTCCTAAACGACATCACCAAGACGCTCTTCCCCAGCATAAAAGACATAGTCGTCTCTGAGTTTGGCTTTGCAGAACCCTTCGAAGGAGACCAGGCCAGTCTCTCGACAATCCTCTGGGATCTGCGCCGCGCTGACTATTACCAAGCTTTCCTGGACAATATCCTCGCCGCAAAGGTTTACGACGGCATCAACGTCACTGGAGCTTTCAGCTGGGCGGCGTACGACAACTTCGAATGGTTCGTCGGAAGCCATGTGAAATTTGGTCTTCAGTACCTCAACCAGACTAGTCTTGAACGTGTCCCAAAAGCCAGTATGTTCCAGTTGCTGGATTGGTTTAAGCTGCACGGCGGCGCAAGCTTGGGAAATGGGTTGGCGGGAGGAAATCCTAGTGCAATTCCGAATGCGTATGGGTTGAGTCAAACAATAGAGAAAAAATGGACTTAAATAAGGTAATTGTGAAAGTTGCCAGAGGACGTAATCTAGCCCTTGGCCGAGACCGTGAGCTTATTCATAATTAACATCAGACTGCCAATGCTAGAGCAAATCAGAATACATACATAGGATGTGGGGAAGAACCCCTTACTAGCGACCGCGAGATGATTCCCAATATAGTAATTTAGGAGAGCTTGGCTCACGTCAGAGCACAATTCATATAATCTTCAAATAGATATTTCTCTATGACAGTACAGTACGGTAATAAAAGTATATAGTAAGTCGATCTCTAATTTTCTCAGGGTTATTTTGCAGACATTTCTTTTACTCCCTTGATCTGAACATCGCAATTTTCTTTGTCATCACCTGCTCCAACTAAACTCAGATGGATCGTGTCCTACTATTATGGCCATTTGCCAGTCTTGCTTTGGGTATGATGTCTATTGCCCGGCTCTGTTTGAATACCTGGCCTTCTCCTGAAGGAGGGAGCAATTTGAAATCTATGCGAAGTTGGCAACGACGAACACGGGACCCACGGTGGTGGATGCAACTGGTCTTCCCAATCTACTTGCTTCACCAATGGGAAGAACATGGCCTGGACCTTTTGGGTAGGCGTTATTCGTTTCAAGGCTATTTCTGTGAGAAGCTGGTAAGCACCTACTGATTGAACGAGAACTTCCAATTTCAAGGCTTGGTACGTGCCTAACGTACCGTAGGACTTTATAGACGTCGCCGATTGTCCTCTTACCCCAGTGGTAATCGTCTTTGTCAACATCATAACAGTATGGGGAGGGTCTTTTCTCGCAAGTCAGAGCATCCCCGTGGCAATCAATTTATATGGGTTTACTTTCGTCAATGGGCTAACCCACGCAATTCCTGCTTTGACGGTTGGTCCAATATACAATCCTGGTCTAGTCACTGCATGGTTTTTGTTCTTCCCTGCAACATATTTCGCGTTCCGCGTACTGGGAAGTGCGGTGAGGGGTGTGGCGGTCGGTGTGCTCTGCCATCTCATCTTGATGGGGTCAATGAAGGTGGCGGCGACCGGATTGATCGGAGAGGGGGTTTTGTGCCTTATTCAGGTGCTAAATTTATTACCGTTGGCTACAATTGGAAGATGAGAGTATGATTCAGTTTCCTTCGTAGCTAGGCGACGGAATGAACTAGCAAGGCGAGTCGTGATAAGATCAATTTTGGCTACGAACCTATGCAAAACAACTGTATAATTCCTGCTCCTAACAAGGAAGTGTGATAGGAACTGTCTCACATCTCGAAAACATGATCAACATGTCCTTTCATATCTGATCAAATACTCATATCATTAACGATTGAAACTTTGCTATTCAATGACATGAGTAGATTACAACACACGCAGTGTGATCCAATTCTACTTAGCATACATTCAGCATATAAGAACCCAGAATATGCATCTGCCTAGACACAAAAGTGCCTCCAAAGTTGGCCTACTTAATGTTATAGTTACCAACTCCCGCTCAAAAGTACTCCCAAGGTCGGATGTTCCATACTTCCTCCATTTTCTTCAACGGCCAGTCCAGTTGCTCCACCCACGGGCTTTCCAGTGCCTCCTGGATGGCACCAATCTCTCTCCGCCCTGCATCCCCAACCCACCATATACCCCTTAGCCTTGACAGAAACGAGAAGTAATGGGCCAGAAATACCAACGCCCTCGGCTGCCTTTCATCCACCAACTCGATAAAACGTTTTGGAATGAACATTGGGAAGGCTATTATGCGTCGGAAAGTGTGTTCTGGTCTCTCTCCATCGTCAACGGCAATTTGGATGCCGCCGATGAAGCTCAGTGTGAGCTCGTACGCACTTTGCGTCTCAGAATCCCACGGCTCAAACTTCAAATCCGCAGGACTGCGGTGCAGGAGATGTGAAAATCCTTTGCGTTTCTTCTCTCCAAACAGCTCCTTGAGGTCCGACAGGTCCGGGCCAGTGGTACCAAGTCTCCATGCGAGGCAAGTCTTATCTTCGCTGACCCAGTCCCAGGCCGTCTTGAACACGTCACCAGATCCGTTACTCATATGCAGATATTGTGCTGGTGGGGAGTACGGAACAAGATCTCGGTCTTGGAACATGGCTTGCATGCAGTTCCGGACAAGGCTGGAAGTCATGCAGACTGCATTGGCTTTCTCTCTGCAGAGGTTATCAACATCGCGACGATGTTCTTGCAGGCCGAGGTCAAGATATTTGTGGAAAACATCCATGAATTCTCGCTGCTCTGTGGGCGATGATGACGTCTTCGCGATGTGTATTGCGGAGAATGCGAGCACGATATTCAACCATGCTGGGGACTCTAGGGCGCTCTTTGGAACACCAAGTAACATCCCTTCTCGATAGTCCTTCTCGTCACTCCCGGGAAATGTAAAGGCACTCTTTGTCACCCACTGGGTCAAAAGTCTGAGCTCGAGAAGCCGTCGCTGCGCCGACTCCGGATACTCCACGGCTAATTTATTTGCTACCTTTTCTGGCGCATTCTTCGAAGCATTCTTAACCTCGTGGCCTATAGGCGTCTTTAGAGTGGGGCTGGTATAGACACACTGAACACCATGCCGCTGGCAACCACCACACACGGGGTGGACTTCATTGCACTGCAAATCTGTCAGTGCCTGGGTCAGAGTAGTCAAATAGCCCGATAACGACATGATTGCGGTGTTGCTCTGAACAGGAGAGGGGTGCTACTTTAACTCTTCGAGCTCGGCATCGTTGGCAGCCCGTTTTGCTCTTCTTATGTGAGAGCCTTGGCACACCCCTCCTCTCGGGGACACCGGTGTCGGGCATAAAAGACACAAAGGTCGTCGTAGACTCCCGCTCCCCCTGCGATTGGGACCCAGACATTACTGGCGAGCGTACGGCTCGCACTCGGGCTCGGGATCGCGAAGCGCAGAAAGCGTGGCTATAACCAGGGACCCGTGCCACTACCAAATAGGAGGACGCAGCCCTACGGCCGTTCTACAACAGCTGGTACGAGATGCGGGGTTCGTCCGTACGTCTGGGTAAGGACGGCGTGCTTTCGTAGGCTTGGCGCTTTGAAGTTGGATTGACGTTCTCGCTCTCGGTCTCGCTCTCGGGGAGGCTTCGCTTAGCCCCTGAGACCGTAAGCACTAAACCTACTTTCAGACGCCTGGGAAAGCGATGGATATCTGTAACAACTTGCATGCGCAATGCGACGACATTGTGTTTACAACTCCAATTAGGAGGGAGCCAGTCTCCTGCGCCTCATTACTCCGCGATGGCGTAGAGCTCGCTCTAGCATGAAATTGGGGGTAAGTATCCGGTGGATGAGGGGGGGGTATAAATTGCTCCTCCCGCGGAGCGTGCAAATAGAGTCAAACCACCCTCAGCCTTCCCAGCATCCTCTGTTTTGTTTCATACTCGTACACTCTCATCTCTTTCTAATATAACGCGACTTTACACTTGCAATCAGAATATTTGGGATGGCGGATATGATCCTCGGAAAGGTTGTCGGTGGAGTCGCCGCAGGCATCGGCCTTGTGTCTGAAGGCATTAAGGCCAAGAGGAAGCAATCGGCAGCGAAGAAACTTGTTGCTCAGAGTGCCAGTGTTGAAGAAAGCGGCAATGTAGGAGAAAGCAGCAGTGACCACTCACGCAGCATTGACTCAGGAAAACGAACAGACGAAAAAAGTAGATCAAAATCCGTTGAAGGAGAGATTCCCTCCCATCCGCCCCCATCCTACGAAGAAGCCTTAGAATATGACGAGGAACAGTGGGATCTAGATGATGCACAGCACGACCTCAAACTGCCAGTTCCTGGCGAACAGATCTCAACCCGCTCACCGGACGAGCCAGAATCATCAGCCGGCGCAGCAAAGGAGAAGCCTATTCAGAATGTCCATAAGCTGACGGATGCCTTCATGGCAAAACACCCTGTCCCAGAGTATATAGGGGAGGCAGGGAAAATGGGTCTCCCCATTGTCCTCCCGCAGCGTCGACCCAAAGACCGCCACCGAGGATTTATTCGTGCGTACGCGCCGATTCTCGAGGTGAAAGGAATCGACCAGGAAACCTTCCTAGAATTCATCGAGACTTTCGATAAAGCGAGTCAGGCATCTCCATGGATTCAGGCCATCAATCTGGCGAATTTTGCCACTATTCCCATTGCGCCACCCTTCTCATTTCTGGTGTCGATGGGAATCAAAATGGCAGTCGATTCTGCAACAGAAATGCATTCCAGAAGAAGGTACACTCTCCCACTTGAATTCATAGCCCCAATGGTATGACAGCATCGCTAATCATATCTCCAGAACTAACATGTTCCTCGATCGGGCCAATACTGAGTTTTTCCGCCCTCGGGGCCTCTTCTGTCTTGTTATGACATGGAACCCCGAGTCCGACCAACGCACTGATACCATAGACATCACATCCACAATCTCTAACAGAATTCACTTGCAATCGAGCTCAACCCGGACACAGATAATCAAAAATCAGTTTTCGTACTCGAATGGGAACACCTATGGAGATATAGAGTTCCCTGAGGTGGCGCCACTCGTCTTCCCTGCTCTCGACCAGCTGGCAGACCAGAAAGGTGAGGAAGCCACGACGAAGATGGAGAAGCTCAAGAAGGCGAAGAACTTTGCTTCTGAGTATTTCGATCGCAGAGCGGTTGCCAAATACGTAAGAATTTCCATTTAATTACGGTGGCCCCACTCTCTCACACATCTAACGGAAACTACAGGCCGGAGAGAACCCAGATAGTGTGCTAGCTGCACAAGCCGGAGCTAAGCCAACCTTCACCTCGCGGTACGCTGATCCAAATCATCCTGCGTCGAATGGCAACCTAATCTCACTGGTGACGGGTGGGCATATAAATCCTCAACCCTATACGACGGGCATGCAGAATAGCCGCATGGTGGCAATGGAGGAGAGGAGGGCTATGATGTGGGGTGACCGGAGAGATATGTTCGGAAGGGACATGTACGGACGTGGTAGGTATGCAGGTGATATGTACGGAGGCGATATGTATGGGCGAGACATGTATGGGCGAGATATGTATAGCAGGCCTGGCTTTGGCGGAGGCTTTGGCGGAGGCTTTGGAAGGCGAGGACGGGGACTCGAGAATACCGGTATGGGCATGCTGATTGGAGCTTTGGTGGATCGGGGATCTCGAAGTCAGAGTTCTAATCAATCTCAACCTCCACAGCAACCTCTACCCCCGCAACAATATCAAGGCTACCATCCTGACGAGAAAAATTATCCGCAGGAAGAGAGGCAATTCATGCAGCAGCCACGGCAGCCGGGGATGATGGGCTCAGGAGTGACAAACCCAGGGAGTGCAGGTATTATGTCACCACAACAGCGCGGGGGCCAATATGGCCCTGGGTATGGCAGGGGAAGGCCAGATCCGATGGACAACCCGCTGGCGTTGCTGAACCCCATTGTTGGGGTCAAGAGGATATTGAAGCAGGTACGCAATTACGAGCGAAGTCTCTCAGATGAGCTCCACTAACCGTGAGCAGAAAGTCTTGTATTTGATGATTGTCGACATGCCTACTGATGAGCAGTTGGCTGTTGCCGCTCAAGAGCTTGGCCAAGCCTGAAATAGGCGACGTAAGGGGTAAAAAGAAAAGATCAAGAAGGGGGATCATTAGCTTGTAATTTATTTAGCTTAGCGTATACAGGTCCTTTTATTGTTGATATCCCAGCTTTGTTACTTATTTCAGAATAGTAATTCATCCCTTGAAGCAATGAGCGCGAGGGACGATGTATGGGATGGCTTCGGTGGAAGGGCGAAAAGCAAAGAGAAGTCGAAGGATTAAGTGTCTGAATAAGTCTGCAGCAACTGTAAAGTCTGGCGAACCGAAGTCATCGTGCACAGTAAGACAGCCATTACTGCTGTACCAGAATATAGTGCATGCAAGGGAGGTTAGATCGCCTGTAACATTGCTGATTATTTGAGAACTTATTTGAGAACTGCACTCTCAAATGCGAAGAACGTCAAGCCAAGCAAGATGGAGAGGGGATATGACAATAAGATGCACAACATAGAAAAATACTGTAAGTGCTTTCATAGGTACCTATAGGTCGCTATCAATGTCTCCCAACTAAAGTCACGAGCCAAGATGGGGTCCCTGGCGATCTTCAGGGGCCGCAAGCGCCGCCCCGCAAAAGATCCAATTACCCGCCATTGATGTCACGAAGGGTTCACCACTGTCAAATTTCTTCCCTTCATCACTGACCACGAACTACATCAAAAATATGGACTTTCAGCCCCCTCTAGCAGCCGCCGTCGACTTACGGCCGCCTACAACTCTCCACGGCGGCAGCAGGGCAGGGCGCAACGGTTGGCTAAGGGCGGTGTTGCAACAATCAACCTATTTTGGGAGGTGCCACATTTCTTGGCGCTGAGAAGAGACCAACGGGATGATCTTTCAAGGGTAAAAGCGATCGCCAGTTGGCACCTTCTGCTGTTGCAGAGCCATTACAACTCTCATATTGGGAGAGATCCCAAGACTTGGCAAGAAGGAGTAGAGAGCAGATAGAGAGGAGCAATGGTATGTTGGACCCTCTGAGCCCTCAATCGGGATACAGGAGAACCAAACTCTAATAGTCCATCTTCAATTCTCAGCCTCGCTACATCCCCAAGCGCAGCAGCAACCGCTTTCGGAGATCCCCTCGCATTCTAGCCTTGGTTGCTCTGGTCGTTTTCCTCTTCTTCCTCCTGCGCATCACCTTTTCATCAAATGTGCATCCAGAATACAAGTATGCAGTCGACCCAATCCGCCCAGAGCTCTACCCCGTCGAGCAGACCCTTCGCCTGCCGCGCCGGCGCCCCTCGAAAATTCCCCAGATCCAACACAAGCCTGCGCCCGAGACGCCCATACTGAAGGCGCAGAGGGAGAGCCGCCTGAAAGAGGTACGCGAGACGTTCTTGCATGCCTGGAATGGATACAAGAAGGAGGCGTGGGCGCAGGATGAATTGAGACCTGTTCGTGGTGGGTACAAGAAAACGTTCTGTGGATGGGCGGCCACCTTGGTTGACAGTCTCGATACCCTCATCATCATGGAATTGTACGACGAGTTTGAACTGGCGCTCGAGGAAGTGGCCAGGATTGACTTCACTGGCACAGAGGGCTGCCAGATCAATTTGTTCGAGACTACAATCCGTCATCTAGGAGGCTTGCTCTCCGCATATGATCTTACAGGGGGGAAACGCAAAATCTTGATAGAAAAGGCAATAGAGCTGGCCGAGGTGCTGTTCACTGCCTTCGATACCCCAAATCGCATGCCTACGCCTCATTACGACTGGTCTGCCACCAATCCAAATGCCAACGACCATCGGCCAAGTCGGAGCATCGTCTTGGCAGTGCTGGGCTCCCTATCCCTTGAGTTTACTCGCCTGTCTCAGATCACGGGCAATGACAAGTATTATGATGGTATTCAACGAGTCATGAATGAACTGGAGAAGTGGCAATCTGAAACTTCTCTACCAGGAATGTGGCCTGCCACGGTTGATTCCACTAAGGTAAACGAGAGTATTGCCTTGGGATCGCCAATGACAGGTGCTGGTGAGCTATACACTCTAGGTGCCTTAGCAGACTCAGCATATGAGTATTTGCCAAAGGTAAGACGTCCCAATTTGATTTTATGTTGCCTTTCTCACATTTCTAGCAATACATGATGCTTGGCGGGCAGCTCAAGCAATACCGCACCATGTATGAGAATTTCATCGATGTGGCCAAGAAGTACCTCATTTTCCGTCCTATGACAGTCGGCGACAGAGACATCCTACTTACCGGCAGCATCAAATTGTGGTCGAGCGGCAACTCCGAGCCTATCTCAAACATGGAACATCTGGCCTGTTTCACGGGGGGCATGCTCGCCATCGCAGGCAAGATTTTCGACCGGCCACAAGACCTTGCAGACGGCAAACGCCTCACAGATGGTTGCATCTGGGCGTACAAGAATACACCCTCAGGGATCATGCCCGAAACCTTCACCGCCGTGCCTTGCGCCAGTAAGCTCGAATGCCCCTGGGATGAACAAGCCTGGTACAAGGCTATCGACCCCAAAGCGGACGTAGAGACCGTGCGGCAAGAGATCAACGCCCAGCGGCTCTCTCCTGGCTTCGCCATGGCACACGATAGACGCTATCTCCTGCGGCCCGAGGCTATTGAATCCGTCTTCATACTTTGGCGCATAACGGGCGAACGATATTGGCCCGATAGCGGTTGGGACATGTTTAAGGCCATTCAAGCTCACACGACTACAGAGATCGCGCACTCAGCAATCGACGATGTGCTCAACCCCTCGCCGGGTAAAGTTGATGAGATGGAATCGTTCTGGCTGGCGGAGACCTTGAAGTACTTCTATTTACTGTTCAGTGATCCGAGCGTCGTTAGTTTGGATAATTACGTCCTGTAAGTTTTTCTGTTCCTTCTTTCTAGCCAATTTAGACTTTACCAGCGCATCTTTACGTTCATAGAACTTATTACTAATGCTGTTTATAGCAACACCGAAGCACATCCTCTGAGGCGTCCTCATTAGAATAGACTTTGGCTTTCTTTATCTTTTTTCACGGCATGGTGGCGTTACTAGGAGTACCCTCGCGAAAAACACGGGAATATCAAATTTCCAAGCATGCGTGAAGTGTATATTAGAAGTTCGGGGTTCAACATGCATGGAACACACCTGTTTTCTGCCATTAACTACACATATGCATTAAAATCAGACTTCCATTATTTTCTGTTGCCCTCATGAACCTTAGGCTTTTATAAAAATGATCTCTGCTACAGTGCCGAGATTCGCGTAACGCTTTACACTCGCCGAACGCCTCTCCCTAAAATACACTACACAGTATACACATCACTGCTTCTCTCTAGAGTCCAGGATCAACTTATTCAGTTTCCTGTTCCCATACCGAGCGATCCGTGATCCGATCACAGTACCCAGATAGGCCTCCAATGCAACTGTGTCGTCTCCGTCTCGACCCTCATCCACCACCTTGGCCATCATCTCGGTGTCCTCGGCCATGTTAGTGATAGCCTTGATGAGTGCGGCGATGATCATCGAGACGCCTTCATCCGCGGGCCCACGCTCGTTGTACGCCTTGAGGATGACATACTCGTATGGCTTGATGTTTGGGAGCATGAGCGTGCGCACACCTTCCGGTCCCGCGACGGCCGCCAGGCCAAGGATAGCGCCATAGTGCTCGCCAGCGCCACGGCCGGGGTCGAGGAAGGCCTTAAGGAAGGTGCGTGCCAGTCGGGGCTGCAGAGAGAGACTAGAGGTACTAAACTTCCCAGCCATGCGACCCATGATCGAGGCAGCAAGGTCACGCAGCTGATACTGCTCTTTCAGGTTGTCGATGCCGTCGGGGCCGAGGCGGCGGCCAATAATGCAGGTGAGGACTGGAGGAGCAAGAGCGGCAACATATGGGTCTATGAAGAGAGATTTGTTGGCCATCATAGCTGCAGTGAGCTCCATCATCTGGCGGAGGACGAAGGTATCTTTGAGGTTGTGCGTAACCTTCTCGGCCACGAAGTTCACAAAGTATGGCACTAGTTGATGGAGGCCTGGATCTGACCGTACGCTTTCCAGTGAGGATTCTCGTAACATAACCACTTCAGGGTCCGTATCCGTGTCCAAGAGGGCATTGCGGATCTTGTCAAAGAAGAAGATCAGCTCTTTAGAGACCACGTGCTTGACCAATGGCTTAAAAGCGACATTGTCGTTCCCTGCCAGTGCCGCCAGCGTTGGATTAGCTCCAGGTCCTTTGGGAACTAATTCGGTAGCTCGAGCTTCGGCGGTGGTTGGGTTTTGGGGTATTGACGGCTGGACGCCTTCGACGGCAAGCCAATGTGCTGGGAAGTGTCAGTATAGCGATCTTCTACATCCGTCATTGAGATCTAACCTGTAAATGACATATCCCGCGGAACCTTGGGCAGCGGCGCGTTGATGAGTTTCTCAAAATCGATCTCCTCGTCCTCGACATAAAACAGAGGTTGCCCAGGCCCCAGCGAGGCCTCCCCAAATCTCAGCGGTCTCGTTGATTCGTAGCCATATAACGGCTCCACATCCAGAACTCTTAAAGCCTGAGATATATCCTGCGTACCTAGCACTGTCCTCTTGCCTTGATGCATGAAGCGCATTGCTTCTACGATGACTTGCCCAACTCGGTATTCCACCTCTTGTGAGAGCGCCCGCACAGCTTCCTCATTCAACGATGATATGCCGACTGATTCTGCAACATCTCGCACATTGTCTGGATTCCAGACAAGCTTTGGGTCGGAAGCCATGATGAATTGTGTGCTCGGCGCAGACCGATCTGGTTGCGCCAGCAATGCCTGCAGGGTGAGCGAGCCTTAGCAAGAGTGGAGATTCGCGCACATCAGACTTTATGGCCTTCTGCAGCTATGTTGAGTCTCAGATGGCTAGACAAAGCTGATGTTGCTGATGCGCAGTTAAGTATCGAGGTGGTCTTGCGCCCGGATGGAAGGAATAAAGTTCCCAAGCGCCGCCAGAGTTTCGAGACAAGGCTGACAAGATTCTCATAGCCGAAGCGCGTCGCCGAAACTCACCCCGCGTCCCCGCTGGCGATATCAACCTTCACTTGCTAAAACGCAGAATCCCATTGACATAGTTTTCGACTTGAAGAAGCTGCAGCTATGGCAGCTTCTGCAGGAGGAGCCTACCCTTGGAGAGAACCCGCCAAGCCGGTTGCGCGCGGGGCGTTCATCGTGATCGAAGGACTCGACCGCGCAGGGAAGACGACGCAGGTCAAGAAACTCTGTGATGCTCTCTACGAGGCTGGACATAATGTCAAACCACTCCGGTTCCCCGGTATGCCTTTCTGCTGTGTTGCAGACTACCTATTTTCTATATTGACCTTATCGTCGATGCATACTGATCCCAAGATCAGATCGGACCACGCCGATAGGCAAGATGATTGATAGCTACCTGCAAAGCAAAACCGAGATGGACGATCATTCAATTCACCTCCTCTTCTCTGCTAATCGCTGGGAGAAGGCGTGCGTCTGGCCCCTCTGTCATATTAGCCAAACTAACCTTGGGCAGATCGTGGATAAAGGATACAATACGGCAAGGCTACACAATTGTGTGCGATCGATATTACTACTCGGGAATGATATACAGTGCTGCAAAACAGAATCCAGAGCTCTCACTGGAATGGGCCAAGTCTCCAGACATCGGTCTTCCTCGACCCGATGCCGTGGTGTTTCTGAATCTAAGCCCCGAGGACGCGGAACAGAGAGGTGGGTACGGGAACGAGAAGTACGAAAAGAAGGAGATGCAGCAGAGGGTGCGGCAGCTATTTCTAGACATGGAGCACGTGCGGCATGACGAGGCTGTGGATATGAGAGTGATCGATGCTGGCAAATCTTTGGACGAGGTGGCAGAGATGGTGTATGAGGAGGGTATTATTACAGTGAATGCAGTGGCAGGCGGCGAGGCACGAGGACCGCTGGGCGTTGTAAGGAATTGGCCCGAGGGGACTGTTGAAAGGGTCCCGCATGTCAGGAGGAGGTCGGAGAACGGCGAGCTGACGGTTGAGAAGCACTTAAAGGAATCTATTCGGAAAGGCCACACGAAATATAACCCCGAGACGGGTGAGTTACTTATAAAGTCCTGGGTTAGCAGTCAATCTGCATCATAGACGTGCGGGAGTCTATGAATAATGAGTAATGATTCCTGTAATACCGTTACCATAGATATTGAGATGTGATATGGCATTAAGACCACCAAAAATGCCGTTCATATCTCTGGTGTGGAAGACCAGTATGTTCCTCTTATAACGCCATGCAATGCAACGGAAATCAGCCATCCTCCGTATACGTGTGTATCAGCGTCTATTCAGTCCGTCAAGGCTGGAGGACTCGTTTCTGCTCTTCTCACGCTTTTTTCAATGCACCCCAGCACCAATTCGTAAATCCGCACTAAATATTTCCAGCCTCGTCTCCGAAATCTGGAGCTCGGGCGTCACAGAACTACAAGGCACGGAACACAAACTCAACCTGCAACTCAACTCCAACCCAACCTCCATCTCAGCCTCCATCTCAATCTTTATCTCCATCATCCTTACCGAACTTCTTCGATGCGCATGCCTTCATCTTCACCTCTCTCCTCACAAGCTGCTCTGCATCGAAACCAACTCTTATTATCTTGATAGAGGCAGCGTCCTCACATTTACGCCTCCTCCCTCGCGCCTTCTGCATCGTCCATTCGATAAACTCACCATGGCGACCTCACCTCCCTACAGCCATCCATCTCTCCCGGCAACCTCTCCATCCTACTCTCCCCTCACCCAGCTCCCGCCAAGCACCAAGCGTCGACAGTCCGACCTGCCATCCGCTGCTCCGTCTGCCAAGCGCCGCAAAGCATCCATGCTCTCCGTGACCTCTATAGCCTCGCATCCGCTGCGCCAGACCTCCTTCCCACCCGAGTCCTCCACGCAGGACCAGCGCTTTTCACGCTCGCCCAGCGTCGAGTCCGCAAGCCTGGTCTCAGGCATGTCAGGCACGAAGAGGAAGCGCGGGCGCAAGTCGAAGGGAAAGGGGGACGATGACACGAGCATTGTCGGGGGAAGGACGAAATCTGTAGTTTCGGGAGCGAGCGGGAGAGGCAGGAGAGCGAGCCGCGAGGCGACTGCTGAGGAGGATGAGGAAGAGGATGGGGGCGGGGAGACTGCTGTGGCGATAGAGGCAAGGACGGATGAGGAGGCGACGAAAGAGAAGCAGATGAGGGCGATGTTGTATGCGGTTTTCGATCCTGAACAGTTTGACAGGTATGAGGCCTGGAGGGCGAGCAAACTGGCGGACTCAGTGGTCAGAAGGGTATGTTATCTCTTACTATTGTGATATTAGCAAATCGTCAAATAGAACATGTGGCTAACATCGCATAGATTGTCAACCAAACACTCTCCCAATCCGCCCCCCAAAGCGTCATACTTGCTGTCCGATCTGTCGCCAAGGTGTTCATCGGGGAGATGATCGAAGGTGCCAGGAGAGTGCAAACCCAGTGGCTGGAATCGGACGATGAGTCCAAGACCCTCCTGCCCACTCCACCAACTGAGGGAAGAGAGCAGGTGCTGAGGGGTCCGCTATTGCCAGACCACCTGAGAGAGGCGTACAGGAGACATAAACTCTCGAGCGAGAATTCTTTAGCTGGTCAACTCGGTCACTGGCAAATGCAGGCGAGCAGTGGAGTTGAGCGATTCGGCCCAAGAGCTGGGGGCAAGAGGCTCTTCAAGTAATGGGAGTGCATAATCGCATTGGTATGAATTTGGGTTGGTTTGGTTTGGTTTGGTTTGGCATATACTTCAGAGCTTCCTGGGCTATGGCGGCGTCATTACCCTACGTTATCTGAGAATAGATAACCCTCATACAGGCAAGTTTTCATAAGGCTCACGGCTAAGAGGTTGGGCCTGCTGTATTATATGCGACTATTTATGATGCGCCTCGCAATCCATGATATTTTACAGACAGGCACTTCAAGACACAAGGACTGATGCCTTTTGACAGTTTCCAAATCCTTGTATGTATCATTTCTATATTTTTTGATATCCCTTGTGCCTTGCTATGTACTGTGCGAGGAGATCACAGTTCAAGTCGTTCAAGTAATGCTTGGATAACTCTCCAAGTAATAATTCAAATATGCTCCTACCTATTTCACTAATGCATAAAATGTATAGAATGCCTGAATATATGTTCAAAGCTTCGGCTTTGCTACTTTGGACAGCAAGTGCTTATTTACTGGCGTCAAAGGTTCTCGTCCCTTCAACACTGCATCAATGTTCTTCATCGACAACAGCTCAAAACCTATATGCCTACAGAAGCATCAGTATTAACCAGAAAAATCAAGAAGAAAATGCATACGTATCAAGCGTCCCACCAGCATTATGCGACGTGAGCGTTACGGCTCTCATCTTCTTCAGCCTCTCATTAACCCGCGGCTCAAACTCATGCACATCCAATCCAACACCGATGAGTCTGCCCTGATCAACCGCATCCGCCACGGCCTCTTCATCAACCAAGCTGCCACGAGCGATATTCACAAACCGACTTCCCCATTTCATTTTCCCCAGCGTCGACCTGTTAATGAGTTTCCTCCCGTCCGGGGCGGCGGGCGTGGCGAGCACTACGCAGTCGCTGATAGCCAGCATGTCGTCGAGATTAGAGAAGAACTCTGCCTCAATGTCGGCTTCTTGGCTGCGCGACTTGCGGACTACGTCGTAATATTTGATCTTCATGCCGAAGGCGAGGTAGGCTTTCTTCGCAATCGTGAATCCGATGTTTCCAAGTCCTATGATGCCGAGAGTGTGGCCTCTCGGGTTGTGGGACAGGACTGCAGCATTGGTATGGCAGTCTTTGAAGTCCGCTGCTGTTCGTGCGGCAGATGTGCACCTGTGAATGCGTAAGGTGATGACCAGCGCTTGTTTTGGGATACTTATTGTACCAATTTAGATTTCTGAAAGCTGCCAAGATGAGAAAGATGGCAAAGTCAGCGACGGACTCAGATGAAGCTGCGGCGCTAGTCGATGTTAGATGTTCTTTGTCCATAAATCTTCAAATACTTCGTCGTACCTGTTGCAGTATACAATGCCTATATTCTCATTATTAGAAATCCATAGCGCATGCCTTCAAGATGAACAAATGGACGGGACAAACCTCGCTCAGCAAAAAGATCCACATCAGCCCAATCAAACCCAGCTCCAGCCGACGCAAAGATCTTGCACGATGATGGAATCAACGGTATGAGCTCCTTATCCCATCGTCCCATCTCGCCCCCAGTATTCCAAAAGGGTCTGAAAATGGCATCAAAGTCGCCCCATCTCTTCTCCCTCAATCCCTTCATGAACTCCTCTCTCTGGCGTTCTTCGGAGGATGGGCGGACAACTGTGAAGTCCTCAGAAAATTTAGCATAGAAGTCCGTATTCCATTTTACTGGATCCCCGATGTGGAGCACGACCAGCTTGCTGGACCGTCTAGAAGTTGATGCCATGAATTGGAAACGGCGGTGAGATGCGGAAAGAGAGATGTATCAATCAGGTCGAGCAATAGGCTCAAGCTAGCTAATATAAACAAGTTATACACAATGAGAAGCTCACTATAGTATCTTGCCTCACCGAACTCTCGCACTCGAGAGCCGTTTTGATGATTGAAATGAGATGAGAATGTCGTTGCAGACCACATGATCTGAGCGGCAGTGGCGGTTGGGCAGTTGGCACATGGGTGATGCAACATCCTTGCTCCTAAGCATTCCCCAACTTTGAGGCTCTTTGAATTACTGGCGACGAAAGTAGCGAGAGGATCTTACTGAAGGCATTTTGTCTCCTTTCAAGAGATACAAAATAGCACCTAACTTGCGAGGCAGCTGGTGTTGCACGGGAAGTGAGCAATTCACCGCTGTATGGCGCAGAGAACGTTCTCGATCCGTTATACATCAATACCTCCAATTGCTTGAGGCTCTACCTTAGGTATCTGTAGAGGCAGTCTATTGGGGTGCGATGAAGTAGTTTCGTGTAAAATGGACGAAATGAGCAATCAAAATCCGAAATCTCCAATGCCGGTGCATTGTCAGCCTTGCGTGACTCGGATGCAACCACGACCTTCCCAAATTGTTTTTTGAAACCTATAGAATTCTCCCTTTCACTACACCACAAGTTACGACACAACCAAGCATCACGCATCTGACATCCGTCTTCAGCTCCCACATTTCTGCAGCTACTGCCTGACCACAGTTGAATCGAGCGACTGCCGAATGCAACGCTGACACCAATCCTCGAGCCTCGTTCCAAATTGCCCTCTTGACCTCTTCAAACATCAATTGGCTCCTTTTGGCATCAATTGGCCCGAATTATCCACCCCTAAAGCTCTAAAACGTCAAGAATGATTAAACCCGAAGGCCAGAAAGGCGGGGTTCCCACCCTTCACCACCTCAGCGTATGTATTCCAAAATTCTTCCGTGATCCCGCACCATCCCTTCATACCTGCTGACCCCTGGAGGTCGACAGAACTCGCAGTCCCAACGGATCCTATGGCTCCTCGAGGAGTTGGGCATTGAGTACAATCTCGTCCTCCACTCACGCGTGGAGCATCGCGCCCCAAAGGAGATGACGAAGGTTCAGCGGCTAGGACGGTCGCCAACGCTGGTAACCGCAGAGGGGCGGTCCATCATCGAGTCCAGCGCGATCAGCGCGTACCTGCTCAAGACCTATGATTCCGAAGGGCGATTCGCGGGCGAAGACTGGATCCGGGACGAGGAGCTGACGAGCTTCGCAGGGGCGTCAATGGGGATTATCAACACGCTGGAGTTGACGCTAGAGATCGTGGCAGGGAGGACGCCATGGCCGTTCGTGTACATCATGCGTGCTGCGCGGAGGGGGTTCAACAAGGCCTTCACTGGGGCTGAGTTCCAGAAGAACCTAGAGTATCTAGAGAGCGAGTTAGGAGAGAGGGAATGGTTCAATGGCACGCACATGAGCAGGAGTGATGTCATGTTGATTTGGCCGGTGGACAATATCGCCGTTAGAGGCTGGGTCGACTTGGCCAAGGACTATCCCAAGGTTGATGCTTGGAGGAAGAGGATCCTCAGCAGTCCGGCGTGGAAAAGAGGGCTGGAAAAGGGAAACGGGTATGACCTGACCAGCTTTGGGTGATTTGGAATGTTTTCCTGTAATGTTACGTCCTCTCGAAGAGATTTTACCAGCATCTTCCTGCTTTCGATGACTTTCTCACTGCTGCCTCTGCTGGCTGGAACCGATACCGCTGCCTCATTGATCCAATTGCCAGCTGAGTCAGGCATACGCGCGAATGGCCACGAGGATAGAGCTGAAGCCTGGTGGACCAGATCTGATAATTCCGCCAGCTAGTCGCGATCCCCACCGCGTCGTACCGCAGCCCTATGACAAAACTCCTTTCTCTGATATGGGGATCCTTACGTACAGCAGTCCAGTAGGGCTGCAGCACTGTAAATCCAGACTGACAGGAGCCAACAGCAGACCCCCGGACTGCCCTCTACCGGTACAGAAGGTCCCTGCCGAACCGCGTCTCATCCAACGGCCACCATGAATCTTCCTTGCAGAGTAAGCGCTGGCCCGCGGCGAGAAGAACCGGGGGTGAAGCGGTGGCGCATGGCCACTTAAAGCATGCACGCCCACCATGCAGTTTGCGTCCTGTTGAGATATGCAAGCGTTCGGGCATAGGAAAACCTTTCCCTGTATCCTTCGTGTCAACGCGAGGAAGACCTCCCAGGCTCCCAAGGTACGAGGTAAACTGCCAGTCCCGCGCAGCCAAGACCCTGCTCCACTACTTGACGCCTCCCCCTTGGGCCGACGGGGTGCTCCACAGACGCGCCGACGCAGTTCGGAGGGCGTGTGACGTGGTGATCATGCTCTGGGGGTTCTATAGGTCCTAGCTGGAGAAATCATCGCACCCTCTCGCAGTGTCAGATAGGGATACGATGATTGATAATGACAGAGCCAGACTCCAGTACCCTGCGCCAACTGGGTCTGCATCTTGCAGCAGGTGGAAAGACGGGAGGGACGAGAAATGAAAGGAGTCTCTTCCTCCAGTATAGGGAGACGGGTGGAGGGAAAGGATGGGAAGGAAGGGGTACGGAAAGGGAAAGAAGAGCATGTGGTTGTGTATGGTGACACCCAAAGCATTGATTGACCTTCCTTTTTACTTTCCCAACTCCACCCAGCGCGTTCCTTCAAACTTACTTTGCATGAGGTGGACTGCAGGGCGAACATCATCTCCCATCCTGCCCAGCTTTTTACAAACCCGCATTTCCCATGTGCTGTCTCTCGCAGCCTCTGTCTCTCACAGTGTGTGACCCTCCCATCTCCACCTTGGCTACACACTAGCACGTTCCCCGTCTTCCCACCCGAAGAAGCAAAACAATCACACAAGCGAGCTCCAAGACCAGATGCACTGCACTGTACATTCCAGAGCGACAGAGATCCGGAATTCCCCTTTTGAAGATGAAAGCCGCCCAAGCCGAAAGGCGAAAAAAAGCAAAAACTTAACCCCGTAGATCACAAGCCCAACGTTCTCATCAAAACGAAAGAAACCATGACCTCCTCTCTCTCCCTAATTCCTCATTCGTATCTCTGCATTTGATAAAACGAGAATCCTGCATATGGTACTCCTGGGACAGTGCGGTGCCTGCTCCCTTCGCTCCTGGGCCCCGCGTTTGACCGAGGAAACGGTTCCCCGGTCGCCATCGTCGGCAAACCGTGCGCGCGTGGTGGCTCGGCACCGGAATCCAGAAAGGTAATATTTAGCGGGATGGCAGGGGACGAAAGGGGGAGTGAATGTGCGATAGGGTAGTGGGCTTTGGGGGGCTTTTGGGGGCTTGATACAGGTCATAATGCACTGCACAGAATGGGAGTGAAGCATCTGTGTTCTTTCTGGATATGGAATTGCAGATCCTCACTTCAGGAGTAATGTTAGGAACATTAGGTGCTGTAGGTTTGGCAGATGGGTATCCTGAGCTAAAAAAACATTAAAAATCATCTCGAACTCCATAATGGCCTGTGCCCTACACAACATCAGAGGAAGGTCCTTTCCTCCGCGTCCCGATCCCAGTGCCAAGACAGGTCTATCGCTATACATTAAATATGCCGTTATGTTCCAACGCCCAACAGAAATCAGAAATTATTTATTTGGTTCCCTTGTTGCTTTTTGTGGAGGCAGTGGTCCTGGACTACTTCATCCACACCCAGACCCAGTGCAAGAACACGACAAAATTCTCTCTCATGGAGCCGTTGTCGGGGAACCGCAGCCGTCCCTTTCGCGTCTCACTGGACACCTGGACGGTGTTGCGGAGATCATTGGACCTCTCGGGGCCCCAGTTCATTAGATTGAATCCGTGCTTTCGGATCTTGTACCCCAGGATAAGCAGGATGAAAACGGGGATCTGCGCCAAAGTCAGCCCTCAGTCAAGGATGCACTCCTAGTGCAAGAGGCGTGTATTAAACTCACACTTATGTACGAGGCAATAAATTGCCGACGGCCAAAGGGATGTTCGAGGAAAGAGTTGACTCCGTTAAATGTGATCAGAATGATGCACGCAACCAGTCCGTACGCAGCCTTCAGCCATTGCCCGTGGGATTTGTAGGGGTATCGTGGATGGTTACGATCGTAACTCGCGGCCTGCGATTCGGAGATATTGCCGTACCGCTTGACCCTATCAAGCCTATATTGGGACACGAGTTAGTCCCAGCCTCAATATGGATGAGCTGTTACATACGTCCTAAAGAAGCATAGGTATGTAGCACAGATGGCAATGTAGATGAGCAGATATGACACCGTGCAATTTGATTCGAGCTCGCTCAGCCTCTGATGTTCAAGTCAGTAGACGTCCACATCCGACATTCTCTCACACATACCATGCCGGGAGTACCCGTGCTGCCCATGAAAGCCAACATCATCAGGCAGCCGGTGACGAGCACGGACCTGCTTGGAACCCCCCATTTGCATTGACATAATCTCCGCGTAATGAACTCGGGTCCGGTCTGGCCCTGCAGAGCCAACGTGTACAGCACTCTTGAAGCGACGTACATGGAGTTGACGGCACAAGTGAAGGAGGCGAGGACGAATATCGCATTGAAGAAGTGGGCGGCGGCTGGGATACCGGCTTCGACGACCGCGATGATGTAAATGGAAGAAGCGCTGAGTGATGTGCCTTTGCCATTGATAAAGGGGTGATTGGTGGGGACGACAAAGGAGCCCGCCAGCATAGCAAACGCATACAGAGTGACGATACGGATGCTGATCTTTCGAGAGGCCATCTTCATGCTCTCGGCATCCGGTAGAGCCTTACTCTCTGCAGCGGTTGCAGCGACGATATCCATGCCCACATAGGAGAAGATAACGTGGATAGTAGTGGTCCTTCTTAACGTGAGCATAAATCAGCTTGCGAACCAGAATCAGGCATACCACATCCCAATGAACGTTCCAACACTACCACGTATCGTTCGTTGCAGATGTTGCCCTTCATCTCTAACGTTGTAATAGTCGTTGAAAAATCCAAACGGATTCGACCAATCTTGGAGGGCGCTGTCAGCGCTACATAGAACACACTAGATGGATCGCACTCACATTTTGTTCCCAGTGGTTCATGGTAGTATGCATTTGCCCTCGCTATTTCCGTAGGTTAATCTTCTGCGCCGGTGATAGGGGCCAGATATCACATACGAGTCATAGTAGCCAAAATGATCATCATAACGATGAGCATGGTAATAAAGATCAGCTTGAGTGAACCCAGCACGTATTCGATCTCTCCGAACCACTAACACTCGCATGTCAGCCTTGGAGATATTTATCGGTGCTGTTCTGGTCATCCGACGTACCTTCACGGGTGCCATGTTGATAATTGTCGCCAGCACAAGAAACAGGGCGATCCAGACCAGAGGATTAACGTTATTGCCGGCAGTCCAACGCAATGATGTCGTGCCATCTTCGTAAGTAAAATTGATCGCATCTGCGACGGCTACCAGCTCGTCGGACGCTAGCACAGCGTAGGCAAACCTTTATATGTTTAGAGTAAGCTGTTTGCGCGATTTCGAAGAGCTTACCAATACATCCATCCAATAGAGAAACCAACGCCGCGATCAAGGAAACGCCGAGGGAATTCCATCACTGGTGCATTGACTGGCATCAGGGCAGTCATCTCGATTAAGCAGGATATCACTGCTCCCATCACCGTGCCCATGAGCACGTAGGCCAGGACAGCACCGCCGGGCCCAGCGGCTGCCAGCGATGCACCACTCCCGAGAAATAATCCTAAAACGCTGTTATTAAGTCGCTCGGCGCAAAATAAAGGGTCGGTCTGGTCGTACCATTTCCAATTGTGCTGCAATCAAGGTTCTGGTTATTTACCGATCACTTCGAGCGGGAGTTGGGAACATACCCTGAAAAGGCTATCATCTGTGTTTCGCGCTGTCAGTCTCCACCAAGAGTCGCGAGCTTAAACAGTGGGACTCACATTAATCTGTCGCTCTCCTAGCACTCTCCTAATTGCGAGGTGAGCATTGTACCTTTGCGATTGCAGTTATCGGAGGCTCCATACCAGACCTGATCCCGTCGCGGCTCCACGCACCCCCCATCTATCTCCAGCTCCTCGACCGACGGCGTTCGGGTGCCCGTGAGGGTCCGCAAGTGGTGCGAGTCTGAGTACTCAGTCGAGCGGGTGTTGTTCTCTCCTCCATATTCATAGACCTGCGGTAGCACTTCTTCGGGCTTGACGGGTTCCATTGTCGATTAGGAACCATAGGTGAGGAACCTATGGAGGAGTGAGAAGAGGAGAGACGGGACGGGAGTGCTGCGAAGAAGAGCCTTAGCATTGCTACTGTAGGGGCAGGCACGGGAGTTCAGCTCGCGACACAGACCAGCCTGCTGGTCGTGGCACCCCTGACCGCCGGGCCTGGTCTGAGTCGCGGGGTAAGACGGGCAGGTCAAGCCAGTACCGCCTACTTGGGATGGCGTCTGCCTATGCCCAAGAGACGATCAGAGACCCAGCATGCCGTATTGTATCCAATCCGGCACAAGCGATAGGATGGCGGAGCACAGCCGTCCGGGTCTGGGCGTTGATCCCAGAGAGTATTAAGGGCTGGGCAAGAGGCAGAAAGGTTGGCAACAGAGTCTCTCCCTTGCTGCGGCCATGCACCGTACTGCAAATTCCACTGTGCTTGCAATTAAGTAGGTATGAGCAGGGTTCAATGTCGATATCTCCTGCGAGAGAATTAAGCAAGCGCAGGACTGCCTCGGGGGCAGGGCAGTTGACCAGGCGATAGCCACGTCCCTGACAACTTCGTCGGGGGCCGCACAATAGTTCGGAGGTCGAGGGACGGTCCTCTTTGTGATGGTCATACCTGTCAACTGCGAAGATGGGCCCCTCCAGCAAGCACTGCTCACGTCTACTGTGTATCGTAATCCGCCCCGGCTCATCACGGAGAGAGTGGAGCACTGGTCATAGGCCGGAGGACCCGCCATGTCTCGAGCCAAGCCATCTAACCGTCGAGCCCTTTCCTGTGCAGTAAGGCCCTGACCCGGTCCCTGTCACCGCCCCTCGGGCAGCACCCATCTTCTCAAGACTGGAACCCCTCCCCGTCTCCTCGGTTCGCAGCGCTGTACCGCACTGTCCTTGCACTGCCGCCGGTCCCAGTGCTCGATAGAGCCACGAAGCCAGGGCCGGCTGTAGCGCTTGGAGGCCCGTCGCTCTGCACGTCGCTCAGACAGTTTCTGATTATCGTTAGCCGGGAAATGTAACGATGCAACTCTGGGCGATTGCAAAATCCCACGCTAACGGCAGGAGCTGAGGGAGAGCGCGAGCAGCCCTACGACGTGGCCAATAGATCTCGCAGTGCTGCGACCTCGGTGGGTGGGCGCATTGGCAGCAGTAGCCAGGCTGTGGGTGCTGGTGCGACTAGACGCAGGAGGGACGAAGGCCGACGAGGTCCCATTAGGGCGACAGCATCGTACTTACAGCACTTCGTAGTGGAGAAGACAGGATGAGTGCCTGTCACGCAGTCCGAACGGTAGTGGCCGTCGACCCTTGGGAATGGATGTCAAGCCAGCAGCAAGCAGTCTCTCCTCTGGCCGGGGGCCTCTCATCCCCATCTCCATATCCCAGAGCCGGAGTGGTGCGCTCTCCTCCGTAGTGGTGGTGAGCGAGATCTCGCGCGAGCCAAGAGGATGCCTACCCCGGGCGCGGTGCTGTAGGTACTCCTGGTGGTCCTGGGGCTTCCCAGTGATGAAGTCGACCAGACCATGTCGATGATTTGCCCAGGGCTCGATGGTGGGTGGACAGGGCACCTCTGGCTCTTTTCTCGCACATACCTCACTCCGTAATCCCAAGAGTGCGCATCACATGAGGCTGGGATGATACCGTCGACCTCTTCCTGCCCTTGCCTGACTAACTTCTCTCCAGCGTGGTGGTTGTTCACTTCCTCGCTCGCGCAGTTCGTAGCCTTTCCTCCTTCGAGTAGTATCTCTTTGCTGGTGCTGCTTTCAGAGCGCCAAAGGCACACCAGATCGCCTTTTCGCCTTGCTCCCCGCCTTTCCGCGTCGTGCCTGCGTGTACGAGAGAGTACGAGGTATTGTGCGACAAAAAAAATCCATCTCTCCGTCGACGCCTGCTGCTCGTTTCTCGACCCACCGGAGGCACCGCTGCGGACACCCAGCACTCTGGCATGCGGCTGAGGAGCAGGATTTCCCTCCGCCTGGTCAAGCCCGACTTCTGATGTCCCAGTTTTGTTGTCTGCCTGCTGGCGCCGGTGCTTCTTAGAACCTTCGATGCCCGCCTTCGGTGGTACCATCTCAGCGCCAATTTATCCCGGAAAAGCTCGCCCGCGGCAGGCTACGCGCTCCCTCAAACTTCCTTCTGCCGCCGTTGTGTGGAAAAACGCATCTCTCTTCCCCCCCAAACGGCGTCCCGCGCGTCTTTCCCCCATTTTCCTCTCTCGTCCCTTTTCTTTTTCCTTTCCTAGAAAAAAAATAATAAAACGTCCCGCCAGCCCGCCGTGACCATTCTCTCCACGTTGGCCCGCTCAGAGACTGGTAGCGAGCCGTCCCGGCCAGGCGGACTGGACTCTCGTCGACGCCCAGCCGCGCGCCTCTCCTGGCTGCCATGGCGACTCCGGCCTCGTCGTCGCTCTTCATGAGCCTGGGCAATGCGTGGAGGTTGCTGACGCTCCGGAGCGACATCGACGACATCATCCTGGAGTTGCTGGGCCACTTCTCGCTGGACAAGATCTATGCTGAGAGCGACAAGGAGGCCTATCAGAACCTACTCACCACACTCGTTTCCCAACTCAACACCATCTATTACCTCCAGCGCCTGACGCTACCGTCGGAGAACCTGCAGGCCGGGTCCATCGGCTGGTATCTCGGCTTCCTCGCCAGTTGGGAGGTCACGTTCCGCTCCCTCGAGTTCGTGCTCCAGGTCTTCCAGGAAGGCCGCGAGAGTCTATGGGAAGCCGAGGCTCTGAGGGACCTGTATTTGCCAGAATTCATTCTCTCCTCCCTCCGGCTGCTCACTCTTCACCCCAAGGCTCCGACGAACCAGCGTGCCAAGGACCGCCGGGAGCGCTTTGCCCGGGTTGACCGGGCCCTAGAGCGGATTTATGATAGCTACCCAGGCCCCAAGTCCTTCCTCTTCCTGCTCTGCAGGGATATTACCACTGCCCTGAGGAATGACCCGAATGCTCTTGCTCTCCCGGCTAGAATGAGATATGAGCTGCCAAATTTGGCCTCAGACTTGGTTAGACCCTTGCCATTTTTTGCTCATGACTAGAAGGCGGCTCCATTGAACCAAAGACTGATATCTTATAGTATCCGCTTGCCGAATGCCTCTCGTCCCAGTATGTGTCTACAATCGTACCACAGCGGGGCTTCGCCGCTCGAGCAGACTGGCTTCCGCAATATTTAGCATTGCGAGATGTCTCCCAGTACCTTGTTGGTGCCTCGATACAGTATGCCATAAATCGAGAGACCCGTGATGTCCGGTTGCAGTCGTCCTCTGCCCGCACACGGAATGCTGTAATGCAAGCCATTGAGAACTTACAAGTGCCAGAGCACCTTGCACAGCTTGACATCGCTGCCCCTTTCAGCGAGACCTTCCGCGTGATTCTCCCTGACGGGCCACATCTAGAGAGGGCGGATTCGGCTACAGCTAACTCACACGAGACCAAGATGGATGCTACAGATGCCCTTTGCCTTAGACTCTGTGATCGAATGGTTATCCACCGTGTAAGCGACAGGGAGATGATGCACAGTCTATCTGAACTCTCCCGGAGCATTACCTTACTCGATGATCCTTCGTCTACCATGAGACCCGTGCGGCCGAGGTTGTATGCTCTAAATTGTCCCCACGCCCATCTCGCGGGTGACTCTCAACTACGGACCGCCCTCAAGTTTCCTGTGAGTCTTCTCTAATACCTAATATGTTCCTTTTTCGACACTTGTTGTCGGCAACAGCTTCGTTGTCACGTGATATGCAATTGCTAACCTCCCTCCAAGGATGATCCTCCTGATAGATCAGAAATTAAACTACCACCAGATTCTAAATGCCTGTTCTGTGGAGAGGAGATAACAGCGATGCGAGAGGTATCTATAGCGCGGCAGACCTGGGACACACTAAAGCCCCTCGAACCCAACCCGGATACCATCAATGTGGAACGCCACCTCCGAACTCAATTCCAGCTAACCCCCCCCAAATTCGAAAACATGCCGCAGAACACATCCTATGGGAGTCTCGTTGGCCGCGGCGACCATTCGCCATCCGACCTAGATATTTATTCGCAGCGCCCATCGACGTCTGTAAATTCAATTTCACATCACAACGAGCCACGCTCCATCTCCCGGACGCTTCTAACCCCACAAGTAGCTAGCATTCACCAGATATTAGATGAATGTCAACAAGACCTCCAGCCCCCCGAAAACGCGACCTTCAACTCCAGTGAAGGAACGACTCACTCTCACTCTGATGGTCAGAAAACCTTCGAGACTCAGACTGTTCAGACTAGCATCATGGACCAACCGCCACTATCAAGCGACCCTCTTGTCTCTCCAGCTATATCGAATTTCTCATACAATTATCCCCGGCCTACGCCTTCACCTTCCGCCCAGTCCTTTGACAGTCGCACTCTCGTCCATTCTCGTACAGCGCCAACTATTTCTGCTCCCAAGACTAAAAAACCTAGTTTGTTTTCTAGGCTCCAATCGAAAAGAGAAGCACCTCCGATACTGTCAGAGGCACACTCCAGCTCTCGTTTAGCCAGTATGCAGGAGACGATCGAGGAGATATCTCTAACAAGCCTGATCTCAGTACCAAAGTCTTTGCTTAGGAGTAAGACAGCCAAGACCATAAGGGATGTAAATGTCTACCTATCTCAAAATTCGCCGCACGCACTTTTCTGGTCGCAGTCATTCATACATATATTAGATATCGAATCATCTCCGGCCAAAGTTATCCAGGCTCTCGCCACAGACAGCACTTGCGTTCAAGCAGCTGTGACAAGAGTACATCTAGCATACATCGTCAAATCGCAGGATCAGAAGCTCACGGTAATACATCGTGTCCTCCTTCCCTGATGCTCTTTACTAATAGACGGAAATAGCTCCGGATCGCCAATATTGCTTCCTCCCAGGTTCCAGTCGTGGAATACCGCATGCCACAGACCCCGTACTGCACGAGTCTAGCAATTTCTCCAAAAGAGAACGTGGTAGCGGTAGGGTTTGAGAGCCCAATTGTCAGGTTCTTCAGCACGTCCAAGTCAGAGCCACCGCGAGAAGATCACCTCCATAGCCGCTACCATGACGAGTGCAAGGAAAAGGAATGTCCCCCTATTGGAACACTATCTTTCTCAAACGACGGCCTTACGGTGCTAGCAAGTATACGAAGCCTTAAGAACGGCATGATATCATTCTACTCATGGCACCATCCTTTCGAAAGCTTTCAAGAGGAGTCGAAATGCCGCTATCATGTGGCATTGCACGAATCTGAGGATAATGGGGTCACATCCGCAATTTACCGTCCCAAATCTGAAACTGAGGCGAGTCTGATATGTGTAACTACCTGGACACTCTCCGGCACCCCTTTACTCATCCAATCGAGCGAGGGCCAGAAAATCGATATCAGGACAGACAGGTCAGGACACTACGGCCAGCTAGGGAGCCGCATACAGTCTGCAGCCTTCTCAGGTTCCGGCAACGAACTCGCAATTGTCAACGCCAAGGGCCACGTCTATTATGTCGCGAACCTAGACTCGAACCCTCTAGACCCCCGGAGAATCGCAACGTCGCTGGAACTTACCAAAAAGGAAGGTTTCTTTGCCATGACATACATGACCTTACCCGAGGAAGAGGCGATCGTTCTCGCCTGGGCAGATTCATCCAAGGCGCTGGGATACATAAAGAAGATCCCGACGAAATCTCGCGTAGGTTCGGCCAGATCTCACATCAGATACAGCACACTAACCAATCTGCCCCATTTAGCACGATTCCGTCAATTCCCCCAACCAAGGTCACCTCCATACGACTCACCACGAAGCTCCTACAGCCATCCGCTACGAGCTGTCTGGCGAAGGCGTACAACCGCCGCAGGAGATGAACGCGCCAGATGTGGAAGCTCCTCCTTATACCGAGAAGGCGCCAGAGGGATTAGGAGGGTGATGGCAGATGTGCCCTTGCAGGATCTTCATTGCACCAACGCGGATATTCAACAGGGGTCCGGGATCAGACGTTTGGGAATCGCCCCGGCGGCCGACAGCGAGAAACCGTGCGACATGCCTCGTACCTTACGGCGAACTTTCTGCAGTTTTGGCCAACAAGCAAAGTTGCAGAATCTTCCCTCAGGCTATGATCCCTTACACGCACTTGCCCGTCAGCAAGGCTTGGACAAACTTGGCATAGACAAACGACCGGCATGTGAAAACGCTGATTACCTTGCTCCATGTCAAAGGACCGACTAGCATCAGTCTTCCTCAACACCATGCCTGAAGAGTTTGTACTCCAGCATGACGCAGGCATGAACGTCCTCGCCCGAACCCGCCGGAGGGAAGACTCGATCGAGCTACAGAACAATCACCACGGTGATATTTTCGCAGCTCCACTATCGAAATGTCGAGCCGATTTGGACGATCGCGGCGCAGCGGAAGTAGCTCCATCCGGTTCTTGATACACCTGCGCCCGGTGCGGGTTGGCGAATCTGACCGACAGTGCCGTTCTCGGCTATTGTGCCCGCGATCTAAAGGCGGTGAGACTTACTAGCGCGGATTCTGGCGTCGGCGTATCAATCCGCTTAACAAGGCTCTTTGCGGTAATCCTGGCCGGCAGAAGTACAAAGAGGAAGGTGATCACCGCATCTTCAAATCTTAACCACTTGTCGGGTTTGACGCACGTGAATCCACGTGATATTGAAGTCGATCCCCGAACAGCTGCAGTTACGAAGTGCTTGGCGAAGACGAAGCACTGCTAACTACAAAGGTGCAGAGAACAGAAATGCAGAATAAGCGTGGTCCCTGCGCGCTTCGGCAATCCAATCGGGCGGGCAGCGGGTTAAGGGAAAGCCTGGTCGCGATATGTACAAGATGCCTAGTACTACTGTACAGAGCGGACCGTGTCTCGCCTACGACGACCTCGATGCCTGTTATGGCCAGCCTTGCGATACTCCGGTGAGGGCTCTCTCACAGTGGAGTTAAGCGCACATGCATTATCAGCTTGGAACTTAGCTGAAGCCTGTGGCAAGGCGTTCGCACGACCCTCGAGATACTGAGGGCAGCTGATCCACGCGGTGCGCCATACTTCTTGAGCTTCTGCATGTCGTCGAACGTGCAGGTGGTGGCGTTGGGAAGAGAGGGAAGCGCCGACTTTCGAACCCCGCGAACGCCGAACCGCGATTCCGAACCCCGCCAGCGAAATCTCATGGGAGAGAAAATACGTCTCTGCACGCTGCCTGGAAGAAATATGGACGTGCTGTATCGTAGGAAGGATCTATATGAGGGAGTGTAACGCTGTTTTCTCGGCTCCTGGGTTCGTGGGAATTGTCCCGGATTTCTTCTTATACCTTAGGCACGAATATGCCACGAATATGCAAAGACCTGCCTTCGACTCAGACCTCGGCGTTTATCCTTGCAGATACCTCTCGCGACGTGATCACCGAGTACACTATCCCACAGATGAGTTTCTTTTTTCTTTTTGGGACAAACTTGACCGCAGAATCGGTCCTATCGGCAGGCCGATTCTCCATAAAGAGAAAGCCATACCCGGTTCGGCTGCAGGGTCGTTCTCTTCATATTCCGGCCCATTGGACAGCCTAGTACGGGCATGAGGCCAGGCATCTATCAGTTGCATCCCGGCGGGATTTTCTCCGGAAAACTGGTTCGCGGGATGAGTCTTGTGGTAGACTGCTTCGAGGACTGCGGTACGGTGTACGTCTCCGTGTAGTATAGGTTAGCACCTGAACACCCAGCTGTGTTGAAGGAATATTATGGGGGCTAAAATGGGTGTGAGAACCTCGAGAGCCTTGGGATCGATCCAGGGCAGTCTGCCGGGGCTCCCTCGTGAGAGATCGTAGCGTGCCAAAGATTTGCGCACAGCTACTTACCTATGCGGGGCTGGACGATAGGATGGATTACATTTCGAAGGAGCAATTTCCTGCCGTTGGCACCGAGACGTGAGAAGTCATCGTCGCGTCTCTGAATTTCCGCTTCGGGAACCGGACAGGCATTAAAGATGTCGATATATACTTCCTTCCAACCCACGCAACCGACCTCGCATCCGCCTCCGTCCTCAGTCGAGTCCTCTCGGGACGAGAACATGGCATACGCGTCGAAGTTGTGGGCGTGTGATGTGCAAGCCGAGCTGCACATCTAACCAGGCAGTTTTCTCGCGTTCAATCTCGAGGCTCCTGAAACTGCTCTGTCAAAAGTGGGTATCAAGACGAGCTTGGAGTGGCTGCGTGGGACTCTGTGCTTGTGAGTAATACAGGAGAGGCAGAAAAGAGGAGGATATAATAAAGAGCCGGGATTGTGATGATATTGAAGACCTCCTCCACGTGTAATGAATAATGCGATGATACCATAGATGAAATATATGCATATGTAGTCCATATACAATCCTGGATGAGTTACAGTATGTATTGAGCAATGAACATACTTTTATGTCCTGTTGATTATTATCCTTGTGAACGGATTTAAATGTTTTACATACATAGTCGACTCGCAATATTGACTGAGATATATCCGTTTTCGGGCACGAAAATATAAAATACCGACGGACATTTTCACAAATTCATAAACCACAATGACGTAGTGCAGTAAATCTAGTTAACTCGTCATCTTAATATTCTCATTCTATCTCATATCATAAACCTCCTACGTAGAAAAAAGGCGCCCCGACGCCTCGCTCGCTGACCCTGGTATATTTAAGCATTCTTGACCCCCCCTTTTCCAAAGGCTAAAAATTCCACAACCACAAAATAGGGCCAATATCCTTATTCCTTAACCCGCTATTCCTAAAAATTCTCTCCTGCTCAAATCACAGCTGTAAGAGCAGGTCTCTTCTCATCCCTGTCCTTCTGCGCATCCACGATATTGACCTTCCCAAGCAGTGTCTTCGTCCGTCTGCGCACTATCTGCACGAGATTCTGCTGCTGCGGGAGCTGCGCTGAGATCTCTACCGTCGAGCGTGGCAGCGGGCTGCTGTTTTCCAGGCTCTGCGATATCAGTCTCTCCCTCTCGGCCTCGAATTTCGGGCAGTCGCGCACGAGGTGCTTGATGGATTTCCTTCCGTGGCCGCACGCGCACACGCCGGGCATCCCAGCGGTGGAGCTGTGTGGGGTGAGCAGTTTTGCCAAGCTGGAGCTCCGTCTGCGTTTTACAAGTCTGGAGGGTTCGGGGGCCGCATCGTCGTGTAAGAAGGCACGCGCCGGGCGGGCGTAGATTGGAGATGGGGTGGTCCGGCGAGGGGAGTAGCGTAAGGGGGAGACTTGGAAGGTTTGGAAGGAGGTGATGATCTGGTGCTGGGGGAATGAAGTCACCAGAGAAGAGAGCTGGAGAGGGCTTCGTGGGTCGGAGGAGGTGATCGAGCGGCGTAGAGACGCAGACGACATGGTGAATTTGGATAAAGGGAAATTTGATGAGAAGAAAGGAAAAGAATTGAGACCCTCGTGATGGGTATCAGTATCAGACCTCTTGATCGATTAACAAACCCTAATGGCAGGCAAGGTGGGCAGAAGTTCTTGGAACTTGCGCTGACATGCTGATCTATGTATCTTGGCTGAGCGACTCTTGCTAGCCCTACACTTGAAGGGCAGTGGTCTAAAGGAAGATCATAACAAATCCTCTCGTCGCTCTCGCATTCCATCGAACCTTGCTGAAGTAACATTTTGTTTGTTGGCTAGAGCCTTTGGATGTTTTGGGAGGAGGCTGAGCCTCATGTTGAAATCCTCGTTAAAGTGTAGCCCCCTGTCTTGACTCTGCACAGGGCAGAAACGCTGGCGCTAGAGGATCACCCGCTTGGCCTGCCTCAGCCCCGTTTACTCATGGTACTATTTCTGGGTGCATTGTGGAGTTATGGAGGCGATCCCTCGATGGGAGGCTTGGTTTCACATCTGGCATCCCACGAGCTGACGATTCTCTGCTTGGGACACTAATCAGGGACGAGGCTGTATCGTGCACGGATGCTGTATCTGAGCTATCCAGTAAGGTTGGCTGATGGTGCAAATGAGCCTCCTGCTTAGCCATTGAAGACCTTGAATACCGACGGCGGGGTATGCTCGACGTCTTCTTTCCATTATTTCTCCTTGTATGCTCTTAGCAGAGAGCTTCCTCGGCGTCTTCTCCAAGCCTGTAATTATATCACGTTTTTTCTTTCAATTGTACCAGCATGTCGAAACATTCGGATCAAGACCAGGAGTTGGCTCATGAGATGGTGGTGGAGATGCTGGCGTAAGTTCTATGAGTCCTAGGAGGAGCCTAGAAGGAATGGGCCAGACTGACAAACATACAGACATCAATTTGCCTACCCGGTAAAATGGTATGAGCTTGCTCTTATTTTCTGACCGCAAGCAGTATCTGACGGATTCAGGATCGACACGCAAGATGTGCTCCTCGACAGGCAGAAGACAGAGAGACTCATAGAGATTGGCCCTTCAGATACGCTGACCGTGATGGCAAAGCGGACAATCAAATCGAAATGCGAAGCTCAAGATGCAACGCTTTCGAGGCGACGGCAGCTACTCAGTGGTGATACTGACCTTGCTGAGATTTACTATGAAGTAGACCCTCAACCTGTGCCTGCAGAGCAATCATCTGGGAACGGAGACGGCACCAACGACTCCCCTCCACCATACTCCTCTGAACCCAGTAGCTCCGAGGGACCGAAGCCGTCTCCAACCCCTGGCAGAACGAAGGCAGCAAGGTCTTCAATGAAGAAGCCTGATGCGCTTATATCTGCGCAGGAAATACTCGTAGGAATCATCGCACAGAAGCTGAAGAAGGCCTTGGGTGACATTACTGTCACAAGTACGATCAAGTCTTTGGCCAGCGGTATGTGTCTCCTCACCTCTTCATCCCTCCAACGTAGTTATGGCGATTCTAATGATTCCACGCAACCAGGACGCTCAACATTAGAGAATGAGATCATCGGCGACCTTGTCAATGAGTTTGGAACGGTCCCTGATCGAGCAGAGGAGGTGGCCATTCAGGACCTTGGAAAGATACTGCAGTCAAGCTTCGGAGAGCGATTGGGAAAACAGACTTCGCGAATGATTGAGCAACTCCTTGCCTCGAAAATGCCTGGCGGATTCTCTACCAATTCTGCGCGCAAGTACCTCGACAGTAGATGGGGACTGGGAGAAGGTCGTCAGGATTCGTGTTTACTCGCAGCTGTGGTTTCGGCGCCCACGGTACGGTTGCCAACTGAGCAAGCCGCGCACCAGTTCTTCGACGACATCGCGACCAAACACATAGCAGCTGCTGGGTTATCGTCACTCCAAGAAAATGACGATGATGATGGAGATACCCTAACGGCGGCTGTTGATCCGGAAGCATTACGAAAACTGAAGGAAGAGCAAAACGAGATTGCGCGAAAGAAGTTGGAACTCTATGCTGAGCAGCTTCAAATCGATCTCCAGGCCGGATTGAAGAGCTATGCGGTTGCGCAGAATACGATAAATGAGCTAGAAGTTCAGCTCGATCTCTGGACCAGGGAACATGGAGACGTGTATGCAGCGGGCATCAAGCCTATGGTGGACAACCGGAAAGTGCGCGTCTACGACTCATGGTGGAATTGGGCGCTGCAGGACGCTTTCACTCTCTTCCATGAACTTACCACTGGCACTCTAAAAGCTGATAACCGGGATTTGGCTGAGCGTACTTTTCGAATTGTCAATAGATCCACACCAAAGCTGGTGGAAGTTCTGAAATTTATGGCCACAATTTGTCAGAATGAGGATGGAAACACGTACAAGGCAGCCGAAGGTGTCATTGAAGCTCTCATTGCTGAGTGTCAATCTTCGATGGGACAACCTCCAGTTTTCCGGAATTTCGCATCTTCGATGGCACCGCAGACAATCATTGCTGATGACGGGAAGATATCTATAACTGAAGTACCACGAATCCGGGACAACGAGGAAGCCTCACTCTTTGCAGTCAAACGAAAAGGCCCGAGTGGATGGCTGCCAGACGAGGAGTCGACAAGTACTTATTTAGAATGCTTTGGTGAATCTTTTAACCTCGGAATTGACTTCGAGCATAGAGTCGTCCTGTTGACTGGCGCTGGTTCAGGTTCAATTGGTTCAGAGATTTTGCGAGGTCTGCTCAGCGGGGGCGCTAAAGTTATCGTAACAACGAGCAGCTTCTCTTTGGACGTCACAAGATTCTACCAGAATATCTACATGACTTACGGGGCCACTGGATCGCAGCTGGTCGTTGTCCCATTTAACCAAGGCAGCCAGCAGGATATAGATGCCCTCCTTTCGTATATCTACGACACTTCTAAAGGCGGCTTGGGATGGGATCTGGATGCTGTAATCCCCTTTGCGGCCATCAGCGAGAAGGGCCGAGAGATCGACGGTGTTGACTCAAAGAGTCAGCTTGCTCATCGGATTATGTTGACCAACACAGTCCAGATGATTGGAGCGATCAAGAGATTCAAGGTGAAATATGGTTCCGATACGCGACCTGCACAGGTCATACTCCCTCTTTCTCCTAACCATGGAAATTTTGGGGGCGATGGCTTGTATGCGGAATCTAAATTAGCCTTGGAGAGCCTCTTCGATAAGTGGAAGTCAGAGAGCTGGTCAAACTATCTCTCGATTTGTGGAGCGTCCATTGGTTGGACTCGTGGTACTGGCCTTATGAGTGGCAATGATATCGTGGCCGAAGAGATCGAAAAGTTAGGCGTGAGAACTTTTTCTCAACAAGAAATGGCTACCAGTATCCTCGCACTCATGGCTTATCCAGTTGTAGAGATCTGCCAGACTCAACCTTTATATGCAGACTTGAACGGGGGACTCGAAAAGGTCCCAAATCTTCCGGATGTTCTGAGTCAGATTCGCAAATCGATTATCAAGACAGCTGACATTCGTCGTGCTCTCGCCCAAGAGGCTCTTTTGGATGGAAATGCAGATGAGTCTCTCGATGCAGAAGATGAAATTGATGCCCGGGCGAATATGTCTTTGGGCTTCCCCGATCTCCCTACGTCTGCGGATCTCCAGCCACTCGCTCATCTGAAAGGAATGGTTGACCTTGAGAGAGTTGTTGTGATTACAGGATTCTCCGAGCTTGGTCCCTATGGAAATGCACGTACCAGATGGGAGATGGAGGCTTACGGCAAATTTTCATTGGAGGGATGTGTTGAAATGGCCTGGATAATGGGCCTGATCAGATACTCTTCCGCTGGAACAAACGGCAACAAATCGTATTCTGCTTGGCTAGATGCTAAGACGAACGAGCCGGTAGAAGAGTGGGATATCAAACGAAGATATGAGAAGCATATTCTGGAGAACAGCGGTATCCGTCTAGTCGATCCGGAGCTGTGGGATGGATATGATCCACACAAGAAGCAAGCGTTCCAGGAGGTTGTTGTCGAGCAGAATCTCAAGTCGTTTGAAGCATCTAAGGAAACGGCCGAGGCCTTTCAACGAGAGCATGGTGAGAAAGTGGATATCTTGGAAGTTCCTGAGTCCTCCGGCAATACCTTCACTGTGAGAATCAAGAAAGGAGCAGTGTTAATGATTCCAAAGGCTCTTGATTTCGGCAACGACGTTGCCGGGCAAATTCCAAGCGGCTGGAACCCTCGCACGTATGGAATTACGGAAGAAATCATTGCCTCAGTTGATAGAATCACGCTCTATGTGCTGATCTGTACCATTGAGAGCCTTCTCTCAGCAGGAATATCGGATCCATACGAGATTTATCAATATGTCCATACGTCACAGGTCGGCAACTGTGTTGGTTCTGGTGCTGGAGGTATCATTTCCCTGGAGAAGATTCACCGCGCTCGTGCAATGGAGAAACCTGCATCTCAAGATGTTCTTCAGGAGACATTCAACAATACCATTGCTGCATGGGTCAATATGCTTATTATGTCGTCAAATGGGCCAATCCGAACACCTGTTGGAGCCTGCGCTACCGCCATTGAATCTCTAGACAATGCCTACGATTTGATAATCAGTGGCAAGGCAAAGCTATGTTTAGTTGGCGGTGTCGATGACCTCCAAGAAAATGTTTGTTCCCTTCCTCTGTACTACGAAGCTCAATATTAACCATTATAGACATCTTACGAGTTCGCGAATATGAAGGCTACCAGTAACGGTGCTCTAGAACACGCTGCAGGTCGCGATCCAAAGGAAATGTCTCGACCAACAGCTTCCACGAGGAAAGGCTTTATGGAGTCTCAGGGATGCGGGATGCAAGTTGTCTGCACAGCAAGGGTAGCATTAGACATGGGTCTTCCCATCTATGGCATCGTGGCCTTTACAGGGACGTCTAGTGACAAAATCGGTCGATCAGTTCCGGCTCCTGGCAAGGGACTTATGGTCCATGCAACTGAAGCCCGCGCTGCATTCCCCTCGCCCTTCCTCGATATAAAGTTCAGACGCAGACAGCTCATGAGTCGCCTAACCTTGATAAAGGCGTATGAGGATGCCGAGCATCAACTCATTGAATCTGAGATTGAAGCTATGAGATCTACAGATTCGACTTTCGATGTTGATGCCTATAGAGCCCATCGTATGACACACATCAACTATGAAGTCACTCGCCAGAGAGCCGATGCACTTGATAGCCTTGGCAATACATTTTGGAAGAACCACCCCGAAATTGCGCCAATACGTGGAGCCCTCGCTACCTGGGGATTGACGATTGACGACCTGAGTGTGTGTTCCTTCCATGGCACATCTACAATCATGAATGAAAGGAATGAGTGTGATGTCCTACAACGCGAGCTGGGCCACCTTGGGCGGGCAAAAGGAAACCGCGTGCTGGGAGTATTCCAGAAATACCTAACTGGACATCCTAAGGGTGCGGCGGGAGCATGGATGATGAACGGCGGATTGCAAATACTACAGACCGGACTCGTTCCTGGGAATCGAAATGCGGATAATGTCGACTCAGAGTTGGAAAAGTTCGATTATATTTCCTTCCCGAACAAAGCTATCCAAACCACGGGAGTAAAAGCCTTTTCGGTATTTTCCTTTGGTTTTGGACAGAAGGGCGCTCAAGCTATTATAGTGCATCCTAAATACCTATTTGCCACATTGGAAGGCGATGAATTTGAATTATATAAAGGGAAACTGACTAAGCGTCAGAGGACTGCACTGAGGACATTTAACAAAGGCTTTTTGGAGAACCGTCTTTTCGTGGCAAAGGACAAGGCTCCATTTGCGGGAGAAAAGGAGATGGATGCCATGCTAAATCCCAGGGCGAGACTTGAGGTTAAGAAAGATGGCCATCTGCTTGGATAAATAGAATAAGGTAGAGCGTCTTCGTGGATAATTTTCTCTGGCGATAAGCATATGGTGGAGTTTGGTTTGTTGCGGCATTGATAGACTATACCCCACATCATGTTTCTGTGTAAAATTCGAATCAAGCACGATTCCACTGTCTACGTGCAAAGTCACTGGACCACACATTTCTTCCACTTCAACCTAGTCTCTACTCTCTGCCTTGAAACATATGATTAGGTGTTCACTGCTATGATTCACGTGCAGGAGTGAGCATGAAACACCGCAAGGTCGCTCCGTCATGTTTCCAGATGTGTCAGGAACAATAAGCATTAAGCATACGAAAGAATTGTCCAAGAATAATCTTGATAGTTCCTTCTTTGGGACACACAGCCACATCCTTCATCCCTAAATATAGCCGCTAGCCGCACAAACGACGACACAGTTGCCAGCCAATGAGTAATCAGAGCCTTTCCTGTTTCGGCTCGAGAACAGGGGGTGAGATCCAACATCGCCTGAGCCACAGTGTGAACTTCTTCATACCAGTCAGCGTAATTTCATGAACGCCTTTTCTTGGCTAATTAGCTGTGATTCCACAAGAACCGGCTCTGAATAGGCCTCAAGCTAGATCCTCCACTAACTTGGTCTTGTCGGCAGCTCACGTGCAGGATCAGCGCCTTGACATCGGCTCTTACTCTATCCCCATTGCGGCTCGTGGGATTGGCTCAGCCATGTCAAAACAACCACTGTTCAAAGGATCGTACCATGCGAAGCCTCTACTATGCTATGGCTCCAAATAGCCCGATCACACGCGGGGGAAAAACCTAGGGGCTTCCTGTTTTTCAACTTCGATCCCACTCCTTCCTCCTTCTCTCATCATTGATGAACAAACTACACAACAATCCATGATATTTGATGTTGTGGCCTTGAGCTTCTAGAGATCTTAGCAGCGACGGATCAGGACCATCAGCATCATCGTCATCATGTCTTCCTCAGGAGATGACTCGGACACATGGAGTGATACTCCTATGACAACGCCATGTCCTTCCCCGCCTATGAACACGTACCTACGCAACTATCGACGGAGGAGTTCTTGCGGTAGCATCGCGTCGATTGGTTACGGAAACCTGGAGTTCTCCTTCCGGATACCACAAACTCTCCACTTCCACGCCTCACAACTCAGCTACCAGTTTTCGGAGTCCTTAAGCAAGCCTGGGAATGAGCCTAGGTCGGTTGAAGCACTGGTCATCAAGTTTCTCACGTTCGTTGCAGATGGAGCGAATAGAAAGTGGCGGAATTCGCTCGATGAGGAGCTTCTAACCATTCTCCTGGTTTCATTCGAACAGAAATTCCTCGCCGAAGATAACATCCACTGTATCTCGAGTTCCCAAGATGGGACCTCGCTGGATGAGGAACTCATTGGGTGTTATTACAGAATCTGTGCGCAGTCAAATCGACCACACGATGCAAAGATATCTGCTTTATTACGAGCTGCTGAAAATGGCAGCGCCTCTCTCTACACAACTTTTGGCGGTCAGGGAAACACGATGACATATTTTGAAGAGATCCGTAAACTGCACGTCACTTATACGCCATTTATTGCCGAATTTCTCACATCCTCGGCAGAACATCTCATATATCTGTCACGGAATAGGTCGTGCCAAAAAACATTTTCTGCAGATTTCGACATCCTGAGATGGCTACGCGTTCCAGCTTCGACGCCTGCACCAGAACTTCTCATCAAAGCACCATATAGCTTTCCATTGATTGGCTTGTTGCAACTGTTGAACTACATGATTGCCTGCAAGGTGGTAGGGGAAACGCCATGCACTTTTCGAAAGTATGTGAGTGGCACGACCGGTCACTCACAAGGCATCATTACGGCAGTTGTAACAGCTGGAGCTACAACCTGGGAGTCTTTCGAGTCTATCGCCCGATCCGCACTTACGATACTGTTTTGGATTGGCGTTCGTAGCCAACAAGCCTATCCTCAGAGGGCAATTTCCCCTGCTACCATAAAGGACTCCGTGGAGCACGGCGAGGGAGTTCCGACTCCGATGCTGAGCATCCGCGACTTACCGCAACGACAAATTATGAAATTTATTGATATGACAAACACCTATCTCCCAACAACCGAGAGAGTTGAAATCGCTCTTATTAACAACGCGCAAAATTTTGTGATCACTGGTCCTCCTCTCTCCCTACACGGACTTAATGTGAGACTTCGGCAGATAAAGGCTACTTCTGATGTCGACCAATCACGAGTACCTTTTTCCAAAAGAAAGCTCACTTTCACAAACTCGTTCCTCCCAATTACCGCTCCATTCCACAGCACCTATCTCTCCTCGACGACACCAGTGATCCTCAACGACCTTAAAGACTTGGAAATCCTGGGCGAGAGCTTGCGGATATCCGTCTACCACCCCAGCACTGGCCAGGATCTGAGCCGCTTCCAAGGCAATATTGTTCCTGAACTAGTTCGCATGGTCACAGAAGAGATAGTGGATTGGCCTGCTGCCACACAATTTACTGCAGCAACTCACATAATCGATTTTGGACCTGGAGGAGTGTCAGGAATTGGAATGCTGACGAATCGCAATAAAGAAGGCCGAGGCGTGCGGGTTATCTTAGCGGACAGGCTTGATGGAGTGTACTCTGCTGTTGGATATAAGTCTGAGCTCTTCACTCGACAGAAGTCGAAAATGCGATATGGAAGCAACTGGGCCAAAGACTATGCTCCTCGACTTATCCGAACCCCGTCAGGGACCGTGGTGGAAACTAAGCTCAGCAAAGTGCTCGGCTTGCCCCCTCTCATCATTGCTGGCATGACTCCGACAACTGTCCCATGGGACTTTGTTGCGGCGGCCATGAATGCTGGATATCACATCGAACTGGCTGCTGGTGGATATCATAACGCCGAGGCTCTGGAGAATGCTATTTTGAAGCTCGAGGCAGCCATCCCAGTTGGCCGCGGTATCACTGTCAATGTCATCTATGCTAGTCCGCAGGCGATTGCTTGGCAAATCCCCCTCCTAGCCAAACTCCGATCTCAAGGCGTCCCAATTGATGGCCTAACAATCGGTGCAGGAGTCCCATCTCCTGAAATCGCGCAAGATTACGTGAAGAGAATCGGGTTGAAGCACATATCATTCAAACCTGGTTCCTCTGCTGCAATCGAAGCTGTTATCGATATTGCCAAAACTAATCCTGGATTCCCTATCATTTGCCAATGGACCGGTGGACGTGCTGGTGGACACCACTCTTTTGAAGACTTTCACCAACCGATCTTGTCTACCTACGAGAAGATTCGCCAATGCCCTAATCTGATCTTGGTTGCTGGTAGTGGATTTGGAGGTGCCGAGGACACATACCCGTACTTGAAGGGGACGTGGTCGCTTCAATATGGCTACCCGGAGATGCCGTTCGATGGATGCCTCTTTGGTAGCCGAATGATGGTCGCCACAGAAGCTCATACCAGTCTCGACGCGAAGCTTGCAATTGTGAACACCCCTGGTCTTTCAGATGCCGACTGGGAGAAGACCTACCGAACTGAGGGAGCGGGAGGGCTCATTACTGTCATTTCGGAGATGGGAGAACCAATGCACATGCTGGCTACGCGTGGCGCCAAGTTCTGGTCGGAGATGGATCAGACCGTTTTCAAGCTGCCAGCAGCCCAGCAGCCGGAGTTTTTGAAGAAGAATCAGAAGAGTATTGTGAAGAGACTCAATGAAGATTTTCAGAAAGTCTGGTTTGGTCGCAATTCTGATGGGAACTCGGTCGAATTGGACGATATGACATACGAGGAAGTTTTGTATCGACTGGTTGAGCTGTTGTACGTTCAACGAAAGGGGAGCCGGGAGTGGATTGATAAATCTTACGAGCAGCTTACTTACAACTTTATCCGCCGCGTTCAGGAACGCTTCCAAGGTCGCAGGGAGCGCTCAAATTTCGCCAAGATTGCGCTCGAAGATCCCCGCACAGTTATTGAGCAATGCGTGAAAGCTTTTCCCACAATCCGAGATCAGTTATTGACTCCTCAAGATGTTAGCTATTTCTTGCAGCTTTGCCAGCGCCGAGGTCAGAAGCCGGTTCCATTTATTCCCATTCTAGACGCCCACTTCCAAGTCTACTTCAAGAAAGACTCACTATGGCAATCTGAGGACCTGGAAGCCGTTGTTGAGCAGGATGTAGGAAGGACATGTATTTTACATGGCCCTGTTGCTGCTAAGCATTCAATTCAAGTGGATGAGAGCATCAAAGACATTATGGATGAAATTAACCAGGGCCATATCCTCAACTTGGTGGCAGATTCGTATGGTGGAACTCTGTGTTCGATCCCAGGCATCTCCTTCCCGTGGACTAGACTGGGAAATAAGGCGTCTACCATGGATGCTTTGGCCAATCTCGACAATTGGACAATCAGCGAGAGTCATGAAAAGCATATCTATCGCGTTCCGGATTCTATACTGCCATCCTCGGACTCCTGGTTTCATCTTCTCGCAGGATCTGAACGCAACTGGAGAGAAGTCCTCTTCCTCTCAGATGTTGTTATGCAGGGCCATCGATACCAGCGGAATCCTATCAGGGATATATTTGTCCCTGTCCAAGGCCAGATCATCGAAGTCTTCCACCCCGATCTTGAAAATAAGTATGGTTGTGTTACGCTAAAGCAGCCGTGTCGTCAACGCGGTGGATATACGACTATTGCCACTGTCGAATTCTGGGGTGATGCGAACAAGATCTTACTTACGTTGTGGAGTCGCAAGACCCCAGCTAACACAAGCGTTGCCTTACCGCTGAGTTTCACCTATAACCCCAGGTCCTGCACTGTTCCTATTTCTGAGATTCTCGACGACCGCAATGAAGAAATCCGACAGTTCTATTGGAAGACCTGGTTTGGTGATGATGACTCGTACGATTCTGGCATCAGTATCAACGGCATCTTTGAAGGTGACAAGGTTACGATAACTCCAGGGTCGATCCAGAACTTCGTCCACTCCGTTGGGTTTGCTTCGGAGTCCGCGGTGGGACGAGCTGGTGCAGACATAACTGCACCAGTTGATTACGCCATCGTGGTGGCATGGAAAGCGATCACCAAGCCGTTGTTCTGCGACTCTCTGGAAGGCAATCTCTTGGACCTCGTTCACCTATCTAACGAGTTCGAGATGGTTTCTGGAGCAACTCCCCTTAAGGCTGGAGATAATGTTCTTACAATATCTCGCGTTACTGCAGTCGTCAATCAAGATGCGGGCCGGATGGTAGAAGTTCGAGGGACAGTCCTACGCCAGAATGCGCCTGTGATTGAAATTGTCTCTAGATTCCTATTCCGTGGCAACTTCAATGACTTCGGTGAGACATTTGAAGAGAAGTTAGAGATGCCTGTCGAGGTTCGATTGGGTGGCCCGACTCACGTTGCAATCTTGGCATCGAAGCCGTGGATTCACTTAGAGCTAGAAGATCCCGAAGAAGAGCTTCTGAACAAGACTTTGGAGTTCCGCCTGTCTACTACGAATTACTTCAAAAGTAAGGATGAGTTTGAGATAATTAAGACATCCGGTGATATCCTGATGCGACTCCCGACAGGCAGCACAACCAGGATTGGAGCTGTGAAGTACGCCGCGGGGGCTACTCGCAGCAATGCAGTCTTGGACTATCTCAATCGCCATGGCGCCCCAACCCGACGAAGCGTTCCTCTCAAAAACCCGATTGCCATCACTAGTAAGAATGAGGCTGCACTCGTACTGGTCGCTCCGGCTTCGAACGAGCTCTATGCAGACGTTTCTGGTGATACTAATCCTATTCATGTGTCACCTGCCTTTGCTCAGTACGTCAAGCTTCCGGGAACTATTACACATGGCATGTGGACCAGCGCTGCTGTTCGAAATCTGCTTGAGACAACTGACGACCATGCCGGCCGAGTACGAAGCTGGAGTGCCAAGTTCGTTGGCATGGTCCTACCGAATGACACTCTTCAAGTTACTTTCAACCACACAGCCATGGTCCAAGGGCGGAAGCTGATTAGAGTTGAAGTTCGCAAGGCAGATAGCGATGAGCTGGTATTAACTGGCGAGTCGGAGGTAGAGCAACCTGCTACGGCGTACATATTTACAGGCCAGGGATCTCAGAGGAAGGGAATGGGTATGGATTTGCGAGACAGCAGTTCTGTGGCTCGCGCTGTATGGGACAAGGCGGATGAGTTCTTCACGGAAACATATGGCTTTGAAATCACCCACATTGTTAAGGACAACCCCAAAGAACTTACCATCCACTTCGGCGGACCGAAGGGAAAGCGAATCAGGCAAAATTTTATGGAATTGACTCAAGAAATCACACTCCCCGACGGAACCGTTAAGACCGCCCGCCTCCTCCCGGAAATTACATCTCGCTCGCCATCTTACACCTTTCGCTCACCCCTCGGTCTCCTTTCCGCTACGCAGTTCACCCAACCCGCCCTTACCCTCATGGAAATTGCTCTCTTCCGCGACATGGTTTCCAAGGGTCTCGTACAAGAGAGTAGCATGTTTGCTGGACACTCTTTGGGTGAGTATGCTGCCTTGGCCGCCCTTGGTGGTGACCTTCTCCCTGTTGAAGTACCCGCCGCCATTACATTCTTCCGTGGTCTCGCGATGCAGATGAACGTGGCTCGGGATGCTCACGGACGCAGCGGATACTCGATGTGTGCAGTGAACCCCAGCAAGATGCGTGGGTTCTCCGAAGCAGATCTGCAGCGGGTAGTGTTGCAAATCGGCAAATCTACTGGCTGGCTACTTGAGGTCGTAAATTACAATATCTCCAACCTGCAATACATATGTGCTGGAGACGTGCGGGCCCTGTCTCTTCTAACAGACCTTGCCAACCACCTCGTCACCACAAAAACTCTCTTCTCGTCTCTTTCCGAATATTCTCTCTCCTCTCTCATCAATTCACTAGCAGCAGTCGTCACAGCCCGCCCCGCACCATTGGACTATGAGCGCGGACATGCCACCGTTCCCTTGAAGACCATTGACGTCCCCTTCCACAGCAGCTACCTCGCGCCTAACATTACCAGCTATCGCAAGTTCCTCGGCGGCATGATCAAGAAGGAAAACGTGGACCTCGACAGGCTGGTCGGGAAATGGGTGCCTAACATAACAGGTCGACCTTTCGGCATCCAGAAGGAGGATTGGGAAGAACTTGAACGGGTAACAGGGTCTGAGCGAGTTCAGGCCGTTCTGCAGAGACTGTAGCCTCTGCGTTTCACTTTCTACTCTTTTCTCCAAATTCCTTTTACACATTTCACATTTCACATTTCTCTCTCCTCATAACATTTCATTTTTTCTTAACTGGAGTTTTTGTTTTCGGGGCTTAAAGTTTTATTCTTTAAAGCCAGGCCCGTAGGCGTTTGGATATATCAGGATCTACGCATTTCAATCGGCGTTTCGGTTCCATCTATAAAATGGAAAGCAAAGCATAGTACCCGGCGTTATCATCGTGGGCATTAGCATTTCTGGTCGTTTGGGCATATCATGATAGAATTGGCGCTACAAACCGCATAGATAAGGTGTTGGTTTGTGAGGATATACAGAGTACAGAACAAAAGGCAAGATACCTCGCATACTAGAGTTAAAAAATGATACCCACCACATACTCTCTCCAACTCACATCCATGTATCCCTCCTGCGCTTCTCCAAATCCTACCAAACCCAACCCTCACAATGTCTAACCCTCCCATCTAATTACGTCCCGCCGAGCAATCTATTCCCAATCCCATCCTCTCTCCTTCTACTTTCCATCCAGTCTCCGTACGGAAGCAGAGAATCATTTTTTTTGTTGCACATCGCAGATTCCTACCTAAAAATATATATATGTTGGTTCTTCCTTCGCGCATCCTGCTGCGTCCTCAGCCTCAGTCGGCAATCCAGATGGGAAGAGGTTTGCGAGCACGCTACGTGTGGTGGTTACAAGATATGCAGATAAATAATGTGCTGCGTAATTTTGAGATGTACAGATAGTATTAATTACGTGTATGAATAATTGTATCGAGTCGCGGAATGAAGCTGTGCGGGAAGGAGGTTAGCTCATATAGTCGTGAGTACGCGGGGCTCAGGCCTTCCCCTGATGACTTCTTACTTCATGCCAAGCTATTACAACGTCACAAGGGTTTGCTTGGTTTGACTACATCTTATAGAACTGTTGAAAATAGCTTCTGCATTGGCCATACGATTGTGTCAAAAGGGGCAGCAGCATGCGCCTTGCTGGTAGATATAACAACAGATCTTCTCTTGTCACTTGCAGGCAAATTTGCACCAAGGTTTAATAGAATGATGTCTAATTTCTTTTCTTCTTCTATCGGCAATGCTAAAACGAGCTAGTAGCCCCTATGAAGTAGGGCCAAGTCAGACCAAAGAGTAAAAGAAAGTCAGCCAGTGAGCTGAATTATGTGTCGTCGCGCCATCCATCCATCTCCTCATCTAATCTGGATGACAAGAACGACATGAAAGCAGTCATGCAACGCGCAAAGTATACATACATACGTACATACATACAAAGTTAGTTTCCATTCCACCATGAATGCAAAGCCCAGTCGTTGAATGGTAATCCGCCTCCCATCCAACCTCACGCCAGTACTCCTGTTGCAAAGTGCAAGTCCATTGAATGAGGTTGTGAACAGCAAAAAAAATATTAAAAAAAGCGAAAAGCACTGCGTAGTAGTGGTAGAACATATGCGCCGAGTTCCTCGTCGTTCCAGCAGGGACTTTGGGGATGGGCATAAAGCTATGCAAGATATTGAAATTATGGACCATCGAAAAACAACTCCACGCCATTATCCTCGTCCCATTTGGACTCGCTATCCTTCTCCGGGTCCCTCTCACGGGCCTCGGTCTTCGGCTTCGGCTGAGACTCGTCCTCATCAGCTTGGTTCGTTAGGTCGTTAAACATCTGCTTCAGGTCCTGGCTTCCTGCTGGCGGTCCATCAGAACTGGCACCCAATCCGTGCGAAGAGACGGCCAAGGCCCCAAAGCCGTCATCTCTAGTCGGGCTTGCAGCTCCATCCAAGGCCGCGACGCTATCTATGCCTCCAAATCCACGGTCATTAAACATCGCTGACTGGCGCGGGCTCACGCTATCGAATGGCATACTCGGCAGACCATTATTACTGAGGAACGGGTGAGAGCCTTCGGGAGGACTGGTGCTGTAATGAAGCTCCGGCCTACCAGCATACCCTCCATAAGTTGTAGAGTGGGAGTGGCTAGACCCATCATGCAGGCCGCTTAGCACTGGGCCTGACATGCCTGGATGCATGGTCGGAGGCTCGGGGTAGTGTGAGCCCGGTGTGCTGCCAGTATCCGGACGGCCAGGAGCAGGTTGGAGAGGCTGAGGACGTGTAGATTGGGGCTCGCTAGACTTTCTCTTGAACGTGTTCTTGAGCTTCACACTCTGGGGGAGAGCTTCGGGGTCGTCTACGCCATGCTGAGCCATCAGTTTCTGCAGTTTGGTCGGCCTCGGCTTCCTAGTACTCTTGGACGACTCCAGCACCGGTGGAGGCTCGGGTGCGACAGGCGACCATTTGTGAAGCTCTTGGCGGAAGAAGTTTGTCTCGTACGCGAGGAGGATCTCTGCGCCTTCGATCTTTCTCAAGTAGAAGCGCTGCGTCTCAGCCTCCTCAGCAGTGGCCATAACAGGATTACAGAACGGCGCAACATGCTGCCGGAACTCCTGGGCATTATTAATTATCTTTTCTAGGAGCTGTTCCTCGTCGGGCTGGAAAGGAAGCATAGGGATCTCATCCTGCCAAGCTTGGAGATCTTCCAGCTTGGGCCGAGCAGCATCTCGCGGGATTTTCACTCGCCAGTCGCAGATGGGGCAGGTGTATTTCTCATCTTCCTTGACCTTGCCTCGCGCAATCTTTAAGCACTTGCCGTGATACCTGGTACGTGTGTTAGTAATAGAAAGGTTATAGGTAAGAAGATCTTACCATTCGTGACAGAGCTCGCACTCGATCATCATGCCAGCCTCAATGCGTCGGCAGATACAGAAGACCTCCCTGAACCGAGGATCCTCCCAGCTATGCAGCTTTGCATCCGATGGGCTGGGTTCGCGCGATGCTGGCTCAGCAGGCAGTCTAGGCTTGTCGGCGTTGATGTCGAAACAGTCAATATTGCGCTCGAGCACGTACTCCATGTGTGACTTGAGAATGTGCAGCGGAGCATTTGCCTTCCCGAACAACTTTTTGCCTTTGCGCATCCAGTCTTCATGTCGCTTCTGCTCTTTCTCAAGGTCCAGGGTGCCATTCGGCTTGCTATTGAGTTCCGTCAGGCGCTCCATGGTCTCGCGAACCTCCGAGTACTTGGGTCGCCTAGTGAAGTCCTCGTCCTTGCTGCGCTCGCAGAGGGATATGATTTGGCGGTGCGCCTCTCGCTGCTTATTCAAGATCTGATCAACGGCAGCAAGAGTCTCCGCGGAAACAGGGAGCGCAGCCGCTTGGGCCTGGTTGGACAGAGCCTCCAATTGAGGATAGTGGACGAACTCGGCATTGATGAGCTCCTTTGCCTTTGCTTCCCACGCCATTCCTGCATCCCGCTGCTCCTGGTAATGATTGAGATAGTCATTGTAGCCAGGGATTTCAAGCTTGATTCCATCCTCGATGATGTCGATGACGTCCTTTAGGCTAAGGAACTGGCCCCGGCTGTCACGTGCACGATCGTTCCATTTCATCTGTTGCACGATCTTGTCGAGCTTCTCAATCTCGGGCATGTCGACATTGAAGCTTCGACCAGTCTCGAGGAGGTCCTCGAAGTCTTGTGTCTGACGGAGAACGACGTTGGCGATGGCGTGGCGGGCATCACGCTGGAAGTTGGTGATCGCTTCGGCTCGTTCCCGAAGTTGGGTGATCTCTGGACAGTCGAATCCGATCCTATTCGCCTCATTCAGGAGCTTCTCAACGTTCTCGACCTTTCGAAGTTCTCGATCGCGCTCTTCGAGCTCTGCGGCCTTACTGCCCTTCCGCCAAGCCTTCTCGTTCTTGCGACGGTTCTGTTGCTTTCGGACGATGTAATTGGTGGCTTCGTCAACCCATTCATTGCATCGATCAACAAAAGTTCTGAGTTCAGGAAGGGACTTCAATTCGTAAGGGATGCGTTCGCCTTCGTTGAGTAGCGCTCTTAGAGTCTTCAAAGGTGGGGTGGGGTCTTCCTCTAGCATCTTCTCTACCTTCTCTTCCCAGAGTTCTGGCAGATGAGCTTTGTCGGCTACCTTTTGATACATAACCTCGATAGCCTCCGCAGTTTGCCGATAAGTCAGTGTGTGGTCGCCTCCCGCGTATCGCTGATCTTCCGGCATATCGCAGCACTCATAATTGCCCGCGTGGAGGAGGCACATGACCTTGCCGCTCTTGTTGCATCTGAATCTCGAGACGTAGCAGAAGGCTTTGCAGTACGTGCATTGGTATTCCTCTTCCGGTACTTCTGAGTCGTCAACGGCGAAACTAATATGACACCGAGGGCCCGCGCCTTCGACGGCATCAGTGATGATGCAGGGGCCATCGTGGGCCTTGTGCCGGTCGATGAAAAGCTGACGCTCTGTAGCCTCACGATCACGGAGATGAGCGAGCGCGGGGGCCAACCACTTTGCAGTGTGTATGGTAACACCCCCCGTGGCCGCGCCTTCGGCTGCAGTCCACAGCAGCTCGTCGTGCGAGAAACAAGGCTGCCGTCTGAACTGTTGGAGTCTTTCAACGCCGGCCGCACCAAATGGTTCCCAATCAGGGGGGGCAAAGTTTACAGCCTCGTTAAAATTGAACCCGTGATTGAATCCAGCGTGGTATGCCTTGGGGAAGGTGATGACGAACTGGCCGGCTCTCTGGTCGAGAGCAAAGACACGAACACCGGCCTTCTTCAGTTGGTCAGGGGTCAAGAGAGTAACGAGCTGGAAGAGGAGGTCTGGCTGAGTTTCGAACAGCTCGGGAACGGCTTCACGCATGGCAGCCTCGAATTTGTCAGCGTCCTCCCCTGGAATACCGTACCACGTCTTGGTCGATCCAAAGTGTTGGTAGTTGGCGGAATATGCGAAGTGATCTTCGTTATGCCAGCAGAAAGTAGAGAAGATCATTCCGACGTAGAGCCATGGAACAGTCATTCCAGAGATATCGGATTTGATATGGCGGAAGAGGGACTCCCCGTGATAGGGCATGATGTTTAGATTCCACGGATCCGTCGAGTATGGGTCTCGCGGGTTCCTCTCGATCGTCGGGAAGCCACTGCCGTGAGTAGTCGAATGAATATCGGCGCCATACTCAACCTCGACGGTCTCTTCCAAGCTTGCTACCAAGCGCCAGAATTCCCTCTCGATATCATCTTCCGTGACAGGGCGAGGACAATTGAGGACCGGGTCGAAGGGCATCTTGTTTTGGAAGTAGCCCTCCTTGAAATCCGCAGCCTTTTCCTGGAACTGCTTAAGCGAGTAGACACCTCCCTCCTCAAAGCCGAACTGGCCATCGCCGACGAGACATCGGGGACAGTGCCAATCGTGGTCTGGCTTATGGGCGACTTGCGGGTCAAGACAATAAGCATGATAGCCGTGGTCGCATGACTCGCAGATTAGTATATTAGTCCTATCATCGCCTTTACCGCAATGCTCGCACTTCTGGTTGGTATAAGCATAAGTCACATAATGAGATTTGAGATTTGCCTACCTCGCCCGGGGTCGAAGAGCCACGCTCCCCAGGGATTCTCGGTGGGGTCGGACGGAACAAAGTCATGTGCGAGCCGGCAACAGTGGGAACGGCGTCTGTAAGTGAATAATTAGCTATGTGGTCTAGCCAATAGATATGAGATGATCGGATGCAAAGCGCTGAGACAGCCGCCGCTAGGGATGGGATCGTGATGCGTACCTTTCTTGAGACGCTTGCTCCGACGGCCTGAGCCCTCGCTATCATCAGGAGGCTGACTGCCCTTTCGCGAGTCGATGCTGTCGTGGCTCAACTGGCGCTTCAGCATCGGGTTGGATGTGAAGCCATTAACCACGGGGGTCGAGCCGAGGCCCGAAGGTTTGTACTCGGGAGTGTTCTTGGAGGATGATGCGGGACTGTCAAAGGGGCGACGTGGAGGGGTGAAGCTGTTCTCTTCACGATCGCGCCTTATATTGACGGGTGCAAAGGTCGCCGGCGCAGAATTGACAGGCGTGAAGCCCCCCGCGTTGACCGGAGTGAAGCCAGACGTAACCGGCGGCGTGTGGGTTGGAGTGAAGCCGGGAGTGAACCCCGGAGCAAATGCAGCAGGAGGAGGGGCCTGGGCTGGCGAATCCAGCATAGGGATGCTCTTTATATTCTTCTCGAACTCATCCTTCATGGATGCGTTGAGGGCGTCGGAGGCTCGCATGGCTGGCGACTCGCCGCGCAGGCTCGATGGAGTGTTCTGGTGAGATCTCTTCATGGGCGAGGGCGCTGGGGACGGTGTGAGAGGCCCGCCATATTCGTATTCCAGTTGCTGGTGGACGCCGGGCTTGGCGAGGCGGAGGTACTCTTCGTAGGGGTACAGCCATCTCTGATAGGAGTTCTTGAGGGAGGTCGAGAGGGACGACATGATCTTGCCGCTGTAGCCCAGGTCGCGACCAATCTCGGCCCATTTCTTGAGCTTGCATACCTTGTCGAACCCGCCTCGGGTCTCGACGGCCTTCTTCAGCTTGTAGAGGTCGAGGGGCCGCTTGTCAACGCTGGGGAACCGATTGAGGTTGGTCCCCTGCTGCTTGTGGAACTTGGCAAGCTGGTCGAGGTATGTGAGGTTCGCGCGCGTGCCTGTGAAAGGGGGTTCGTTAACCTCTCTGGGGCGAAGGGGGAAGGGGAGCGCAGCCGCATTGGCAGAGTGCGGCCATCGGGGGAGAAACGTACTGCCTTCCACCGAGTTCAGCTCCTGCTTTCGAGTTCGAAAATGGAAGAGCTATTCATGTAGTTAGCATTGCACATGTCGCCGCCTTAGTTGGGCTCGGCCGTCCTACGTACCTCCGTGTCGACAGCGAAGTCGGGTTTCCACGAGTCGGGGGGGATGATCTTGCAGATGCCATACTGCGAGGCCTCGGGGGCAATCTTCTGTAGATATTTGAAGAGGTCCTTGAACTCCTCTGCGGTCGGGCGGTAGCTTGGGGCCTCCTGCAGACCATGCGGACGGATCCTCTTGGTGGTCTCGCGACTCGCGGTGGCCTGGCCCCTCATCTCGACGCTGGTCAGGTCGAGCGGCGGGGAGTGCATCGCGCTCAGGGGCAGCGAGGCCGCCGCCGGGTTGTTGGGATGGCCATTGGCACCCGCCTTGCCCCGCGCCAACGAGGAGGAGGCATTCTGGGCGACGCCGATGGAGGAGGAGCTGCGGCCAGACTGGCTCGCGGCCGCGCTGGTCGTCGGGACCTGCACCATCTCCGACGCAGGCAGTCTCGACAGGCCAAGCGGAGGAGAGGGCGTGAGAGGGATTGAGATGGGGTCGATGGTCGTAGAGCGTCGGGCAGAGGGTTAGAGGGTCGACATCGAATGAGCGGGGAGAGGGCGGGAGGAGAGAGATAGAGATGGAGACCGAGACCGAGACGAGACGAGACGAGAAAAGACGGGCCCGGGGGGGTGTTGGACAAGTGGGCGCAGTGTCGGTGGCTGTCTATGGCATAGTAGGAAGGGGGGGAGAGAGAGAAATAGAGGGAGAGAAGATTGTGGTGGAGGTGTGGAAGCGATAAAGAAGAGGGCGAGAGTGGTGAGTGGGAAGTGGTAAGTATGTATGTGGGCGGTGGAGTGTTGGAAGTGAAGCGTGAGAGCAGAAAGGCGGATGTGGATGTGGCCGTGGAGATTCTGCCGGGAAGCGATGGGCGATGGGCGATGGGTGATGGGTGACGAGTGACGGGGGATGGATTACGGCTTAAAAAACGAGATGCGAGCCACGACAGAAGTACAGTACGGTTCGCGCTATCCGCCATCTCTCCTTCTCGGTAGCCGGGGAGCAGATACCGAAGCTGCGAAATTTTATTCCCATCGAGACACCGCATACCCACAGTTGACGGAACCCACAGTCGACATGTATACAGCACCCACACCCCCAATCTGGCGGCATGCTCGTCTCTTCATGTGCGGGTGTCCCAATGGGGCAGCTCTCCTTGTGATACGCCGCCTTCGTCCCCCCCCCTCCCGCCCTGCTGTCTGTCACGATCCCCTTCGCATCTCCCACGCGGTCCAGGTCCCTCAGCCGCCCAGTGACGATGATCGTGCCCGCGCCCCCGTCGCCCTCTCTCCCTGATAAAACCTTCGACGGCCACGCTCTCGCCCTCACCTTGCCTTCCTTTCCCTCTCCTCTCCTCTCCTCCTCTCCGCCTTTCGCGGTCTCCCTTCCCTCTCTCTCCTCTCCTCGTTTCCCCCACGTGAGGAGTCAATTTGGCCCGTCGTCGCCCGGATCTGATAGTGGCAGGGATTCCCTCAGCCCCGTCGCTGGCTCGCCCCGCTATTCTTCGCTCGCCCACCAATCATGATGACTTGTCGTTCCCTCCTCCGCACCCCCCCGGTGCCAGTCTGCGGTCGCTGTCACGTGAGCACTACCGAGGTCCCCCCGGCTCGTGATTTGGCATTTTCCTCTCTTTCTTCTTGCGTGCCAGAGAGCTGGGACGCTCTTCCTGAGGATGCTTGCCATTCAGCGGGTCTGCGCCGAGAGGAGACCGCGTCCTGGGACGGGCGATTATTTGCATGACCCTTTGCATTGCGCGCGACTTGGCCATGACAAAGCCCCCCAGTCTCCATACCGTGCTGATATCATCCATCGAATCGGCGCCCACCAGATTGGCCAGATGGCGTGTTCGCTCGTTCATCTGCCTCGCCTCTATTTCTGTGCCGCGCCACATCACACGTCGGATGGATCCATAAGTTAACTTACCGGGCCCAATCCGTATATTATGTCATCCATCCCTTTCTGGCCGGAAACTGGGTGGCCCTGTAAAATTGTCACGTGAACACCCCTCAACCCCATATCGCGGTCGCCGCGTCCTTAGTGTCAATATCCAAGTCAACAATCCTCTGCTACAATGCCCCTCGATCGCCCCATCCCAGCCTTCTACTGCTGCTACCTCCTCCGGTCCACGGTTCGACACAGCAGCGTGTATGTGGGCTCAACCCCCAACCCAGGTGAGCTCTTCCATTCTCGGGAACATGGGACTAGTTAACACGCGTATCTAGTAAGACGTCTCGGGCAACATAATGGCCTCGCAAAAGGAGGTGCCAACAGGACAGCACGACCTTCGCTGCGGCCGTGGGAGATGACATGTATCGTTACGGGCTTCCCCAGCCAGATTGCAGCTCTTCAATTCGAGTGAGTGCTGTCTCAGCGAATATTACACCCCGACCCGTTGGGAACTGGATTGGAACATCCAATATATTTATTTTGTCCCACCTATTCTAACTCTCTTCAGATGGGCTTGGCAAAACCCCCACATTACGCAACACATCCCTCCCGAATCCCGTATTCAGCTGTCTACCCAGAAGAAGAAGAACGGCCAACCCAAGCGGCCTAGGCATGGTGTGACATCACTGCTCTCTAATCTCCACTTGCTCCTGCGTGTCCCCTCATTCTCACGTTGGCCGCTCGAGATCCGCTTCTTCTCTCAGGACGTCCACATGGCGTGGCTGGAGTGGTCACAGGCAGTCGTCCAGCCACTGCGATCCTCAATCTCTGTCATCGAAGACTTCCCGTCCAATTCGACAACGGGGAAGGAGAGCAACGATATCCCACATGCGAAGAAGCGCAAGATGGACCACGGTGTGGGTTCCCTGGATATTGGATACGAGAACCACATGGCCTATGTAGCGAAAGGCAGGGAGATGGTGGAGTTTGAGCGAGAGGGCAAGTGCACGCTGTGCAAGCATGATCTAGGGCACGATGCCGGTATTTACGCGATATGTCCGAATAGAGAGTGTGAGAGCGTGACGCACCTGACTTGCCTGGGGAAGCATTTTGCTGAGGATGCGGACTCCGTGGTTCCTATCAAAGGCAATTGCCCCAGTTGCAACACCGAGCTGCGATGGGTTGATATTGTGAAAGAGGTGACATTACGACTGCGAGGCCAAAAGGAAGTTGAGAAGTTGTTGAAGGTTAAGAGAGTCAAGAAGGATGTGACATCCTCGCAAGCCGCGATCGAGACCTATGACGACGAACTCTCGGAAGAAGAGATCCAGCGAGACATCGAGGAGGAACTGGAGTTTTGGCACAAATTCGACGCAACAGGAACCAAGGCGAATAGTGACGGTATATGGCATGACATAGACAATTCCGACGACTCAGATACCCGTTCGACCACGAGCACAAGGATGCTGACAGAAAACGCTGCCCCAAAAGCAAGCAAAGCTGGTACTTTGCGCACTGTGGTAGAAGACAGCGAATGGGAGGATGCGCTAGTTGTAGATTGAGATACCCGAAATGAGTGAAATGTAAAATGCCCTTCCAAGAAGCGACCAGTCGCCTTGTCTATGGTCCCACACCATGCAAAGTCCGTGTGACACCTTTCCTGCACTTCACCTAGAAGTCTGCAAAATGCTGCCCGAACATCTCCCCTTCCTGCGTTCTTTTTTTCAGTTGCTTGTGACTCCCTGCATGTATTGCTAATATAACATTTCAACTCTTCACCTCGTACACTGAAAAGGGACTGATTGACCTGACTTTCATCTTCTCTTCATCGAAAATATCTTTTCTTGCATTGATGACAGATCATTAGCATCAACTTTGCCAGAATCGAGTAAGACGTTAACAACATCCACATTCCCAATTTGGATGGCCTTCAACAGTGGCGTCTTGCCGGTACTATCCTTGTAGTTAATATCAACTCTGTCGGAGTTGATTAGTTGTTTGACTATAGCCGTGTCCCAAGTATTGATAGCTATAGAGAAAGGCGTTTCTCCATGCATATCCTTATCGTTAACACCAACCCTAGGAGATTTGAGCAGAGCCTTGACCACAGCCACGTCCCGACTATTGATAGCCCAGAAGAGCGGCGTTTCTCCATGCATATCCCTAGTGTTAACATTAACTCTAGGAGAGTCGAGTAGTTCCTTGACCACAACCATGTTTCGATTATTAATAGCCCAGAAGAGCGGCGTTCCTCCATGCATATCCCTGGTGTTAACATCAACTCTAGGAGAGTCGAGTAGTACCTTGACCACAGCCGCGTCTCGATTATTAATAGCCCGGAAGAGTGGTGTTTCTCCATAAATATCCTTATGGTCAACGTCAACTCTTGGAGAGCCGAGCAGTTCCTTGATCACGGCCACATCCCGATTATTAATAGCCTGGAAGAGCGGTGTTTCTCCATATCTATCCTTATGGTTAACATCAACTTTAGGAGAGCGAAGCAGTTCTTTAACCACTGCCACGTGCCCATTCTGACAAGCGCAATGTAGCGGTGTTCGTTCTTTACTATCAGCATAGTCAATGTCAACTCTACTAGAGCCAAGCAGCTCCTTGACTACGGCCACGTGCCCATTTTCGCAAGCCCAAAGTAGTAACATCCGGCTAGCGTCATCTGTCATATCCATATTTATTGTTCTTTTTATGATTAGGCTGCCGAGTAGGTTATATGTAGCCGGCTCTACTGAAAAAAAGGTGATGTGGTGGGACCAATACAATTTCGCATACGAGAGGAAGTAGAACTCATCCACTACAGGACTATTGAAAAGCTTGTTAGCTTCCGTAAGGGTTTTGCTGACATTAAAGTTAGGCTGCTTCCTTAGCCGTAAGAGCTTTAGTGTGTTATTTCGGAGAATGCTTGAAGAGTCTATCGTAGAGTTAATAATCGTAGACGGTACAGATCCAGCCATTATTTGTGGAATCACCCCGGTGGATAGCATAGTGTCGAAAACGCCATAATTAAGATAGGTAATAATAATATGTGCCATTGTTTTATGGGCTGTACGAGCGTTGAATGACAGGTTTGTTGAATCTTTAAAGTCAGTGAAGAGGAATTGTTTAACACTATGGTGGACGAGTCGTACTGTCATTTCCTCTTCATCGATGACAAGGAGACATCCGCAGCCAGCCAGTACCGAATATACGTCATTTAGTAGTCGCGCTGGATTCCAGACAGCATCTCCAGGAACTACACTCAGGGCTTCTCGAAGCTCTTTTGTTGTCAAGGGCCGGTGAGCTATGCTAACGAGCTCTAGCACCCGTTTCTGGTAGCTTCGTCCAGGTAAGTCCGATCTCTTTAAAATACGAGAGAACGTTTCCGAAAGGTCTTTAGGAAGATCTGTCAAGGCATCGCGAATTTCCTGATCAGATTTCATAGTGCACAAGCATTGGATTTGAAGTGCTACCCAAAGAAACATCCCTTGGATTCTCTGAAGGAGAGCTTCGAGTATTTCCAGAATAAGGGCAGGGTTTCCAATCACCAATCTTCCGGATTCTATACTCCTTTCTAACTCCGCTCCAATAAATGTCTCAATATCGGGGTTTTCATCAGGAATTGATGCGCTCTTAGGGGCGGTGAATTGTGTTAGGTTCAATCCCAGGGCATTATCAGGATCCACTCTAAGTGAAACACAGAGTAGAGTTGGAAATATCTTTTGGACTGTTTGGAGTTGCTGAGTCAGGATTTCTCTTTGTGGACGGTCGCATTCATCCAATCCGTCAAGGATGAAATACACTTTGTGGTTCTGGGGAAGGGCAAGTTGAAGTATGTTAAATATTCTGTCGAAATCCAGGGGCGAAGGAGCTATATTAAGCCATTCGTCCACTTTTGAAAGATCTTGGACTGGGCTCAACAGCTGTCTGGCGAGGGAGCCAACAACTGTCAGTGCTTTCAAGCTTTCGGGGATGTTATGCCTGCAAAAGAAGTAGGCAACTGTGTTGCTTGCGCTAGGGATAGAAAGATTTAAGTCATCAACAATATTGGCCAGCAAAACAGACTTTCCAGACCCTAGCTTGCCCATATACACCAGCGTACGTGAAGCGGTGCAGTTTTTCCAGTTACAATATTCTTCGTTTTGTTTAAAGATAGTTGAATTTCCAATCTTTCTAGTCTGCTTCCAGGCAGTTTGATACTCGTACGTAGAGCAATAGTCCAAGACGCGTTTCCTTGCCTTTAGCTTCCGGTGATGTGATGCTGATTTGGAGGATTTTGTCCACAGAGCTCTAAATCGGGAGTTATCCTGGGCCTCTTCCTCCATCCGTTTTGCCATAAGCAGGCGTACGTCCTTTTTAATTGTATTGGCCCAAAGATCAAGTTCCGACCGGAAATTTTGTAAGATAGAATCACTAAGGGTGGAGGCAATTTGCGTTATTGTCCTTTTCTGGGTGAATTTTAATACTTCATGACAAAGACGAACTACAACAAGAAAGTATTCAGATAGATGCGATTGTAGGTCCGTAGATTGAGGATAGAGCTCGGCCATCATCTCATAATGAGGAGCCATGCGACCAGCAGTCATGAGCAGACTTGACAACTTCTCCAAATATGATGAGAAGTTCACGACTGCCTATCAAGGGTATAAGCAAAGAGCACGGCTTAAAAGGATTCATATACACTCACAACCAATGACATTCTCACAATAGACCAGACGCTGCATGCAATTATATTCTGAGATCCCCCCACCATAATGTCCCCGAGCGCGGTGAACTGTTGGACGGCCTGAAGGAAGTTGGTAAAGCGAGGTCCAAAACATCGCCGCCCGCTAGCTTTGCCAGATGCATCACAATCAATCTCAGCAGTGAGTCGCATAACATCTCTGTGATCTGGAGGAGAATCAATCCACTGCGATCTATAATTGCGATAGGCTGCTTTCTGCTCGCTTGATAGGTCTGCTTCGAACTGCGAAATGGCTTGCGCCAGGCGGATCTCAGGCTTTAGTACTGAGCTTCCTGCGGGTACAACAGACATTACAATGGCGTCCTAAAGGACTTGAGTGATGGAGCGCATGAGTATGATTAGGCGCCGACGCATTCTGAGGGGCGTCGAGTAGGGACATAGAATTAGGGTTGAGGCTGATCGCGATGAGAAGCGAGGAGAGCAGGGTGTGATTGGCTACATGGATAGGTACAAAAATATACCATCAACATGAATCTAACATCGCAGGTCAGGCTGTACTGGGCAAAACAAGATTCTGGGGCGTGGCGCCGAAGACTGGATGCGGTGGTTCGAAGAGAATCATCATGCCATTTCCGCATATGCGTAGAACCTTTGAAAGAGTAACCACGCCACCATGTTTCAGCAAGAGGAAAGCCAAGTTTAGGAGTGGCTATGGCAGGAAATTGGGGGCATCTGAAAGAACGAGCCTGCGGGCATTGTCGGCACAGGCTTGGTCGATGCTTGGATCATATTAGCTACTGCTCCTAGATGAGAGGTACGATAGGCTTCTGGTAAACTAGATCTTGCAGCGAGTAGTTTAGAGGCTGCATCGACACGCAGTCGAGGATAATTTTTCTTCAAGTCCGGCGCATTTGGAACTGTAGGCAAAGAGTGTAAGAATAAGGACCTCTAGATTTCGCAGAACATTACACTGTCATTATTAAATGCAGTTATTCAAGGAAGCAACCCGTGGAATGCATGATCGACTCCTGGCTGGAGCTGGAAAGGAGAGAATAGTACATGAGAATTGATTCTCATATGTCAATATTTTACATGGAAAGAAGCTAGATACTATATACTCTTTCATACACTGTATTACTGTAGACGATTTTGTCTACATCTCATGCCATGGAACCTTTGGCAAGGCATTCTCCACACTTAGCTAGATCCTGAAGTGGGGATAAAATGCGACAAGACTATTTCGATAAATCAGCCACTGCCGATATTGAGCATAGAGGAATGACCGCGGCATCGTAGAGAGCACGAGTGGTAAAGGTTTATCATAGAACAGTGAGAGTGACAACAATTTAATGAATACGATCACGTAGTATTGGAATCCCTCTAAATTCCGCTCTTATCAGAAATCGTCGAAGAGCCCATTTAATAGACGTATAATGCTTATGCATGTCGTCTTTTTGTTACCTATCTGTGGATGTCGAGTGATTCAGAAATCGGGAAAACATGCTCGCTTACGCCTCTGAAATAACCTTCTTAAATGGAATACCGTGAGACTGCACACTCTAACAATCCCAATTTTTGGCAAGCAGAGAGAGATTAAGGCCCTTTGGAGTTAGAGAGTCACTACCTCTTTCTTTGAAAGCTCGTTGGTGAAATTGGAGTGAGATATGGCTATTAATTTACTTTTTTGTTTAGCTAATTCCCCCCAAATAATTATTTCGTTATTAATTTTCTTAATTCTTAAATTTGCACATAAATTGGCGTCTTCAATCTCTTGGTCTTCCCTGCTAGCATTTTTGAGCATATTCACGGCCGTAAAATTAATTATCGCAAGAGTGTGTTCTCTACATATTCGATGCCTCAGCTTTGCTATCCGTCATGCTTTTCTCCAGGCCATATACTTTTGCGATATTCATCCATCTACATCTCTTTGTGCAATAACCGCAGCTGGCTGCCACCCATAATGGGTCGTCTTTGTGCTGAACTCACCCTCGACCGGAAATGGAAATTCCTTTTGGACGCGGGAAGCTTGATTAAAGACCTCTTTCTATTCATCCTCTCCGCATCCAGCGACTTGTTGCCCTGATAAAATAGTAAATTTAATAGACGAAGAATTAGAGTTACAGAAAATCTCCCACCTCTCTACCATAATACACTAGATATAACGGATAATGATTCTGGCTATCCATCTCACTCTATATCTGTCCTTGTCTGCACAAGTGTAAGATTCGATTATATTATTACAAGTAATTCACGTCACGATATGGCGTCCTTATCCTCATCAATCAGCTCCCGTGAGAGGCATTATGGCCTAAATCAGCAGTGGTACGAGACACACACACCTCCAGACCATAATCCTTCGCGCACAATCTTCCTCCGCGGGTTGGCCGGCTCTCCTAGCACCTCTACCGAGTTTCTTAACAACATTTTCACCAAATACTGCGTCGCCCATCACCTTTGGGATTTCCCATCCCCAGTTTTCAGCAACGCAGGCTTCTCAGCCTACTACGCCACCACAGCAGATATCTCCCAAACCATACGTGAAAAATATCCTGGCGCCCCACAGCGCTGGGTTGAAAGTTGGGTTCGTGCTCTAGTCATGGATTCATATGACCATCCTAGAGAGCCCTTCTTTGCCGAGTTAAGAGTCGACGCCGGGAAAGAATCAAATCCTCCGTGCAAATGCAACAAGCCCACAACCCCGCTCCACCAAATGACATTCGTTCTCACGACACTCCCGACTCCTACCACCGGAGCCTCAATCCTCGAGCTTGTAGCCTCTCGTTGCCTACGCAGGGAGCGCTTCAGCGACGTGCCGTCTGAGTATCGGCTTTCTATGTTCCAAATGGAGTTCCAGTCTGTCTTTCGAGATAAGGCCACGGGCACGGATCTGGATATGGGCAGGGGGAGAATACAGTGGATTAGGAACGGAGTTCTGGAGACGATCGAGGACCAGAATGACTTCGAGATCGCGGTTGCACAACTGTATCATGAGAGGAATAGTTCATGGGAATTGTTTTTCCTGTTTGACCCAGATAGGGAAGATGAAGAAGAAGTGAAGACGGAAGAGAGAGAGGGAGAGGAGGGAGAGGAAGAGGAAGAAGAGGAAGAAGAGGAAGAAGAGGAAGAGGGGGAAGAGGGGGAAGAGGGGGGTGCTGTGACAGACAATAAAAAGATGGAATTCATTAATCCGACGACCTATGTGGATAGTCTGGGGGATATTGAGAAACGTAAGGGGATAGCATCTGATCATAGACAGGCTGTCATTGCCCAGCCAAAAACTATGTTGGACAAGGAGAAGGGGAGAGAAGAGAAAACTAATATCAATGAAGAGTTAGTATATGCCGAAGCTGAATGGTCAGAGTCGAAAGGCAGGGTAAAGGAGAAATATTCTGATAACGCAAGTCTGAGACATATACAAGATAACTCGACATCCAAGGGAAACGGCAAAGGCAAAGAAAAGATACATGATGATGACATATTGATTTCTAAGGAGAAATGTAAAGGAAGGGTATCAGACCCCGAAGATATTTCTAATTTGCAATGCGATCGGTCTATAAGGAAGGGGAAGGGCAGAGAAAAAGACGTTGACTATGACACTTCCACTCGCGTACAATTGAAAGAGATTGCAACATCTAGATCGAAAGGGAAGGAGAAATCTTCTGACATTGAACACACTACCCCTGCACAGTCTGAACTTTCATCTCCTAAAGAAAAAAGTTCAAATCTGGGAGAGTCCGACTCTGGCACAACAAAACAATCTAATTCGGGGACGCCGCAGGGTGTAGAGCACTTTGAAATATGTAAGAACAGTGAAAATATAACTATCGATGAGATGGGAAGGCAGATCATATATGTTATAACTGAAGCCAATGATTGGGCCAATGATGCTGAAGACGCGAGAAAAAGAGCGGAAGACCGTATCAAAGAAGCAAAGCAGAAAGGAAGAGTGACAGGGTTGCAAGCTCAAACTGAAGCACAAAAGCAGCGAGATACTAGATACGCCGCTCGTATACCAAGTCAAACGACGGCTACGGGATCCCCAGCACCCAAGCAAAGGCTCCCAATGGCATCCAACAGCCAGGTTACATATAAGGAGACTATTGCAGGGTCAACTAAGTCTGGGCCAACTCTGCCGAAGCTGTCAAGCTCAAAAATAAGTAGCACGCCATCACCCAATACTGACACGGTTACCCAGGGACAACAGAGTCATATATCACTTCGCGGTGCATCAAGTGAGTCACCTCCGTATGCCATGACCGATAAAGAACGCCGCGAGAAAGTTATGCGAGTACGTCGCCAGTTTCCTGCACTAGAGATGCCTGGGTTGAAAGACACTGAGTATGCCCTGATAGAGACGAAGGGGAGCGTACACGAAGCTTTTATTAGCCTTGGAGGTACTCCGAATAAGAGTAAGGTTCTGATGACTCCAAGGGGTACTCCTTTGAAACTAACTGGATCGGTAAATCCATCTGGACCTTCAAGGAGTGTAGAAAAGGGGGAGGGAATCAATATAAATATTGCCAAAAGGGAAGCGTCTTTGCCAATGTACGGAAAGAAACACCAGGAAGGATCTTCAGAGAATAGACCTCTGCCAGAAGTCTCGTTACTTACCCCGCCATCCACAAGTGCCAAAGATAAGAGATCAAAACTGAGCGTACCGAAGCGTCTTCAAAATGCCGCACACTCAGCAGGCAGACATATTTCTTTTAGTAGCAGTAATGGACAGAAAAATTATGCTTGTCAATCATCTAGTAGCCCCTCGACATCTCGATCCACCAACCTGCGCTCCATGTTCGAAGCGCTGAAGTCGCGTGGACAGCAACCACCACTATCAAGCGAAATAGAAAGTGGGTATTATGAGTTCTTCGTAACGAAAGAGAGGGCATATAAAGCCGGAGGCGATGAGGAGGATGCAATCAACCCCCTAGATGGATACCAGAACACAGATGAAGAGCTGGAGTCGGAGGATACTGAAGAGACAAAGAAGCCGGTGAAGCAACCTAAAGATGCAATGGGACTGTAAGTTCTTCGTTGCATGTACCAGATGAGTTGCAGCTGAATAAACGTCTTGTAGGCTTAAGGGTCTCCAAAATTTAAAGGGGCTAGCACAATTGACAGAAATAGGCGGAGACGATTCTGACATGAAGAGGTGGTTGGATTGTTGCCGATTCTTCCAGATAGATCCCAGTGAGACAGGTATGAAAGAACGGGTACGAATCGTCGGAATAAAGCAGCCACTATTTCAATATCAGGCGTTTTCCGTATATTGGCAGATGATCAACTCCCGGAAGTTCGGAGGCGGGTTCGTAGCAGATATGCCTGGCCTGGGAAAGACACTCGTCTTTCTCTCTCTTCTTATTGTTGAGCGGCAGCTTTGCCTGCTCTGGGACGAAGTAAACCATTCGCGGAGGACGAAGGATGGGAAACATCTTCCAATAGCCGGTCAATTTGCGACTGATATCTGTCCTTCTCAAAAGGAACGACCTGGGTGGATAGCTTGCCCCTGCACTTTCTCCAACCCGACATCACAAATCCACCCACAGCCAGGCGTACGTATAGCCATAGTTCCGGCATCTCTGTTGTCTAATTGGCGTGTGGAGTGGAGCAAGAATATTGACATAGCTCGTAAGGACCTTGATATGAGCATTCTGCTTGCTCATGAAGAAAGTGTAGCTGGTCATGCCGATATGGCCCAGATGGCGGATTTGCCAGCCAATATCACTATGTTGAGGGCCAATAAGGTATACAAGGCTCCAGACTCTGCGAAAGCAAACCAAGAGAGGTTTCTTGTCCTGACGACAGCCCAGTCTTATGATGCGTGGGTTGAGAGGTTTAAATACGGCGGAACACGGTCGCATGTTATGGTTCTAGAGCCGAGTATCTTGAAGAATAAATACATATGGACAACGGGGTATAAGTATAATATCCAGTTCGGCATTGCTTGTGTAGATGAATCTCATGAAGAATACAACATCGAGAAAGGAGGCGCCGGTGTGCTTGCCCGTCTCCCTGGGAATCCAATATGCTGGGGCTATTCCGGGACGCCCTTGGACAAGAGCCCACGATGTTTAGAAGGAGTTCTATGGGCTCTAGAGCAGCAAGCAAAGAAGATTGATATCGAGTCCCTAGCTTCGGGATGGGCTCAGAATAATGAAATGAGAAATTTCAGACGTGAGGTATTCGATAAAATATGCAAAGAGTTTGAGTCATGTAACAAATTAGGATCACCAAGTCCATCTACTCTTGACTCCTTAGAGATGCAACTACTACCATTCTTAACAACCTTTATGATCAGACGTACACCTGAGCACCGGTGGTTTGGACATCCCCTCGTAGCGCTGAACAAACATCTTCACCGTGATGTGTTTTTATTGCACAATGACAAATACGATGAGAAGATCAAAGCATTGATTCCTGAGATCGAAGCTGATGCCGCCGATAGACTTCAAAAGATCCAAACAATATGGGATAATGTGCCAGAAGCTCAACGCTCAATTGAGCGGCCACGAGCCCTGGGCGTCAATAACACAATCCATGCTCAATATAAGTTGAGAATCTTGGCGACTTGTCCAGCACTCGTTAAGTTAACCACGGGAGCAAATGCCATGACACTGAAGACGGATGAACTGAAGAAGTGGCGCGGCAGTAACGAGAAGAATTCACCATATGCCAAGAATCTCTCCGAGATTTTCGAGAACAGCCCTAAACTCATGTGGCTCCGTGAATGTATTCTCGACTTAGAAAAACATCGGGACGTTGACGGAGTGGAGCAGAAGATGGTTATTGTAACCAGTTTCAACTGTATCGCTTTAATTGTCAAGCTGGTAACAAGTCCACCCACAATTATTAAGTAGAGGAAATATGTACTTACTTAAATCTCAGATGATCGAGCACTATTTGCCTTGCAGAAAGGGCCGAGTCGGATTAGTATACGCCGAAATGAGCACAACAGCACGTACCGCCATGCTTGAAGCCTTTACCGACGCTATGACAGAGAATAAACAAGGCGATGCGATCCGCAAACGCAAAGAGAACATCCAGCTCCTCATTGGCACGACACCTATTCTCAGCAAAGGCCTGCAACTCACTCGCGCCTGCAACGTCGTGCTCATGGAACCAGATCAAGAGTTCTACCGCGAGCTGCAGGGTTACGCACGCGTGAACCGCATAGGACAGAAGAACCCCTGGACATTCTCATACCGGTTGATCGATGATGGGAGCGCGGTCGAGGAGAGCATCTTGCAGAGGCAAAAGGAGAGGGGTGAGTTCCCTGGGAGAGTCTTGAAGCCTGGCGATGTGGAAAGGATGGGGCCGAGGGATGATTGGGCGTCGATCGAAGATGAGTCGGAGGTTCTGGAGAGGTCGGTGAGCTGGGCAGCACCGAAGAAGATGTTCACGAGACTGGAGCCGACACTGAGGAGAGTAGATCGGCTGCCTGATCTAAGAGGTAGTATGACGGGTCTGGAACGGATTGTAAAAGGAACCCGGAGTTGAATTGGCTTGGGAAAATGACGTTGAAGCTTTTTGGGCGAGCTTATTTTGGTGATTCAGTTATATTTAGCATTGGGATTTGTGTGCCATATACTGAATTAGGTGGTTGCCCCATAACAGGCAACAGTATATATGGGTCTTAACGAAAAAGAGGCAAGGGTTCTTGCAACATAGCAAAACAGCATACAAGGGTGACCAGAACTACTTGATCGTATTTGGCGAAAGCTTGTTTTGAAGTCCGATTCTCGATCTGGAGATATTAACAGTGCGGCCCGAGTGAGAAGCTGCGAAATAGCGAGACTGGATACTGCTAATTACGAACCTTTCTTAATACAAATGCTTGGAGGAACAACCCTACGTAACTCATCTAAGCAGTTCACATTTGCACTCAAGTTTAATTCATCAATTCAGCTTTGACGATATCATAGCCACAGCGGTGCAGGGTATCGTGACGTTATCGTTGCAGAAGTTAGAGATTGCCTTCACTGCGCTAGTTTCGTAACTCTGTCTTGTTTGCTCCAGTTTTGTCAACCTCAAGTCATTCAAATCATGAACCATTATTGCCCACTCATGAATGCAAATTTGTAACGCCCGCCGCCGACAAGGTCTCGAAAGTTGAATCTCGAATGCTGCCGCCCAAACCATTACGCCTTTCTTTTGCTCTACTGTAAGCGCAGTTTGCAGAAATCCAGTCTTCAGAAGACAGTGCCGTCGGATAAGATGGCAATCGGGGGAGATTGAGTGTTAGGGCGAGATATCTCAGCCATTTCTCGTCCTCCCTATGGTATGGTGGTTAGGACGTCCTTAGCGTGTCAACAGGAAGAATATGAACGTACCTTCCAACTACCGGCCTCCAACATCTGTGGCAAGGTGAGGGCTTCATTGCCCTTAAGTCCGAGTGCTGAATTAACCTCTAATAGCAACAAATCCAGTAAGCCTACTGTGACGGCACGCCATTCAACGACAACATCGTCATCAGGTGGGAACATTGGGACGACTTCTAGGCTCTTTTTGCCCTCTCTCTCGGCGTTTCGGTGAAATTCTGCAAGACCTCGCTTCTCCTCATCCTTCTTGAGGGTCAAAACACCAGTATCGATGAAGAGACCGCCATTTCGATATTCAGGAAGACCAGTCATTAGTTCTGCACCAGCGAAATGAACATTCATTAGTTTTGACATAGGTTGCATAAGGGAGTAGCAGAGCCACTGAGTGAGCTTGTGGAAGGGAACAATGGTCTCCCAAGGCTGAGAGTGTGGTGGCAGAGACTTCTCGAGGGCGACGAGGGGCCAGGCATCACCGAGCGAGATATCGTCAATGCTGGTGCGAGTAGCAGGCCAGATTGGGGCGAGGCCATCAATCAGGACAGACCAGAGAGTAGGGAGTGGGACGATTGGAATGGAGGAAGCAAGGGTTTTGGGGTGAGAGAGAAGGTAATCTGATGTTGTATCAATTAGCCCCTGATAGACGGAAGAGAGAAAATGCATACCTAGCATATTGCCTGGTCTAGCATCTGCACCAAACAGCTCAGTGTTATTCAACGCATCAGCCAGCCTAATCAATAAGCCAGTCCTACCCTCCAGACCGGCAATTTGGTTGTGTGGCGTGACCTGTAGACCCTTTGCCATGTTCTGAACAGTTAGCCGTCTCAGTCCATCAGCATCCACCTGGCACGGCTCGCTGGTATGGCTGCTGAACATGCCGCTCCTGAACATCTCCAAGCTGGCGATTGCCAAGCCTTCACTTCGTCGATAGGTACGGCCATCCTCCCTGCTCGTATAAGACCATGTATTACCAGCTCCGGCGTCGAGGAGGACAGAGACAAGAAAGAGGTCGAGGAGGCGGCGGCAGAGCTCAGGCTGGTCGGCACTCTTTCCCCAGCTCGCCAGCATGGGAGTGATGCGGTCTTTACCACCAACATTGAAGTGCTGCCAGCGGCCGTGAGGTGGGATTGAGGCGTAGTCTGGAGCGAAGTCGCGCTTTACATTGCAGCAAATAAATTAGATACTCATTTCCGAACTCTTGTAGATAGCAAGAAACCCGGGCTCACCTTGATGACCGAAACGACGAAACGGGTGGTCTCCGCGAACTGGTCCATATCGACCGTGAAGTGCTCAAGCTCATTCTGCTTTGCCTTCTTTAGGACCAAAGAACAGCGCTCACGCACTGAATTGATGCTCCGCAGGTAGCCAGCAGGATCAATGGCTGGGTCTGGGGGCTTGGAGAGCTCGATCTTGGGGATAACTGGCGGGACGGGCATGTTGCTGTAGGCCGGAGTTGTTGGACTCTTGAGGGACGAAGTGGAGGAGTGGGTGAGGGTGGGTGCGAGAGAGGGAGAGTTTCGCGTGGACGAGGATGCCGTCGAGGAAGACTTATCTTTGCGGGAGAAGAGACCCATTGTTGACGTTGAGGTCGCCTCGGGGCAGGACGGAGAGTGGATAGAGGTTGGTTATCTCGCGGCGCCGAGCTTGGCGGGGAAATTGATGTCGCGTCAGGATGACGACTAGGAGATGGAAGGTGAAGTTAAGCTTGAGAATTGATGTGTGAGAGAGCAGATATGCTAAGAGACCGGGCAAACATTCACTGAATTGGCGTATGGGTGGATTTGGAGAGAAAGGTCTGGCGCACAGGTTTGAGGTTCTCACAATCTCCTTGATTGCCAAGGGAAGCTGATAGCCGTTGCAAGGTTACAATCGCCACGCCCAGGGACCGAGCACCAACAGATATGGATGGTCGTATTGGAGCTGCTCGCGCCCACTTGCCGTTGAGACTCTCTGAGTTGAAGCAGCAGCCCAGAAGTGTGCATGTGCAGCCAGCTGAAGCTGGAGCCTTATTTTCTCCGCTTTGGCTGGTGGAGATTGGAAAGCCACGCCCGGACCGTCCGAAATGCAACTGAGACTGGGATTATCAATGGCAACGTCCACACCACGTCCGATGGGAAAAGTCACTTTTTTTTCCCACAGGGGCACTTCAGTCAGACCCCGACTGGGGCCACCTCTACGGAGTCCTGTCATCGAACAGAGAGACAGGGGGAGATGTCAAGTAGCTGCAGGTACACGAAAAGACCCTTGTCTCTTACGAATGAGTGAAAGTACTTTATCTTCACATGTTAATCTGACACAGGCCTACCATAAAGAAGTAGACGGGCATGGCCAGCGTACAGCAGCTGGAGAAGAGGGTAGAGGAGCCAACAAGCATTGTGTACATGCTCGAGTGACTGTGTCGGAGGAAAGGGATCGGTCCAGAGGATGGATGGAAATAGCTGCGAGATGGCTGAGTATTATGTGCACCCCTCGATACTACTGCTTTGCCATGTACCCCAGGATTCCCGGACCGGATGTCCCCATGGGGTTATATAAATAGACCGAGGCTGCAATTGCCTGGTACAGTCTGCTACTGCATAGATCCAGAAAGTTCTGGGCCATGGCGAGAAAAGATAAAGTATCAATCCCTGGTGATGTGAGGCAGGGGGCTGACAGCCTGAGTCCTAATAAAAACAACTCTTTTACTCTTCCTAGCTATCTAGAATTATACTCGACCGAGTCTATTTCCTTACTTTATATTCTCCTCTTCAAAGCTTGTATAGTGGCTGCTTTCCTTTATAAAAATCTTGAACTTCACTTTATCTAGATTATATATTTCTATGCCTTAAGCACGTTTCTGCGAACTTTAAACTCATGTATAATTTAGAGTAGATATTGTAGTATATCATAGCCAATCCACATATTCGAGGCCCAAAGAAGAGTTATAAATTTGTAGGAAGAAGATCTGCGCCATCTCAACCGAGGCTGGCCATCTCGGCCCTTGTTTAAGCCTTAGGCATAAAGTTTAAGTTATCTGTTGCGTCGAGTGGGGCTTAGTGTAGGTGCACGTGATAGGCTCGTATTTTCAGGTAATGATGCTCTATCTTTTATAAGGGTGGGTTCAACCACCACCTTTATACTTCGTGACAGGACTAGAATTCCAAATACAGTCTCAAATAACTCAAATCAAGTGGTTTCAGCATCCTTAACATATACTCCTTTATACAGTCTATAATATTAGTATTCAGAGTTCAAGTATCATCATTTGAGTTGGTTTACTTAGTACCGAAACTGGACTAGCTTCCGGGATACTGCAATATACCCCCTTAGTTAAGGCTGCTCTCTTCGATTAGGTATCTTATATCGACTAATCCTAGCTGCCTAATAAAGGCCTGGTATTTCTGGGCTGTAAGGGCCTTTGTGAAGCTATCAGAAGTTATCTTATTAGTCGATATCCACTCAATTTGAAGCCTCTTTTCAGCTACTTCTTGCTATATCTAGTGCTAGTGAACGTTAATATATTTGAGCTTAGTTGCCAGCTTAATTGCTAGTATTGAGACAATTTGTATAGTCTGCTAGTTATTATATAATAGCTTATATTCATCTAGTTAAAGCTTAATTTAAGTGAAGAACCAGTACTACTAGTATAACTAAGTTGAAGTATATAAGAGGGCTAGTAATTCAGCTTTAGTTAATAACCTAGTAACTACCTTCTGTTTACTAGAGTGCTAGTTAATTGGCCTACTGAATAGTTTGAATAAGAACTCTTTAGTGCTTTTCCAGGTATTAGTATCGTTAGTGTAGACTATATTAGCTAAGTAGTATAGATCTAGATTGACCTGATTACTACTTCCTTCTTGGCTGTATTTGATAGCCAGATATTGTATATTATATAGATATCTTATAATATACTATACTGCTTTAATATATTGAAGACTTAGATTAGTTAAGAATTTAGCTAGTTTATTATTAGTCTAGACTAAATCAGGCCTTGTATTGATTATAGTATAGCTGATTAAGCCTACTAGAGCCTGATATAGGTATATCTACTGATTTATAGCTTGATCTAGGTTAGCTAAAGCTGTATTTATATCTGTAGCTATTAGAGTATTAAATCTTGATCCTCTTATAAGGTTAAAAGAGGCTACAATCTTCTTAATATATAAGTCCTAGTAAAGCTAGAGCTTAGTCTCTCTTTAAATTACTTATATCTCTAAGAACTACTTTAGATCTCTAAGGTCCTTAAACTTATATCGATTAAGTAGTTACTCTTTAAAGGTAATATAGTTAGCTTTATATTCTAGTAGATATAATATTACTATATTGTCTATATAAAAGAAGACGATTAGCTAGCTACTAGTAAAGAGACATAGTGATTTAGGTACTTGAGTTAAGTCTAGCTCTTTTAGGGTCTTACTAAACTTATTAAGCTATATAAAGGGTGATCTATATAAGCTATAAAGAGCTCTTAAGAGCTATTAGACCTTTCTAGGGACTCTAAATCCTTCTGGTTGATATATATATATAGTCTTGTCTAGTAAGCCATTAATAAATATATTTATAGTATCTAGCTATACTGCTTTTAGGCTGAATTTGACTATTATAGCTATAAGATACTGGAAAATTCAGGCTACAAGTGTTGCTATATACTTATCCTGATTACTTAGAGGCTATAAATCACCTCTTATATAGATCCAAGCCTTATATTAGTCTAGAAAGCTATCCTTATTGAATTTGTATATAAATACCTACTTTAGAGGGAGTAGTTTGATTGTTAGGTCTATAGTTTAGTAGTTAACTAAGGCCTAGATACCTCTTTTATCTAGGTTCTCTAGCTGTTTCTGAGCCGCTACTTTAAACTTAGCTATATATAGGTATCCTTGAATGTCTGACTAGCTTCTAGAGGGATCTAGGAGATTATCCTAATATAGCCTAGCTCTAGTAATTATAGGATAGTTAATAAGGAAGGCAGTATAATATAGAGTAAGTGTTTCCAGCTCTTCTAGATAGGCTAGATAGGCCTATTACTATAGTTTTAGAGCTCTTCAACCTTCTATTACATTAGACTATACTAGACCTTATAATATATCATAAGCTTTATAGGGCTTATAGCCTATATTAGTAGATTTAGTAATATCTTAACTTGGTATTATAGGTATTAATACTAATAAATCAGGTATAGCATTGAATTATAATGACTAGATAGCTTTATTAGGACTAGTATTGACTATAATTATATCCTGATTGGCTAGTTTAGGTATAATCTTAGGTATTGGTTTAGGTATAGGTTCAGGAGTCAGAAGCGTTTCTACTCTCTGAATTTAAGTAGTCTTTTTAGGGCTATTTAATCTAATTGGAAGCTGTATTTAAGTACCTGATTTAGCTGTATTTAGGCTTATATTTTGAAGCAGTTATATATAGAAATCCTTAATTTTATCCTCTAATTCAGGGCCTTCTAGGGTATATAATTTGATTATCTCTACTACTTTAGGGGCTAGTTCTAGGCTTAGATCCCTTAGATTATATCTACTAGCCTTATTAAAGGTTATATCTCTTAAGTATATCACCTGCTATAAGCTAGGTACCTAGATTCAGAAGATATTAGTTAAGTTATAGCCTACTAAATATCTAATATAAGCTCTAGAGATAAGCTTCTTAGTCCTTAGGATCTTATATTTAAGGGTGTAAGCTTTATACCTATAGACCTGTATATAGCTATAATAAGGCTTAGGGTCTTTGACCTGCTTATAGGCCTAGAGTCTTTTAATAGAGGTCTTCTACTAAGCTTCCTATTATAGTAAGCAGTTAGATATATAACCTGCTATATAGACTATTTCAGGCTAGAGATGATCTAGGAGCTTTAAATCAATCTATATTAATCTAGCCCTTTCAAATATTATACCCCCTGATTGTTCTATAGCTCTATTCTAGTCTGGTATATAAGGTATAGTGCAATTTTCAGTGATCCTTTCAATAGCTAGCTAGCTGTTCTATTCCTAGCTAAGAGTCTTTTCACTATCTAGCTAAAATACTCTTACTTGATAGTCCTAGCGGATCTATATATAGGCTATATAGTCTTTTATAGTCCTTAAAACAGCCTCCTAGGTCTTATTTAGAAGTATATAAATATAGTTTATAGCTATAAGTCTATAGAGGAAATGAAGAACCTATTTAGTACTAGCTAAGGGGCTTTGTTTGATTAAATCTATAGCTATAACCTTAAAAGGAGCCTTTAGTTTAGGGTTAGGAACCCTACTGATCACCTTCTTAGCCTTAGATACTAAGCAGACTTTATATTTAGGTTGATTTATAGCCTCTATACAATCAATTTAGATACCCTTAATAGTATAAGGGAGTCGTTAGATAGTACCTAGCCCTATATAGGTGAATTACTAGTATAGGATATCTAGAGAGATAGCTGGTTAAGGCTTAGGACTAGTTGATTTAGTGTATTTACTTATATATAGGGCTGCTGGCTAGCTACTAGGAGGCTAATATTTGACTATATAGTGATTATTGATATCGTTAATTATATACTAGGTTTAGCCTCCTTTAGTTAGCTGGCTATTTGCCTGATCCTAGTATATCCTGCTTTTATTAGCTAGTTTTAAGGAGACTAGGTTAGTAGGGAAATTAGAGCTATAAAAGATATTGTTAAGGGTAACCTTATAATCCCCTATTAGGTATTAAACTATAATATCAATATTACTAGTTCCTAGTATTTTAGTAGTATCTCTACTAGCTAATATATTATATAGGTTTAGAGTATAACTCTTAAAACATGATTTATTATAATATATATAGATATTTATAGCTGAATCTAGAAGGAAGCTATTATATAGTAGCTAATTAGAGCCCTCTTTAGCTAAGAAGGATTAAGCTGAATATATATAGAATATATCCTTTAGATCTAGTATTGAATATATAGCCTTTAAATCTAGCTTTGAATATATATAGAATACAACTTTTAAGGCTAGCTTTAGGGCCTTCTTTTTGGCTATATTTGTATCTGTATTCATATCTATATTAGCTGTATTTGGCTGATTTGATTATATTAGCTAATCTATAAGCTAGTAAAGTATAGCCTTATATATAGTATCTCTTAACCGTTTAGTTATCCTTAGTATATTCTAGATAAGCTATTTAATCCTTTAGCTAGATATCTAGCTAGCTAGGCTCTTACTAGGGTTTAGAGTCTAGTAGTCCTTATAGAGGTAGTTCTTCCTATATATATAGAGGGTTCTGCTTATATTATAAGCTCCTGATTAGTCATTTTGAGCCTTTTCTAGCTCTTGATTAGCTGGATCCTTTGAATCCTGGCTATCTAGCTAGCCTAGTTTACTAAACACTAAGAAGGCTATATACTTTATATATATAGCTCTAGGGTTTAGGGACTTCTAGTAGTCTTGGAATACCTGGATTAGCTGATATAGCTTAATATTATAGCTCCCTTCTATTAGCCTGATATTCTAGATCAAGAAGAAGGTTAGATATTTGCTCTAGATAGCCTTAATAAAGTTAAATAAAGGCCTACTACTCTAGGTCTCTAGTAAATCAATCTTTTGATACTTTCTTACAACTATATTCTACTTTAGAAGCTAGAGCTTAACTAGGGTTATATAATCAAACGTCTTTAGAGCTTGATACTCTCTAATTAACTATTGTTCCCTAATCTTTATACTTGGCTAGAACCTCCTTTTAAGGCTTACTAGGATATTATATATTATAAGGCAGTTTATAGTGTATATAAGGTGATCCTTTGATATTAATTACTGAATCTGGAACCTTATATCCTTAATAAGAGTCTTTTTAGCTATATATTTCTTTTCTTTATATTGATATTAGCTTATAAGGAAGCTGTATAACTGAAATTCAGAGGTTATAAGGTCCTTCTATATAATCTATAGCTCTGTTTAAGCTGTTTCAATTGATTTAGGGGTTACCCTTTAATATATATCCTTAAGTTTTGGTTCAACTAGAGGCTCTAGCTTTATAAGCTTAGAGTCCTTAACCTTAGGGTTAATATACTCCTAAATATCACTCTTTTTAGCTACTGTTTTGACTATTTCAATCCATTTAAACCAGTTATCTTTACCCTCTAGTATAAGGGTAACCTTAATATTAGTCAATATATTGTATTAAGTGGTTATATTATAATATTCAAATATATTTAGTGTTTTTAAGAGATTTTGTGACAGCCTGGCTACTATAAGCTTCACGAAGGGAGGCAGTGGCCAGTTAAGGTGCTGTATTGACGAAGACAATTAAACTAAGGAGAGAAAAGCTCTCTGGGCAAACGCTCAACTGTATAAATACTGCTCGGCCCGGATTAAGCCTAGTGCCGAGGGGACGTAGCGAATCGCTGGCGGCCGCTCCGGCCTGCTAGTCCTAATCCGTCACGAATCCTCCTCAACCACCACGTCCGGATCCTGGCCGCTGCCAGCCTGGCAGAACCACCCCGTCCTAGCCTGGCTGGGCCGTCACACTACCCCCCCCTTCAAGTAGCGGGTGCCCTCAACCGCGGTAGTCGAGTAGGTGTATCAGGCCTATCGTCCGTCAGATCCTCGTAGCTATCACGTCCCTGCTCCCAAGCCTTGATCCAATCGACCAGTCTGCGTGGCGGTCCTGGCTGCTGCGGATATTCGGCATGGAA